>LPNX010810282.1:146450-291622 GCA_001517045.1 Pseudotsuga menziesii | reverse complement strand
AGTAGCTGCAAAACATGTGATGAGATATCTGAAAGGGACTATAGACTTTGGTCTATACTATGATGGTAGCCATGAGTATAGATTGTATGACTACACAGATGCGGATTGGGCTGGAAGTATCTCAGACAGGAAAAGTACATCAGGTATATGCTTTTGTTTGAAGTCTGCTATGAGTTCATGGTTTAGCAGGAAACAATCCAGTGTTTCTCTTAGCACGGTTGAAGTAGAATACATAGCAGATTGCTCTACTAAATTGTGAATCCATATGGCTTCAGAAGCCGATATCAGGTCTCTTTGACCTGAAGATGGATACAACAATGATTCTATGTGATAACCACTGTTGTGATGACAAAGAACCCTGTGTTCCACGTAACACGTAGAAATCCGGTATTTCTACATACAAGATAAGATGAAGATAATGATACTGTAGATGCAGATGATGGCGATTTAGTATTTCTATACTGAATATAGAGATGATGATGTTTCAGTATTCCCATACTGAAGATATAGATGATGACGATTTCAGTATTTACATACTGTAGATATAGATGATGGTGATTCCATATTTCTATACTAAATATAGAGATGATGATGATTTCAGTATTTCTATATTGAAGACATAGATGATGATGGTTTGGATGATGATGTACCGATGAAGCCTCTGCCTCGAGTAGAGTTTGAACACTTTCAAGACAAGCTTGGTGTTGTTCGGAAAGACCTTCCTTGAAAGGGGGAGTAGCGATGTTGCAGAGGGATTGTATCATCCCGGGACATCTGTCCATAATAGATCCGGTGACCTCCGTCATCGAGAACATGATGGAATTGTATCATCCTTGGGCACCTTCCCTAAAGTGATCCGGAGACCTCGATCTTCAAGAATGAAGAGGGATTGTATCATCCTGGGACATCTGTCCATAATAGATCCGGTGGCTTCGGTCCTCGAGAATGTGGTAGGATTGCATCATCCTTGGACTCAAGTCCTAAAGCGATAGGGAGTGATTATCCCGTAATTGTATCCGGAGACTTCGGTCATCGAGAAGGTGGTAGGATTGCATCATCCTTGGACTCAAGTCCTAAAGCGATAGGGAGTGATTATCCCGTAATTGTATCCGGTGACTTCGGTCATCGAGAATGTGGTAGGATTGCATCATACTTGGACTCAAGTCCTAAAGTGATAGGGAGTTATTATTTCGTAATTGTATCTGGTGACTTCGGTCGTCGAGAATGTGGTAGGATTGCATCGTCCTTGGACTTAGTCCTAAAGTGATAGGGAGTGATTATCCCGTAATTGTATCCGGTGACTTCGGTCGTCGAGAATGTGGTAGGATTGCATCGTCCTTGGACTTAGTCCTAAAGTGATAGGGAATGATTCTCCCGTAATCAATCCGGTAACTTCGGTTGTCGAGAATGTGGTGGGATTGTATCATCCCTGGACTTTAAGTCCAAAAGTGATCCAAAGACTTTTAGTCTTTGAGTTGTGGATTGCAGGTTGTTGCTGATGATGATGATGCCGTACTGATCGAAAGATCAGAATATGATGATGATGACATACTGATCTAAAAGATCAGAGTATGACGATGACGCACTATGATTATGATGTTTCTGATCGAAAGATCAGAGTATGGTGATGTTGTTTCTATGTTGATGATGTTTTTGATCGAAAGATCAGAATGTGATGATGATTATGATCGACAGATCAGAATATGATGATGATGATGTTGTTGCTGATCGAAAGGTCAAGGTGCTGAAGATGTTGGTGTTGATCGAAAAGTCAAAGTGCTGAAGATGTTGCTGATCGGAAGTTAAAAATGTTGAAGATGTCGTTGCTGATCGAACAGTCAAATTGCTGAAGATGTTGCTGATCGAAAGGTCCAAGTGCTGAAGATGTTGCTGATCGAAAGGTCCAAGTGCTGAAGATGTCATTGCTAATTGAAAGATCAAAATGCTGAAGATGTTGTTGTTGATCGAAAAGTCAAAGTGTTGAAGATGTTGTTGATCGAAAGTTCAAAATGCTGAAGATGTTGTTGCCATTAGAGGAAATTTCAACTAAAAATGGACCTTTTAACTTTTATTCAAATTCCATGTCATCATGTGTTAGCCAATAAAATTTCTTTAAATTTGAAATACCGTATAGGTCTTCAACACTTTTTTAATATAAATTTGGGGATAGGTATTATAAAAAAAACTACTTTTTTGTTTGTATTTTTGACATATATCCCCGTGTTTTTACTCAAATTTCGATCGGGAGAGCTCGTTGGATGTGGAATTTAATTCCGCATCCAAAAAGTACCCACTCGGCATACTTTTGATGGACCCCGCTACCCCAAAAACAAGAAATACCTGAAAAAACGTAATGATGACATCATCATTCCGTTTTTTCAGGTATTTCTTGTTTTTGGGGTAGCGGGGTCCGTCAAAAGTATGCCGAGTGGGTACTCGGATGCGGAATTTAATTCCGCATCCAACGAGCTCTCTCGATCGAAATTTGAGTAAAAACACGGGGAGATATGTCAAAAATACAAACAAAAAAGTAGTTTTTTTCTTTTCTTCCTCCAAAATTAATAACTATTATTTTATTATTTTAACTATTATTTTATTAGTTCATTTTATGAGGCCCATTTTGAGTTGAAATTTCCTCTAATGTGATTGAACAGTCAAATTGCTGAAGATGTTGCTGATCGAAAGGTCAAAGTGCTGAAGTATGTCGCTGCAAATTGAAAGATCAAAATGCTGAAGATGTTGTTGATGATGAAGACTAAAGATTGAAGATGAAGACTACATGATGTTGAAAAGCTTCCAATGATTTATAGATGTGTTGCCCTGCTGATGTTGATGATGTCCGCTATCTCTACTATTGTTGTTGTTGATGTAGAATACCCTTCTCGTTAAGGGGGAGTGTTGAAATATTGTAACTTCGAAGAATATTCTTTATGTATCTTTTGTGGTCCCCGATGGTCCAACCGGGAGAACCACTTGTATTACATTGTACCCCGATGCTCCTAATCGGAAGAACTAATAAGAGTCATCAGGTAGTCCCCTCTAATTGTAAAGGTGGGTCATCAACACCCTAGTGTGGTTACTTGAGCCTACATGTGTAACTCGAGCCTACATGAGTTGACTTAAGTTGACATGTTAATTGAGTAAACTTTAAGTAAACGGATGAATATAAATAGAGGTGTAGTGCTCCTCATTTGAGACACACACACTCACTTGGAATAGCGCACTTATGGAGGAGAGAAGTTGCTGGAGAAGGAGGAGAATCAGGTTTTTGATCTCCTTGTTGGTTTTACCTTTTTCCCTTTTGGGGCATCTATATTGAGGAAGCTTTTGCTGGGTTTTTCCCTTTAGGGTTTTCCCAGGATAAATCTGTGTTGTTCTTGTGATACTGTTTCTTTCAGTGATCCTGTTTTATATGCTTTATTATGAAAAATGAAATGATATATTGATGTCTTAGCTAAGCATATGAAAATTTAACAGTCAGGCTGTGCTAAAATCTCCTTGACTGCTGAACTTGGAACATATGCCAAAATCTTGGAATGTAAAACATATATTCTGAAGAATTTAAGAGCTTTAACTAATGCATATGCTTGTTTTTCCATTATATTATATTTAAGCTCTGAGTCTCTTAATGTTTTACTGAAAAAGGAAATTGGTTGTTCCAAACCATCTGAAATCTTTTGCAATAATACAGTAGCTATAGTGTCTTCTATTGCAAATGAGAAAATTGCAAAATCTTTTGTATAATCAGGAGCTATCAATACTGGTGCTTCTATTAATGCCTGCTTTATGGCTTCAAATGATTGTTTAGCTTGGTTTGACCATTTAACCTCCCTATCCTTCTTAAGCATCTCGGTGATATGTTTGATAATTCCTGCAAAATTAGGAATAAACCATCTTAAAAATTTGATTTTTCCAATGAAAGATTGAATTTCCTTTTTATTTCTAGGAATACTGATTTTTAATATGGCCTTTACTCTCTCTGGATCTATTTTTATTCCTTCAGCAGAAACAATATGCCCTAACAATTTACCTTATGTCAGAGAAAAGTGAGACTTCTTTGGGTTTAATGATAAACCAAACTTTCTGCACTTAATAAAAATTTGTCTCAAATGTTTCAGATGATCTTCATCAGACTTGGAGAAGACTGTAATATCATCTTGATATATCACTACAAATTTTCCATTCTCCCCCACAAAAGCTATATCCATAGCCCTCTGAAAAGTGCCACCTGCGTTCATAAGCCGAAAGGGCATTTTATCATACATAAAGGTCCCCCATGGAGTTGTAAATGTTGTTTTTTCTCTGTCTTCCAGCTGTACTGCAATCTGGTTATAACCAGAAAATCCATCAATCTTTGAAATTTTGTGAGATCCCACAACCCTTTGTAAAATCTGATCTATTTTTGGTAATGAATAGTTATCTTTCAAACAAGATCTATTCAAGTTGCGGAAATCTACACAAAGTCTTATCTCTCCATTCTTCTTACGTACCGGCACCAAATTCGCAACCCATGATGAATATCTTAGAGGTACAATAATTTTTGCATCTAGTAATTTCTTTACCTCTTTTTCAATTACTGGCAGCAATGCTGGGTTAAGCCTTCTAAGCTTCTGTTTGAAAGGCTTAGTATTTGGTTTCAAAATAATTTTGTACTGAATTATGCTAGTATCATACGTTTTTAAATCATGATATGACCAAGCAAAAATGTCCACAAATTCTTTCAACAAACCAACATTATCTTCTCCTTTCCTTCTCTGACAACAATTTTGACAATTTTATCATCTTAGGCTGATTTTCAGAACCAATGTTATACTCTATAACATTCTCCTCGGTAGTTTGCAAAGTGGGTTTTACCAGTGTATCATCTTTTGAAAACAACCTCTCTAGCGGAACAAGTCCCTTAGGAATGAAATTCCCTTTTAACTCAACAATTTTGTGATCAGCTATTGAATTATTTATGAAAGGTTCATTTTCTATCCATTCAAAATCTTATTCTTAATCAACTGTATCATCTGAGAATTCACCTACTAACTCCATAAATTCTTTTATTTCCTGATCATCATTAAAAACTTTCCAATGTTTGATATTATCTAGGACAGAGGGTCTGTATCTTACATCAATTGGATATTTCAAATGAGTTACCTTTGGAACTTTGAAATAGGCTGCTGCTAAGGCTATGGAATCAGTTGTTTCATTGTATTCTCTTGGAACAAAAGTTATATTGAAAGCTATAAAGAAATTTTCAATTAAATCCCAAGCCTCATTCCTATAAACTTTCAATAAATACTGCTTTACCTAGTAAACACTTTTTACTTGCTGAATTACTAATTCGGAGTCACCAAACACAGCAAGTTCTTTAATACCCAAGTCTTTTGCTACTCTTAACCCAAGAATCAAAGCCTCATATTCAGCAGTATTATTTTTTGTTTAAATTCCAATTTGTACATAAGGGAAATAACCTCACCTCCAGCTGAAATCAATAATACTCCTACTCCTGCCCCCTCCTTACTTGATGCACCATCAAAATACATCTGCCATAAACCATCTGGTTCTTCTTTCTTTACCTAAACTGGAATATCTTTCTGTACTTGTAAAACTCCTTCAATTTCATCATTTAATTGCAACATACAAGAACCAAGATTTTCATCAATTGAATAGATCGGATGATTATTCTACTATCACTTACCAAATATGCCATATGTACTTCTTTGTAAAGTCTTCTGAATTCTCCCCCAAATACTGGAATTGTAGCATATGAAAGATCCATTTGCAGAGTTCCTCCCACTTTCTTTGCTCGGAATCTAGACAATAGCATACCAAATTTAGGAGAAAAATCTGCTACAACTATATCCATCAATACACTCTTCATAGGTACCTGAGTTAAATTCACCACCAGATCTTTGATTACACCAATACACTTCACTGCCCTAGAATCAAACGCATACAAATCATTGTATGGTTTAGTAACACTCAGTCCTAAAGCTTCCATGACTGCTTTTGGCATGAGGTTATGTGAAGCTCCTAAATATAGCAGACAATTATGCAATAGTTGATCATGTACTGAAAAAGTTACATAAAATGGAGGAGGATATTCTGAATTATCATCAGGCTGATCAAAATTTTTTGACACCACAATAATAGTAGGTTTTTCATCTTGCAAATTAATCTCATTAGATGGGATAGGAATAGGATTCACTGCATTTTTGAAAGTTTTTAAAGCTGCTTCCCTGCAAACTTTAATCTTAATCAATTCTTTTAAAGGCACAGGGATTCTCACTTTATTAAGTTCATGCTCCAAACTGAAACCACTTACAGCTTTATTCACCTCCTCAAGAATTACTACTTCATCTTTTTTCTCCTTTACAATTTGTTTCTGATTTGAGGACATATTTTGTTTAATAGGATGAGATTTCACCATCTTTTTAGCTTGTGCTGCATGTTTTCCCCTGATCTAATACCATATGATTTTTGTGGTATTTCCTAACAAACTCCAGGCATAGACATCTGATAATCATTTTATTCATAATGATCTAGTTCTGTAGCATAATGATAATCAGCTCTAGTCAGAAAATGAGAAGAAGAATCATCATCAAACTAACTAATATTATGTTCCTGTTCTTCCAAATCATCTAACTCCCCCTCATCTATCTCATATGATTCATCATCTCTAACATTATTATTTTGAAAAGGAGGTTGAATCCTTTGTTCTTCATTTTCTTGCTTGTCTCTCTGAATATCAGTATTTTGTCTTTCTCTTGGCAAAAACCTAGGAGCAAAAGGTCTTCTAAACTGATTTTGATTTCTTTCACCTTCCGGTATAGGTTTATTCTGATTTCTATTTCCCATTTCCAACCTACCAATCTTGGTAGACAAATTTTTAATAATTTTATTCATTTCCTCCATTTTACTGTCTGAAGATCTTCCTGTATTGTTGGATGTAATGATTTCTTTTTTACCCTTTTTGTCTACAGTTTGATGTTCTGTTTCCTCCTTGAGTTTATTTGAGGCTAAAATATTTGACTCTACTTCTAATGCTACATTTTGCATATTTTGAAGTGACATAGATTTTCTTTCTCTCAATAGCAAAGAAAACTCATGATCAAATGAGTTTGCATAAGTTAACTTTGCTGATGTCTCGGTGGGTTTTACTTCAGCTGGAATCCTATTGTACATTTTATTGAATCTTTTGGAAAAATCTCCCACAACTTCATCCTTTTTTCTCTTTAATGACCCAAACTCTGTCATGTAATACAAATAATCTTTAGTATCTCCCCATTGTCTCATAAATGCTTCTTCTAAAGCATCTATACCATCTATAGAGTTTGGTGGTAATTCTCTAAACCACTTTCTGACTTCACCATCTAAACTCTGCACAAAAACCCTCATCCAAACATCCTCATGTTCAAAATTGTGATTGTCTGCATAACTACAGAATGTATTCTAGTGTTCTTCTGCAGTAGCATCTCCTTGGCCATTAAATCTTGGAAGATATTTTTGATAATCTGCTGCTGGAAGAGAATTGAGAGGCTGAGGTAAAACTAGTGGGGAATATCTTGCTGCTACCATAGCAGCCATCCTATTTTGAGGTTGATCCATTCTAGGATTGGAAATGTTTGAACTTGTATTAGACTGAAGGGTGCTTGAATGCTGTGATGAAGGAGACAAATTACCAAGATTTGACTGATTCACTGGGATGGTCTTAACAATAGGAATATGGGTTGAAAACTAAGAAGAAGCTCCTGTTTGAAATGCTTCAAGTTTAACCTTCTCAGACAGCAAAGGATTTGTAAAGACACGGAAATTGTCGATTTGAGAAGGGGTAAATAACAGGTCTAACTCTTCTCTTCCTTTTTCTGAATGTGGGTCAAAAGAAGGAACTGGGGTAGATGAAGATTCAAGGATCTCCAAGGTTGCAGGATGTTTGAATTTTTCTGATGAAGTGGAAATTAAATTTCTCCTAGCCTCCTTGAATAACTGCTCAGGATCCGAGACTCCTGGATTTAAAGGGGATGAGGGATTTCCTCGAGTTCCTATCTTTTTTGAAGCCATTGTAACTTTCTGTAGGTGACTGATGTAGTCTATAACAGGTCGGACTGATTTTGTTCACCCTGCAAAATCAGTTTCATAAGAATGTCGAATACCCAGGGAAGATGTCCTTTCATTTCTCCGTCCTCGACAACGGCGCCAGAAGATGTTATCCCTAAAGTTGAACCTAGAATACAGGGGTTCAAGCTTAAAGAAGTATTTTTCAAAAATATGATTCAATGGAATCAAGATAAAATTTGGGCCGGTACGTAATCAAAGATATAAGGAAATCATATAACCATTAAAGAACTGTACAACATAAAACAGAATACAAAATTCAATATCAAAGGATCTATGAGCACGAATTTATGAAATGAGACTGACTCTGTCATTAAAAGTTTAAAAGATAACTGTATTTCACCATAAGAATCATGTAATGGGATTCAATTGACCATATACAGGATAAATCACAAAAAATACAATTCATAAGATACAAAGTCAACTCATAATCATAATCATATCAAAGCAAAACCTGTATTGAAGATGCAGAGCATTTCATGTCATACAGCATATCATCAAAATTGGATTTCCATAACTCCAATTGCCCCCCCTCTTTTTTAATCTAGTGACTATCCTTATATACAAAATATCTGAGTTTCTAAGATAGTTATCAGATCCTACTTCTATGGATCGAGCTCTTTCAAAAATAGAAAGGTCAATCTCCTTTAAACAGCTTTTTAATACAAGTGTAAAATAAAAGAGACATCTGTCAAAAACAAAATTGCTTTCAAAAGAAAACTATAACTCTAAATCTAAAGACTCTTAGAAGCCTCTACCAAGATAGTTAGATCACTTAAAACCTGGGACCGCTTTTGCAACCTGGCAAACTCAACATCTTTGTTCTCCTCCTTACTTTGAGCCTTCATGTGTTTGAGCTGCTTCTGGATGGTTCTTTTTTCCTTTAGAATGTCTTTAGATATTGACAGCAATTTCTGATAATCTGCCTCCTTATCCTCCAGATCCTCTCGAAGTCTTTTATTTGTTGTCATTAACTTTTCATTAATGTTCTGTAAAAACCTAGTTTGATCCTTGTATGTCTGCAAAGATTTCTTGACTTGATTCAATTCTGGAGTCATTTCAATGTCTTATACTTTCATACGGACCTCATCTTCCTGTGGAATCCTTGAGGCTGAAAAATCCTCTGAATCAACTTGTTTATTTGTGCAAAATATTTCTGGTATAAACCTTGCAACTCCCTGAACATCAATGAACTTCTCATTATTTGAACAATACTAACCTTTGGATGTGTGTACAGTCTCTTCACTGAAAGCATCATCTATCATCACGATTTCTTCACAGTCTTCATGTGTTGGTTTCATCTGTGCCTGCAACTTATTTCTTAACCTAGTCCTAGGCTTCACATCAATGCTCTCTGACTTCAGCAGCTGATCACGAGCTTCATTTTTTGAAGTTATATTCTTTAACATAACACTTAACTTTTCAGGGTTTTCATCTGTGAATGAAGCTTCAGGACATAAAATTTTCTGAATTGGTTTTTCTATAAAACCCTTCCCTTCTGCTACAACAACTTCAATTTGTTTTGTATGGTTTGTTGTTTGCTGGTCCAAGTCTTCCATTACCCTTTTTCCTTTCTCTTTAGTCTTTTCTTCAAACCCTAGCTCTGACAGCAGATTTTCCCAAGTTCGTCCTTCCCTGTGCAATTGTGAAACAATCAACAGTTTTATTAAACCCTGATGGTATATTGAATGAGCAGTATGCTCTGGATGGCCTTGAACCCATGCAATCATCTTTTGCAGGCTCTTCAATAGGTAGAATGGGAGATTGAGCTTCAAGCTTCCATTGAGGTGCATCAACAACCGTAAATGGCATTTGAGAACCCTATCATACCGACCATCGCATGTAATATAATTTTGCACCATTTCTAAGGGAATTTTCCAGTTAGGTTTTATCTTGCTCACATGGATACCATTCTTCCAGTCTAATTTTTCAAAACCTGGCATTAAGAACTCACTGTAATCTCCTTGAAAGTCCTGTTGCTTAAACCATATTTCTCCTTGCGCTGGAACATCTATTGCTTCAGCAATAGACTCTTCATTTACCCTGATTTTTAAACTCTTGAGCTGAACTATTTCATCTTTATAATTTTTTATAAAAGTCATAGTTACCTGTGAATGATAACCCTGCAATTTTTCACAGAAAGCAAACCATCCAGCATTCTTCATTAATTGGGATGACCTTGGAAACTTCAGTATCCATTCTGTGTTATTGGGTTCCATTCTATAAATCAGGACGCCTGGTTTTCTTTTCACCACGATTTTTGAATCCTCTTCCTCTGTTATGTTCGGCATTTCTGCAACCTTTTCACAATATACACTTCCAAGAAGAATTGATGCTATTTGTGTTTCCCTGCAGCAGTTTACATCCAACTGCAGAAGACTATACTATGTAAAATTTGCCTTCTTCAAGAACGAGAATACATGAACAAATCAAATCCCTGCTATTTTCAGATCTATTGTTCATAATTTTCCATTATTTCCAGATTTCGGGATCTAGAACCATAAATGTCCATAGCATAGAAACGGTCTCTATTGATCTTCACCAAGTTCGAAAGAGAATTTGAGCATAGTAATATGACAAGTTTTAGGGAAAATAAAAGATTATTATGAATCTGCCAACACTGCCATTGTTGGTACCAGTACTCATTACATAAAATGCCTCAATTTCATATGCAAAACACGTGTGCAAGCCAATGAGTGACACGATGTAAAACATTATTACTTAAACAAGACTGCTTTTGAGAAATAATTATACAAAGTACCGAGCCTGTCCACATAAATATGTTTACATATACCATAGTTTCATTGTCATATTTTTTATACCAAATGGTACTCATGAATAAAACCATCAATGAAATACTCTAAAAATGCTGCCAGTTTGAGAAATGTTGCCAGTTTGAGAATCCAATTCATAATATAAAACCTCTTGCACTTAATATAGGTTCATAGCTTTAAATAAGTGATGATTTGAGCCTTCAAAAGATATAATAAGAAAAATATAAAAATAATGGCATTCAAAAAGGTGTAAAACAAGGTAAAAGTTAAGGACAAAAACTCATCATAATAAAAAATCTATAAAACCCTAGGATAAAAAATATCAAACAACCTTATAGATAACAAGACAAAAAACAAATAGGAGTGCTTGTATTGCTTGTATTGAAACAAAAAACAAACGATCCCGAGGTCACATTGCTTGTATTTCATTCCAACAAATAGGAGTGCTTACTTCTAATGAGTCATGGTATTTGATAAGATTTTTGTTTTATAGTTTATGTTAAAGTTTTGACATGTTTCTTATATATATATATATATATATATATATATATATATATATATAGAGAGAGAGAGAGAGAGAGAGAGAGAGAGAGAGAGAGAGAGATAGATAGATAGATATAATTCAAAGTTTGGTTTAGGGACTTAGCCCTATGATTCAACAATGAATCATGTCCATTATTTGGGCTTAAAGAGAGTTTTGTCTCTAAGATCAGAAGATCTATG
Source organism: Pseudotsuga menziesii (assembly GCA_001517045.1). Taxonomy (NCBI): domain Eukaryota; kingdom Viridiplantae; phylum Streptophyta; class Pinopsida; order Pinales; family Pinaceae; genus Pseudotsuga; species Pseudotsuga menziesii. The sequence goes on along the minus strand of LPNX010810282.1, from coordinate 280,022 downwards.
AACTAATATTTTAATAGATTCTTTTATATTTGAATGTTTGTATCATTTAGTTACTTGTATTTATTTGTTAGGTTTTCACTAGTTTTTACTATTAATTAAATTACTAATTAGACAAATAATTGTTTCCATATGAAAGTAGGTAATTCATAACTCTTTTATGTAGATATAGATTTATCTAATTTGAACTACTCAAAAGATAACCAAAATGAAGAAAAACTTTGCATATAGAAATTATGGTGAATGCATATAAAATCAATGAAGTAAAAGTAGTGTAAATAAACGTATACATGTAACATAATTAACCCTTTAAGCAGCCATGACCAACTAAGCACTAGGATTAGACCGAGATTATATTTATATCAACAATGTCAACAATTTGCAATACATGTGTGTGTGTGTGTGTGTGTAAATTTATTTATGTCGCAAATCGCAACAACTAATAGAATACATGGTGAATACATGGCACTCATTCAGAAAACATAGTAAAATAAATCAAAACAAGTTAATCATATTTACTCAAATCATAAATAGTTAAGTTGTATTAACAAAATATGTGAAATACCATTTAGGTAAAATCAAAGTTAGAACACTTATCAGTCTTTAAGCTTCCAACTCAATGGGGAACTTCCACCTTCCACTTAATTGTAGACCTCGTATAGTTCATTGTTCATTCCATAGGTCACCCCCGATCTAAACCAAGCATACTAGAGAAAGGAGGCCTAGGTACAGTTATCTATCTTGATTATTATCAGTAGAGTAGCCGCAAAGTGTTTTACCATCTCTATGTAGAGTCATGTTTCCCCTATTTATCCCACAGTCCTTCTTAGACTATACATATACTTAATCATGAAATATTGATCACTCAAAGACCTACAACTGAACCCTCCAATGCACTAGGGACTATTCCCATTGTAATATACACCCTCTGCTATTTATTATTTTTCTTGAGGAAAAGGATCCCTTTTTTTTTAACAGAAATGAGCAATATGTATTAGATTATAAAAGGAGAATATACATAACTAAAAAACATTCCAAAAAAGGCCAATTTCAAACCCCTAAATGAAAGTCCACTAGGTGAAAAACAATTATGAATCTATATCAAAATTTTGTAGCCTAACTTCTTGGAAAAATTTATGCCTTTAATAGAGTATATCTTTACATATTGATAGCAATTTTTTATGCAAAAAAAAAAACCGATAACTATATATAAATAGACATAGATACAAGACTTCATTCCTTGTGGTGGCCCTGGAACACTTCTAGCTACGACTTTTCCCCTTCCTCCATTGTTGCACTTGTGTCATTCTCATTTTGTATGTCCCTCTTTCCGTCTAACTCATCAACAGATTCTTGGACCACTACGAGCTCCTCCTAAATACAGATGAACATGGCCTCATTTCGTTTGTTTCCATCTGAATAACTTCCATAATCAAGATTTTCATTTCTATCACAAAAATAAGCATACCTTCAAAATTGGCTATCTGATTATCCTTCATATGCTACATCTCTGTTTGAATTTCCTTGGTGTCTCATGCCTTAACCCTTGAGTTCATTTCCACATCCTCGATCCCCATGTCCAACCTGACAATGTCCATGCATATTTTCATGTTCTCCTATAACGTCTCATTGGTCAGCTTGAAGGTATTGCACACTCCTTTCCAAGTGTCCAAGGAAACATACTTGGTCTCTTGAGTTTCATTCGAACTCTCATCCATTCCGTAGGTTTGATAAGAGAAGCTAAGAGTTGTGAAGCCAAAGAGGAGATGCTCGTCTAAAATAACGAAGTCATAGATGCTCCATTCCCATCTTGGTGGGTTTTAACTCAAATTTTCCATTCCAATCAACCTGTCTATTGGCACGTGTGAGGGGAATTCTTGAGAACTGTCGATCCCTTCGAAGATTGAATGCACTTGTTGGGAATGTCCTTTCAAGAGTTTGGGCATTAAAACCCGTCCCTTTATACAATTATAAGACTCACCACCTGCCTGTTGGATTTTTCACCATTTCAACGTGTTCACCTATGGGAAGAAATGAGTGGGGATCATGGGGTCATTATGCAACGTCCCTATTTGGAAATTCTGGAAAAAAATGCAATTTGGGCAATTTTGGAGCTTTACTAGTCAAGAATTTAGGGGGGGTTCCACCTGACTCCAAATGGTGTCGAATTTGGAATTTAAGGGTAGCATTAGTATTAGAACATACCAATATGACTTATGAACACTTTGTATCTGACTTCAAGCTTATGCAGCTTGGTTTGGGGCTAAGGAGAGAAAGTGCACATTTTCTAGGAAACTGAGGTCAAATTCCCCCCTGGAGTGGAGGCCAATTTGGCTCTCCAACTCAAGTACAAACCTCCCAAATTTAAGAACAAAGTATGGGGATTTATATCATACATCAATGGATATCATTAATCATGATTATTAATCTCTTCAAGTTGATTATGATGTGCAACATTTGTATGGTAACTTTCATGGAAATTGCATTACTAGCTCAAATTTGACATATGAAAAGTAGAATAGATGGTTCTAAAAGTAACATGACATATACTGGTCATATACAAAATAAAAATGGATGTCCCAACAACATCAAACTCAGATAATAACCCTCATACAAATATGATATAAAACGCATTCAAGGTTGATGCCAAATTCATGAAAACTAGTGATGCAATGGCATGAGAATGCAAGATTTTCACACAAAATTTTCTAGGATTTCGAGATACAAAGAATATGGTAATAAAAGTACAGATTCATACATAATTAATGGCTTCCAAAAAATCAACAAACTCATAGAATAAACCTCATACAAATCTGATATAAAGATCTTTCAAGATGGAATCCAAATTCATGAAAACTAGTGATATAATGGCTTGAGAATGCAAGCTTTTTACATATGAATTTCTTGGATTTCAAGTTACATAGAATATGGACATAAAAGTACATATACATACATCATGTACCCCATATCAATAATCAAATGGACGCAACAAAGAGAAGGCACCACTCCACCAAGTGCGACATCAACATGAGAGTGTGGGGGAATGGAGAGGAAGGAATGAGAGAATAGGGAGATAGGTGAGAAATTGAAATGTATAGACTTCAACCTGAAACTAAAACACTTTAATTCATATCCAATGATGGCCTCTCCATCAACCAACTTGGAAATGAATCCAATTCCCTCAAGATTTGTTTACAAGCAAGGAGAGTGAACACTCACCATGCAATGGACAAGCAAAAGCTTTCCAAAATGACAAAGGCCAATTAAAAAATGATCAAAATCCATTATCCTTCCTCATGAAATCCTTTTATTAACTTCATGAGGCCTTCTAAGGTTGAATTTCCCTCCATGGGATTCATCCATGTTAAGCCCTTAATGATGACACATTACACCATATAGTGTGGTGCATTACCCCCTATATTGTGGTGCATTACATATTATTTATGTAGGCTTGGGTATATTAGTGGGTTTATTAGTTGTTATTGTACACCTTTATCTCCTATATATAGTAAGGAGATATTCTCATTTAAGGCATCATATCATCTTATCTTCTCTTGTGTACTCGGTGCATTGTGTAAGGAGGTTCCTCCCTCAAAGAGGATTGATATTTATCTATGCTATTCATTTTTTAGGCGTGGATTACTCTCTTATTTTATATTTCTGCTTTCTTTATGCTATAAATGGGACTTGGTTGCATAACATTTGGTATCAGAGCTCTTTCCTCGGGACTGGCTTCTGTAAAATGAGTCATCTTGGAACTTTCTCTACAAATTTTTTCTTACAAGGAACAAGAGATCGAGGTTAAAACCCAACTTCCAAAATAGGCCAAACTATCTCCAATAAAAAATTCAGATCCTGATCCATTACAGTTTTGGAGATAATTGCGGAGGAATCTAGTATTTTTCACTAGTCCTACAGCTAGTCTAAAACAGGTGTTCTTGGGAAAAATGTCATATCTGAGGAATTCAAGATCCAAATGGAGTGAGACCAATTTCATATGAAATAATATGTACCATGGTATCTGTGGTAGAAGTTTCATACACAGAAACAAAACAATGGACACTTGGAATACATTACAAGTTTTCTCTTCTGGATAGGACAAAAATAAGAAGCTTTGGTATATTTGCAATAAATTTTTGTTGGATCATCCAAATTGGGTCAGACCCATGGCATTGGAAAGAGGAAATATCAAGTTACTACAGGCCTAATTTTCATACTCATAGGAGTTGCAATTCAAATTTTACCTCAATTACAAGTCGGCCCCAAAACAGTCTCTCAATCAGGGATTGAAAAAGGTACGTCATTTTGCATTTGAATAGATTTTAGTAGAAGGATATATTTTTGGTAAACCATAGGATGTGATATTGTTAAAAATACCACCAAAATGAAGTGGAAAGAATCACACTCCACTCAAACCGCCAGAGTATTCATCCCCGACATACGAGGAGATGGAAGACATTTCTTTTAGAGTGTCCAAGTTGGAAGATATGATTAAAGGAAATGTGAAAATTGATGACTTTGCTAAATTGGAAAGGAAGGTGGATACTAAAGAGAACCCTAAAGGGATGGCTATTAAAGAATATCTCAAAGGGATGGCTAGTAAATAAGATCTTCAAGACTTGAAGGATTTTATCAAGGATATCAAACATAACTTTATTTCTCAATTATCTACTCAAGAAGAGGATAAGGAGGAACAAGATGACTTATTCCAGTCACGTCTGGAGAAAATTGAAAAACAATTTGAGAGTAGGAATTTGGAGTCCTCAAAAGTTGATAATTCACTACAACATTATAGGTTCAATTCAGGTCCAAGAAACGACTTTATCCCCAAGATTGACATGCAAAAGTTTGATGGCAAGGATCCAATCACGTGGATTTTTCAGATGGGGCAATTATGTGATCTACACCAAGTGCCCACTATGAAAAAGGTAACTATTGCATCCTTGTATTTACAACCTAATCAGTTTGTATGGTACCAATGGATTTGTGACCATAAAAATGAGTCTATTATCTCTTGGTCTATATTAACCGAAGAATTGATTGCACATTATGGCAATATAAATAGTAACACCTTCTTCAAACAGTTGGTAAATATCAAGCAAAAATGTTTAGTTACAAATCACATCAAGCAATTTCAGCAGCTAAGTCTCATAGTGAAGAATATTTCAGAAGATAATTTGTTAGATCTCTTTATTGGAACCTTGAAAGATAACATTCAACATGAGGTGCGTCTCTTTGAAACAGCATTGCTAGAGAAGGCTTTCATGATGGAAAGGAAGGTTGAAAATAAAAAATATGGAAATGACTACTAGAAATGCCTTCTCCAACACATATAGAGAAAATAATGTTCCTTCTTCTAAACCACCATAAAGGTTGACACCCCAACTGGCAACAACTAGATGAAAGAAGAGCAAATGATTATGGTTTAATTGTGACAGCAAGTATAGTAAGGGACATAAGTGCAACGAGAAGAAATTATTCTACATAGATTGTGAAGAGGAAGAACCAAAAGAAGAGAAAGCATCTCAAGAAGAGGCAACTTCAGAAGAAATAGAAGAGGCTACTTCAAAAGAAATTACTCGCACCATATCTTGTCATGCATTGGCTGTAATTAGCACTCCTCAAACTCTCAAGATAGAAGGGTACATCAAAAAGAAGAAGGAAATAGTGTTGATTGATTCTGGTAGTACTCATAATTTCATTCACTTTAAATTAGCCAAAGTTCTTAATTGCTTTGTTTATCCAACACCAAAATTTCAAGTAATGATTGCAGATGGAGGAACTATAAATTGCTCAGGGAAATGCCATAATATCAATCTATCTATGGGCAAATATGTATTGAATGATCCAATGATTGATATCCCAATGGGTGGTGTTGATGTTGTCTTGGGTTTCCAATGGTTACAATCATTGGGAATTGTGGCTTTTAATTTTCAAAAACTTTTCATGAGATTTTCATGGGAAGGTAAAGAATATGAGTTAAATGGTATCACATGAAAACCAAGCAAGATGATAAGCTCTAATGGTATGACAAAGTTGTTAAAAAAGGGACATCAAGGTACATTTCAAGGTTAAAACTGATCATGATAGCCTTAAATACTTTTTGGAACAAAGGTTATCTTTAGAAGAGCAACAAAAATGGGTAACAAAGATGTTGTGATATGACTTTGTAATCATCTACAAAAAAGGGATGCAAAATGTTGTCACAAATGCACTCTCTAGGAAAGATGAGGATGTTGAAGCATTACTCTATGCTATTTCGATCATCCAACCAGATTGGATAGCTGAAACAAAAGACGAATGGAAAAATGATGAAAAAATATAGACATTTATTCAAAAGTTGCAGCAGGATCCTAGTACCTCTAATACATTTAGGTGGAAAGATGACTTGCTAATGGTACAAGGATCACTTATATCTTGGTAAGAGTTCCCAACTCAAGAAACTTACTTTCTGAATTCCACTCTTTACCGATAGGAGGGCACTCAGGTTTCTTAAAAACCTACCACATGGTAAAGAAATATATTTTTGGGGATGGTCTTAAAACTGATGTTTAAAAATTTGTGGCAAAATGTTTTGTTTGCCAACAAAATAAAGTGGAAACAATTAAGACCCCTGGTCTCCTACAGCCACTTTCCATTCCACAGGTTTACCAAAGTCTGAAGGAAAGAGTGTCATCATGGTGGTTGTTGATATACTTACTAAATATGCACACTTATGTGCACTATATCACCCCTTCAAAGCAAGCACGGTCGTCAATTCTTTTATGGAGATAGTACAAAAACTACATGGTACTCCAAATATTATAGTAAGTGACAGGGATCCCATTTTCACTGGAAATTTTTGGACTGAATTATTTTCTTGTTTGGGTACTCAACTACCTCATAGCTCATCTTATCACCCTCAATCTGATGGAAAACATTGATAGTAAACAAATTTTTGGAAGGGTATCTTTGATGTTTTGCAGCTGATAAACAAACAAAATGGGTCAAGTGGTTACCCTTGGCAGAATGGTGGTATAATACTTCCTTCAATACATCATAAAAAATGACCCCATTTATGGGACTGTATGGATACCATCCACCATCCATCACATCTTCACTAAGAGACTCTAAGGTTCAAGCAGTGGAAGACCACATGGAGCATCAACAACAAGTTCTTCAACTTTTAAAGGACAACCTAAATCTAGCACAAAATCAAATGAAACAACAAGCATATCAACACCTTAGTGAATGAAGATTTAATGTTGGGGATTGGGTGTTTTTAAGCCTACAACCATACAAACAGATGTCCCTAAAGAACACCAAGAAGGATAATAAATTATCACCTAAATACTACGATCCCTACAAGGTGTTACAAAAGATTGGTATTATGGCCCACAAATTGGAACTACCTACATCTTCACGAGTCCATCCAGTTTTCCATGTTTCATGTTTAAAGAAGGTAATTGCTGACACGCTACCAGTTCAAACGATGTTACCAGAACTTGATGAGGAAGGAAAAATCATCTTGGAGCCTGAAGAAATTACTAAAATATGAACTAGACAGGTTCAAAATCGATCAATTTCAGTGTATCTCATTAAATGGAAGAACTTGCCCACAGAAGATTCAACATGGGAAGATGAGTCCTTTATACAGCAGCATCTAGAACTACTTTGGCATTGAGGACAACACTTTTTTAAGGGGAGGGGCATGTTAAGCCCTTAATGATGACACATTACACCATATAGTGTGGTGCATTACCCCCTATATTGTGGTGCATTACATATTATTTATGTAGGCTTGGGTCTATTAGTGGGTTTATTAGTTGTTATTGTACACCTTTATCTCCTATATATAGTACGGAGATATTCTCATTTTAGGCATCATATCATCTTATCTTGTCTTGTGTACTCAGTACATTGTGTAAGGAGGTTCCTCCCTCGAAGAGGATTGATATTTATCTCTACTATTCATTTTTTAGGCGTGGATTACTCTCTTATTAATTTCTATTTCTGCTATTTTTATGCTATATATGGAACTTGGTTGCATAACACTCCAACTCATCTTAGTGGTTTAGTAACTCCTATGACACTTATCTTCTTCTTCATGCTCCAACTCTTTCCCCAATTCGAATGGATGTCTATAACTCCCAAATGACCCCTCTTGGTGGCTATTTTTATCCCTGTCATGACATATTTTTCATAGGTCTGCAATCATGTATGAATTTGTCGTATTTGTCATAGAATATTCCATCATTAGTTGTCATAGAGTGCATGGAATCTCCTTCTAAGTGGCACGCATTGTCTTCTTAGTCTCTTCCTCTTCCATGGGAGTTACTCTCCTCTCCTAATTATAATTCCTTGGCTCGTGATAGGCCATGTGACACTACATCACCTTCCAAGAACATTACATTCCTCATGGGTTCGAATTTGGATGAAGGTTGTGCCAAGTGTGTGGGGGAATCAAGTCACCCAAAGAAGCTACAAGCTTCCAATTGTATCCATGAACCAATGACACCTTATTTTATTAACATTTGTTATTTATGTGACCCATTTTAATGTGAATATGGTAAAATAAGGTCCTTTGGGTCCTATATCTCCCTTATTACAAAATTGATGTCTCCACCTCAACCTAGGGAACTAGTAGGTTGGTGAAACATTATTTGCAAGTAGTCTTATTTTAATGGGGACATGACAGTCCTCCCCAATCAATATTGCTTATCCTCAAGCAATATTAAGTTCAGAATGATGCAAAAAAATTTCATCTTCCCAAGTGGCATCCTCACTTGGTAACTCCTTCCATTGCACCAAGTAATCTCTTATGGTTCTACTCCTTAATTTTCTTTAGATGCCATTTGAGTAGTGACACTCATGTGTTGGGATTTTGTGTTTCCAAAAGTAAAGAGATGTAGATTTTGCATATTGATATCTCATGTGACATCGCCACTAATCACCAAAAGAATAATTAATTCGACCAAAACAAAATTTGCACAAATAGTCTTTACCTCCATGTTTTGGAAACCTTTTATAAACTTTCAACCTTTTTTTGCTCACTGTATAATTCTTTGAAGTTGCAACTAAGTCGCCAAACTTTGAGTTTTCAAGATTCCACGAAAGTTTAAAAGAGGAACCACCATGCTTCCTGCTGCACTACTCTGATTACAATCACCTTCTCAAGTGGTGACTCAATCCCAATACTTCTTGCTACCCTAAATATTTAAACCAATGAGACAAAAACCAAATATGAGTGCTTGTATTGCTTGTATTGAAACCAAAAAAAATGCTTCGAGGTTCACATTGCTTGTATTGCACTCCAACAAATATGAGTGCTCTCCATCCCATACCATTAGGCAAGATAATTCATGGATCCTACTCATTACATGCATCCTTCCAAACATCATGATCAACAAGAAGAGTACATCATTAAGAGGGATGGAAAAATCATAATACACTAGTGTAAGTTTATCACTCCCACTACAAAAAATAAATTATGTACAACTCTCCCAAAAAGAATGCAACTCTGAAATGTAAATCCAAATAAAATTGAGTCTTTTCAACACAGCATGAAAGTCCACATCATTAGGACTCATGCTCAAATTACATAAGAAGGCGGCATCAAAGAACCATTCCCATGCAACTGGTTACAAAAGAAAAATGGTGTGTTCATTAGGTCTCTGCAAATGCAAGCAAGAATTTCACCCTTGTGGGTGTTCAACTCCAACATGTGTCTACTCACCCAATCAATGAATCAACAAACACTCCAGCTGAAAGGTTCAAAATGAAAGCTTGAGGCTTCCCCAAGTTCACAACTCCAATGGCGTAACTCTCTTCCATTGGTTCCACTCAAATTGTTCAAGTGGATGAGGGAGGCATCAAAGGATGTAGGTGAATGCCTATGTTGCATATGGAATGGATTTGGTGATTTAATCAATTCATCACAAACAAAAGTGGGAGCCTCCTTCTCCTCAGGTGGCACCAACAAAAAGAAACCTTTCACCCATTTTTCATCCCCAATTGATGTGGCTGAAAAAGAAGTAGGGAATGAATAATTGTGAACCAAACTTACATCTTTTCAACTCTTACCCATCAAAATTTTAAATGCATCTTCTCCATAATTGGTTGGTCCAATTGTTGTGCGATCATGTGCTTTCCCCAAGACTCTGCAACTCTCACCAAGAGGCAACTCATAATCCCTCTGAATAAGAACAAGTGCTTGATTTCCTTCTTCTTTGAATGTATCCTCTTCAAGCACTTGCATATCAACATGTACCTCATGTTCCACCATCACATGAGGTTCCTCCTTTGTGACATAAATGCTTTCATCCATTGAATGTCTATTTTATATGTAGGAGGGTGTAAAGGACCCTTGCAACCTCTCTAGAAGTTGCTCAATATGCACCATAGATTTTTGGTATACATTTTGGGTGGACTCCAACTCATTTGAGAACTTGTCATTATCTTCTACATTCTTCAAGGTTTTTCCATGATACAAACTAACAAGCTCAATTAAACAATCTCTATCAGAAATCAAATTCAAAATATTACCTTTGATGTTGGATATTTCCTTCTAATTTTTCTCAATGTCCTCCATGGAATATTTCTCCTCCACGCTCCAACAAATTTTTGAGACCGATCATGTGTTCCATGGATATTATTTAGGGCCTCTTGAATATTCTTTTCATCCATCCCCAATGACGCTTCAAGAAAAATAGGTTCTTGTTGAGGAACCTCCTCTTCTTCTTTCTTCTTGATTTGATCAACTTCTTGAAGCTCGGGTGGTGATAGGGAAGTTGATCTTGATTCTTCATTATCTGCTACAAGGTCTTCATATTCATGCTCATGAGGACTTTGTTTTGCAACAAAATCTTCAAAAGTGTTCTCTATTTCACCAACATAAAGGTGTGAGCATCCATCAATAGGTACTCTTTCATAGTTCAAGTATCCATCAATAGATGATTAAGGACTCTTCTTCATTCTCGTGTAATGTTTCCTAATATTTTTCAGAGTCACTTGGGAGTGACCTTCGATCCTCTTGATGTAATGCTTCTTCTACGTCACCGACCAAAAAACTTGGTGGATCCTTGGTATCCTCCATACTTATGGATTGTTGATTGTTTCTTAATGATTTCACATATGAACTATTAGGCCTTTATCCAAACACCCAATCAACAAAGTCTTCAAAAATAATGGTCTTATGTGTCTCTCCAATCAAAGCAAGTTATGCTTGATATTGTTGGGGCAAGGTTTTACATGTTGCTCTCAAGCTTTCTAATTTCTTCATAGCAGTAGCTCGTGGTGGTTTGGCACATGCATATTCACGTAGTTGTTGCCACTCATCTACTGCTTCCTTCATGTCATAAGTAGTGTCAAGGTTTTCTTTATACTCTACAAATTTAGGATTTGTAGGTCTGGTCTAATTCTTGAATTCATGGGGTTGATTGTGAGGTCCAGTCCTCTAGAAAATCGTTTCCCCATAGGTATTCTTCTCTTCGTGATGGGAACTACTACTACCCCCTTCTGCCATCTTACCCCCAAGTTGGTTAGCCATAAATTCGAACCCTTGCATGAGATACTTGGACATATCATCAAAATGTGAATTTATGAATGTCATAAATTCCTCCTTATCATCCATAAGTTCTACTCATGACTTATCCCTAAACACCACTAAAGCAGAATTGACTTCTTCACCTTCTTCTCTTCCACCGGCAATGTAAGTTTCAGTCTCTAATGGAGGGAGATAATCATCAAGATACATGAATAGATAACTTCAACAGGTTCCAAGATCATGCTCTAATACCAGTGTAATGTTCCTACTTGGAATTTTGGAAAAAAGTGAAATTTGGGCAAAAAGGAGGATCTTGCAAAATTGAATGCCTTGTTATTAAGATCCGCATGGATAAAGGACATAAATTCAATTAGATAATCAAATTATAAATAAAAGATGAACTTACTGGAGATTGAAAGGGAGGACTTAAATAGCTTTGAACAATATGGAAATTATTGGAAATTGAAGAATTGGCCATTTGATGTTATAACTTTTTCTCCCTGTATTTGAGCAAATCAACAATCCATATGTGTTTACATTCCTAAAATAAAATTTGGGAAACATATAACAATCTAAATTTAGATATAGTTTTGAAACCCTTTTTAAGCAACGTATGTATACTATAAAGTATTGCAATTGATGTGGTTGTATTCACAAAGAGCATTCGAGATGAATATAACATTTTAAGCTCAAACATACATTCATAGGGATTTCTAAATAAATTGGTGTGCTAATATCAAATAAACACACCAGTGAGTGTATAATACAAATCGCACTTGTGTGTATAACACATATGCGCATCAAATATATACACTTGCAAAACAATATGTGAATGAAAATATCTGTTATGTTTTAACATTTGATATTTACATTTGCATTTCTCAATGTTATGCCCATATGGTGTGCTTGTTATATTATAACGAACCGATGCACTCATATCTTTAAAATGCACCGATGAACAAAAACACAACACAAAATTATCATTTTTGACTACGTATGATTTTTTCTATTTTATGTCTGCCCAGTGTGTTGTGAAAACTCTATCACATTGGTGCTCACATATCTTATAGGCACACCAATGCGCACATAATGCAACATGAATTTACTTATTTGGACTACATGTTTATTTTTCCAATTTATACACATACGATGCACTTTAAAAAATATAGCACATCAGTGCAGTCATATCTTACAGCATCATTTATGGGAAAAATGTAACAAGAAGTTATACATTAATAGTGCATTTTTAGTAGATCACACTGATGCACTTATGTATTAAAGTACGTCCCTCTACGGATGCACTTATATATTTAGGAAATTTATATTTAATGGGTTTGTGCTTCTATATATAAGGTGTTGGGAATTTAATGCAACGGGACAACTTATTGCATCAGATCTCAAATCATGTCTTTGCTGTTTTTTTCTTAAAAAACGCTTTCGTTTTTTTTGGTGCAAATAGTACCATAGAATGCACTAGTGCATTTGACATATAACCGCACCATTTAGCTATAAAAGCTTTTTAAAAAATTACAGATTGTTCGGTGTGATACGTATACTAATTAGTATCAATGCTTTTATATAGAGATATCGTGCCTCTAATGTTGTACCTTAATTTTTCAAAACTTGTTTTTTGGTGTCAATGCATATATATTACGTATGCACCGATGCGTATATATGGTAGATGCATCGGGGATTTTGTATTCCTAAAGCGCATTAGTATGCCAAACAACTATTTAGATAGAAGTTATGTAGTTTATTTGTATAATATATTTAATAGGTTTTTTATTTAATTGTCCAAGTTGTTTACTGATAGAAAAAGTGTGATAAGAGTTCAAGGAAAAATGATTGTAATCGGCATGATGAAAGCACGTCCAAAAAAGACAACAAGTCAAGTTCTTTGTGATTTCAGTATAAAATTAATATGTTTGAATTATATGTAAGTTTAACTAATGTGTATTGGTTATTGTGTGTCATGAAAATGCAAAACATGAGGAAACTCGATAAGATTTTTTGCAATCTAAGTGCAGAATAGCGTAAAACCTTGATGGATAAGTTGTAGAGAGAATAAAAAAGTAACCAATATGATTTTTTTTCCTTTGAATTCTCAATAATAATGTACTTAAGGATATTCACTAACATGTTTCAAACAATCTATTTCACATATATTGAATGTTTTGTAGGGACCAACAACTAGGGGGGGAATGTCGTCCTACGAAAATAAAAATTAAGAAATATTTAAATGATGATAAATTGGTCCTTACCTCTTCTAGAGTCAAGCTCGAAGTTAATGCAATAGGACTTTTTTTTATTAAACTATGAGATATGTAGTGGAAAGGACATATAGATGTACTTTCCACTTGCAATACAAAAAGAATCCAATGACCCCAAGAATCAGGTTATATCCAAACTATAGGAAGAGTGTCTAGAGCAATGGTAAATGAGACTTGTCAGACTTGCAATAGCAAAAACATACAACAATAACAACAAAAAATCATTGAAAAAGTAATATTCATAGACATGTTTTTTTCTAGAATATGTATAGACTCCTAAAAAGCATTCATTTAATAATATTAATTATGCTACATTTACTTTTAATAACTATATAAAAATAGCTAATGTGCTTTTAATTTTTCAGGAAGATTAAGAAAATCCTAAAGGATAAACGAGGTGATATCCGGAAAATTCCAATAGGGATGTCTAAAAAAGTGTACAAGGAGATGGTCACAGAAATGGACATAATAGCATTGCAAGAGGAGTCATCTCAACAACAACATGCTTCAAGTGTATGTAATCATTGATTTTCTTATATATATATATATATATATATATATATATATATATACATAATTTAATATTTAATATCAATTTTTAATTGTTTTGATGCAAAAAAAAATTGAACTCATTCAACACATAAGACAAGATGGCAAGGAAGGAAAGTGTTGATAGCAAAGCTTGTCAGTAATTATGTTTTCCATACAACTTATAATCACATATTGGTTGTGATCTTTCTTTTTATTTTTTTAACGCCCATCCTTGGATGTCTTCAAATAGGCACTAACATACAAAGAAGAGCCATAAGAAGAATTGATTGACATTGGGTTAAGTATGTGCTATGAGTATATGTTGGCGTACTAAAAATTAATTGTATAATTTGTGCGTTTATTTACTTCTTTCTTATTATAATTAATGGAACAACAAAAAACATTTATATTAAATCTATGGTTTGTGATGGGGTATAAAACTTGCAAGAAACAAAGTATGGAGTGGAGCAAAAAGAAGAGTTATTGAGAAACAACAAGAGACTTGGCTTTGAAAGGATGTGTATTTTTTATGACTCAATTCTTGCTATGGTACGCTTTTCGATTTACATAATTATGTATATTATCTATTTTTGCATTATGCCCACCAAGTTAGATACTCTCATTACAATTTATTTCTATGTTTGTAGATGGAAACTCAACAAAAGGGAAAAAATTGACTTAATCAACAAAACATTTAGCCAAATAACCCAATTCATGTAAGTAGCTCGAGCACTAACAATAGTTCAAGTGAAGAATGGTGTTCAATATAGTTTGATGTTAATACAAGTTGTTGGTTGTTTTGAAATAATTGTGAAAACTAGACATTTTGTATAATGGATTGGACATAGTGTCCCACTTGGAAGACCACCGGTTAGTACCAATAAGTGTAACAATGACATGTTGACTTTTTTATTATTATTGTGGACCTTTATGATGTCCCATTTTGTATTACAAAATGCCTCTTATTCATATATAATAAAATAAGTTTTTTATTCTATTGCATTGTCTCATGTCATAATGAAATGTTACATCATTGGTTAAATATTACAATGAACATATGTGAAATATGATGGTATAACAAATTAATACAAACATCATATCCAAACACAATAATTAAAATTTAAATATGAATACTATTTTATTTCATTTTCTAATGAATAATGGAATTAAAAGAAAAACATAAAATATAGATATACCAATGCATTCTAATTTTTATAATAGCCACTAGTCACCGATGAGCAAATGATCATCGATACTTTTCATCATCTGAAGTGCACTTGTGCTTACAATTGTTACACAAGCACCGAGTAAATGGTGGCCATGAAATTTTTTGCACCAATGCATTTTATTTATTTTACACATTGGTGATTTTATGATGACTTCGCACTGGTGCCTTTTATTATTAATTGTACACATTAGTACTTTTACTATAAAATAACACTAGTGCAACAATATATTAAGACAGATCTAAGCTGTGACCTAGGGTTTGGTGAACGAGACATTGAGGAGAGATTGTTAGGTTTCATAGATCTGCACCTTGACTCATGGACCCTCCTATAGATCCTCCTCTGGAGGAGAGGAGACACCTCATTAACAACACCTTCAGGGCTCTAGTTGAATCCTTGCCACCTCCTCCAGGCTCAGAGAACCACGAGTCTAGCTTTGTGAGGCATGCAGCTGCTCCTCGCATACAGATTATGTCAAAGGCTTCAAGAATGAAGGCCCTTTATTTGAGTGAGAAGGGCCTAATAGGTCAATTCATGGGGATTTGGACCTCATCGAAAACCATGGAGTTTTAGATCCCTAAGAAATGGATGGATTTTATTTCTTGAGGCTTGCAACATTGTTTCTGTGGAAAAGGGTTTTTTGTGTTCTTGTTTGAAAACAAAGATGACAGGGATCTCATTTTTAGAAGCGAGCCTTACTTCATGGGACCAAGAGGCCTGTATCTAAATCGTCAGAGTTTATCTTTTGATCCAGAGAATGACGTTCCCTCAACAATCCTGGTTTTTGTTCGTCTTCCTCATCTCCCTCTGCATTGCTGGAATGATGAAGCCCTTCAAGCTATTGGAAATACCCTTGGAAAATATATCGATAAGGCAAAGCCAAAGGGACCATTATTCCCATGTGCAAGGATATGTGTGAAGTCGATTTAGAGAAATATTTTCCTAAAGCAGTGAATATGTTCATGGATGGGTGGGAACACCTACAAAAGGTCGATTATGAGAACATTCCTTTCAAGTGTAGAAAGTGTCATGAATACGGTCACTTTGCCAAAAACTGTCCAAAAGAAACACCAAAGGATCCTGGAAAAAACCAAGAAGAAGGATGGCAGCAAGTTAAAAGAGGGAAAAAGATGCCTTATATTCCTCCTAACGCAAACAATGGTTTGGAAACCAGAAAAACTAAGCAGCATGCCCCAACCACCAAGGGAACGTCCATCAGCATTCAATTTCTAGCTCTTCATATAGAAGAAGGAGAAATCCCTTCAACATATATCCCTCATGAGGGTGATGAAATAGAAGAATGTGAGGATCCAACATGAAGCACACTTCCTAATGCAAGCGAAGATGGGACAGAGAAAACACTGGAAGGATCTTCCTCCCCAGGTGGATCTTGGGCAACGATGGTAAAGAAAAGGAGAGCCAATCTGATGGTAGACTCCCTAGGCCATTCTTCTTCACAAAGATCTCAAGAAATACCAAATCAAGCTCCACCTTTGTCCACTAGGGGAAGAAAAACGTGCAGGCACCATAGGGAACATGAAGTGGAAAGAGAACTTGAACTTGGGAGCCAGATGAGCATTGAGGAAACTAAGCTTCTGCAAAACACTAGAAGTGCTAGAGGAATAAAAGCGGACAACATGTCTCGAGCACAAACTCAAACAACAAAGAAATAATGATAATTGTCTCTTGGAATTGCAGAGGTCCGGGGAGCTCAATCAAAGTGGAAGTTATTAAAAATATTATCAAATCAGAAAGACCATAAATTTTGATAATCCAAGAGACAGAAATGGAAGAAGAGGATGTAATGGCCCTATCTCGTCTTGACTGGAAAAAACTATCATGGGAAAGCCATCAACTTCAGAGGCGCATTAGGAAGAATTGCAACCTTTTGTAATTCAAAAAAATACACAATAAAATCAACAATTAAAACCAATTGTTGGCTTATGACAGAGTTGTAATGCAAAGACAAGCAAGAGTCAATATTTGTTTCTAATGTATATGACCCAACACATTACAGGTATAAGATGGTCTTTTGGGAAACTCTCAACTTGTTGAGCGAGGACTTGCAGGGAAAATATTATATTTTTGTTGGGGACTTCAACGCCAGCAAATCACATCTGGAGAAGAGGGGGGGATCAATCGTTAGGGATCCCTTTGGAGAGAAAATGGAAGAGCTGATGGTAGATATGGATCTATTGGACCCCCCGTTAAGAATGTGAAATATACTTGGAGCAACAAAAGGATCGGCAATGGACATATTGTTGCAAGACTAGATAGGTTTTTGATAAGCTCCTCCCTCCTGTAAAGGGACTTGCTTTTGGGCTCCCTAGGTCTTCCTTCAACAACATCATATCATAAACCCATATATTTGTCCTAATCTCCTTCTAAAAATTTGGGTCCTATCCCATTCCATTTTAATCCTTTCTGGTTGTAGGATACAAAAGTTCTAGAAATTATTTAAAAGGCTTGGAATTCTAACATCTTTGGCTCTCCTAGCTATATATGGGAGTCAAAGCTAAGAGAACTACGTATCGCTCTCAAGAATTGGGATAAATTGTCTTTTAAAGGGCCTTCTTTCCACAAGAAACAAACTCAAGATGATCTCGCAACTCTCCAAAAAAAATAAAAATGGAAGATGAAGAAGTGACTTTGTTCTCCCTAAACCAGGAAAAAGAGATAAATAATAAGATTTTAATGGTAGCAAGGCAAGAGGAGGAAGAGTGGAGGTTGAAGTCCAGAAAACTTTGGCTGAAAGGGGGAGACAATACTACTGGTTATTTCCACACACAAACTAAATCCAAACTAAGTTTTAATAGTATAAAAGAGTTGAAAGATAGCAATTGAAAAAAAATCGAGGGGCGTGCAGCAATCAAAAGGCATTTATTTCAACACTTCAGTAATCTCTACACTGACAATGAAGAGATGGATCCCATATCTCATGCTAACCTTCTTTATGTTTTTCCTCCTATAATTTCTGACTCTAAAAATGAGGAATTAGTGAAGCCAATATCGTAACATGAGATTAGTGAAGCGATATGGACCCTACATTTAGACAAGGACCCGGGACCCAACAGGTTCACTATTAACTTCTATTAGGATGCGTGGGACATCATCAAGGAATATCTTAGAAGGATGCTCAACTAGACAAGGAAAAGGACAAAATAGGTGGGGACATCAACACTTCATTCCTGGCTTTGATTTCGAAGGAAAAAAATCCTAACTCTGTGGATAGGTTCGATCCAATCTCTCTATGCAACACTTCTTACAAGATTCTTACAAAAATTACGGCTTCTGGATTAAAAAAACTCACGAAGCATCTGATATTGGACTCTCAAGGAGAGTTTGTAGCTGAGCGGAAAATATTAGACATTATCATTATTGTCCAAGAAGCTATTCATTCCATCCTGGAAAGAAAGCAACAATGTATGGCAATAAATTTAGGCATGGATAATGCCTTTGATAGGTTTAATCATTTCTTTCTTTTTGAAATTATGTACAGGTTCAGCTTTTTGAAGAGGTTCATTAGATGTACCAACACTTGCATTAGTAGTCCATGGTCTGCTCCTTTAATAAATGGTAGACCATTTGAATTCTTTCAACCTTCTTGGGGCCTCAGGCAATGTTTCCCCTTGTCCCCTTTCCTCTTTCTGTTAGTTGTTAATTCATTGAGCAGGAAGCTTCAAGATTTACAAGAAAATGGGAAATTAAAATGCCTGAAGATCGCCAGGGGAACCAAAGCCGCTACTCATGTCCAGTTTGCAGATGACACAATTCTGCTTGGGGGGATTCCACTATGATTGTAGAGAGATTTAATGAAGTGTTGTCCTCTCTCCTCAAAGCTTTAGATGGTAAGTTAAATTCTAGAAAATCTAAGGTTTATGGCTGGAATTTTCCATCCAGGATGTTAGCAAGGGTACCAAGGTTTCTAGGCTTTGAAGGCAAGCTAAATTGGAACTCTTTCAACTATCTTGGGACCCCTATCTTTAAAGGGAAAAATCTACAGCCGACTAGAAGGGCATAATCGAAAAGAAAAGAAAAGAAAAATCTCTATTTGGAGAGTAAGGTGGCTCAACCCATCGGAAAATCTCTCCCTTATTAACTCTATTCTCTTAGCCTATCCAATTTATACGTACTCGATCTCTCTAGCTCCAAAAAAAATAATGCATGAAATCACAAAGGAGATTAGAAAATTCCTTTGGCAAGGTGGTAAGTCAAATGGTTCAAAAAAATTCTGCCTCGTTAATTGGGATATTGTTTGTAGTCTGAAAAATTATGGAGGGGATGAAATAAGAGACCCGTCACTGATGAACCTCACACTAGGAGCGAAAATCCTTTGGATAATTGTCTCTGGAGAGAAGGCATGGTGGAAGGAGATTCTTAGGAAAAAATATATGAAAGGAACAAGGAAAATATGTGTTGATGAGTTACCCCTAATAGGGATTGGATCTCCAATTCAAAATCTCTATAAGAAGGTAGTCCATATCATTAAAAATAACTTGCACTAGATCCCTGGAAATGGTAAACATATTAGGATTTAGTCTGACAATTTGGGGCATGTCTCTCCCGCAAACCACTTGGTTGCCTTTGCGGACCTCAAACAATGGCTATCCATTTAAATATCTCCACCCTTTTTTATCTCTCCTCTTGGAACAATAGTGGAAGATGGGCTGGATGGAAGGACTTGGAGATTTCGGAGCATCTCATATTTGACTTTGATGATCTACTCTCTCTTCTTCAAGGGTCTGCACCTATCCACCATCATCTTTCTGATGGAAGAGGCTGGGGAAAATAAAAATATATATACTGTAAAAGAAGGATATCGAATCACATCCAACAACAAATAAAATAACATAATAGATGAAAAAGTGGAATAAAATATGGTGCAAGGATGGCCTTCCAAAAATAAATTCCTTCTTCTAGATTTTAGCGCACCGCAAAACCGTGACAACAAAAAATTTGAAAAAAGGGGGATTGAAGGGCCATCGCATTGCATCCTCTGCAAAGAGTTAGAAGAAAATCTCGATCATCTCTTTCTGGATTGCAAGTTCTCTCAAATTGTCTTGTCTCTTGCTCTACAAGAGATGCATGTCAATTTGATTCTTCCAACAAACTGGATTGACCTTTTAACCTGCTAGAAAGACTAATATCAAGGTTCTCTTTTCCAAAAACTAGATCTCACAAGGGCATGGTTTTCCCTTCCAAAATACATTTGCTGGAAGATATGGTCAGCAAGAAATAAAGATATTTTTGAAGGTGAGGTCTCCAGTCCAGGAAAAGTAATGTCTTCTGCAAAATCGCTATGGGCGGAAGCTTTATTAACGAGTGGGTTGATCCATATCGATAAGGAACCCTTGAATTATGAAGAAAGAGCGTGGGAAATTGATTTTCTGTCACCTTTTATCCATCACTGCCATACCACTGTTAGAAGACCTAATTGTTTAAAATGGCAGTTGAGGCTGAGAATAGAAGATTTTGCGAGATGGTGGTCAAATATTGGTTGTAATTCCATTTTATTTGATGGGACGTCCAAAGGCAATCCGGGGCTAGAAGGTGCAGGAGGAGTCATGTTTTACTCTGAAGGGAACAAGCAAAAAAAATATGCATGGGGCCTGGGAAAAAAATCCAACAATGGTGTTGAGTGGCTTTCCTTAATCAAGGGACTAGATATAGAAAGCAGCTGCGAAATTGAGGAGTTAAAATTTTTTGGAGACTCTCTCAATGTTACAAGGGAAGCAAGAAAACTGAGCAAGAACTACAAGAGTTCGTCAATTAAACTGCATGGCATCCTTAAATGCTTAGGAAGTGAGTTTAAATCTCTTATGTTATTTCATATTCCTAGAGAAAATAATAAACATGTGAACTTAATGGCTAATAAAGGAGTACTCTTAGACTATGGAATATTAGTCTGCAATGAAGAAAGGCATGAAAGAAGATGTATCCCTTGAGCTCTATTTTATCCCCGGAAAGGGTGTGTCTCCCCCTGGACCTCGGAGGAATGTGCTCCTCCCTCTTGTACTATGGATAAGCACTCAATTTGTAGGTAAGCACGGTATGGTCTTAAATGGTGATTGGGACGCCTCATTGCATTTCAATTTAACGACTCCCCTACCCAAAATTGATGTTTGGGGAAGCAATGCTTGGAATAGGAGTCTTAGTATGATGGATAGCAGGATGTTCAAATCGACCACAAAACAAACAGATTGCTCTCTCGTTGGATTAGCTTGTCGGAAGGTTTATCTGAATGTAGGGAAAATGACTATATCCCCCATACAAATCATCATCTGGAGTGCAACATCCTCGTGTAGAAAGGTCTTTGATTCGAGATACGGATAGCTTCACGATCATGGAAAATATGTTGGCAAAGAGAAAAAGGAGGATCCTGATCAAATTTGTTGCCTCCGCATTGATACCACAAACAAAAACAAAAAAATAGTATCTTCTCCCTGGCTCTAGTAGTGGAATCAAAGATCAGTAACAACAACTATCATATTAGCTACGTGAGAATGCATACAAGTTTGACAAACTCTATAAGAGAGAATATTAACAACATGCTACGTTTTGGCTTTGGGTTACGATCCAAGATGGAAATGGCCTAGTCGAAGGATGAGACATTGGAAATCCAATCGGTCTCCACAAGCAGTCAATTAACAAGGTTAGCTCCCGGTTCAAGCATTTATATGAAAGTTCTTAATAATGTTAAAGGCCACTCCACATAAGCAATTCTGAGTCTTTTTGAAATTGAAAGCACCAGGTTGAACTCAATCGAAATGGATTGCATAGACTTAGTGTAGGAATCCAACCTCTCAATTGAACAGACTTAGTGTAGGATTTCAACCTTTTCAATGAATTGCTTTTTCTTACTACTTCTCGGATAGTTTGTAAGGAGCTATAGTCTCCATAGACTAGGGAACTTTCATGATAGCTACAAATAATTTAAATATGAACAAGGAGTTTTGGACATTGTCCTCCTCTGGGAACAACCCCTCCTCTACATGATGTAATTTTTTTTTATTGGTCCTTTTTAATACAAAATACTACTCAATCGTTTCTATTAAAAAAACAATATATTAAGTGTGTACATCGTTGATTTTTTTATTAATTGTACACCCCATTGCTTTTACAATCAAATCACACCAGGGAGACAATATATTGAAACCACGTTGGAATTTTAAAAAATGCAATGAATTTTAACGTCACAATCAACTTCATCGGTGCATTGTTATTTCTTGTCAACACCGAAGTGTTAAAAAATGTAATAAGCATCGGTGTTATTTTGCATATAAATCACTAGTGCGTATTAACTTATAAAGCACCAATGTTATTAAAATTATAGTATGCACTGGTGCTTTCTTATAATTAAAATGCATCAGTGCAGTTAAACTTATATATGCATAGGTGCATCTTATCGATAAAAGCACACAAAAAAAATTCCATGTCATAACCTTCGTCCACCAAGTTTCGTTTAGTTATAATAAATTTCCATAAAAACCTATGTTAAACCATATAGTACCATTGACAGATGTTGTAGCAGAGATTTTTTCAATGATTTTGTTTAGTAGTGTAACACTAAAAACCTCCACAAAAAATTTTATTACATGGTATTTTCCTTGTAGTGTATACAACCACAAAATAATTTGTGAACAACTATGAGATATCATCTATCATCCTCGGGAACATTATTGAAGCATTATCCAAGTCAAAAGGCATGACCATCAACTCAAAAAGGGTTATTTAGATATGAAGGTCGTCTTCCGTACATCAATCTTCTCAATTGGTAGTTGGTGGTAGGTTGACTTCAAATCAATCTTAGGAAAAAGATTGGCCCCGTTGAGTTGATTAAGAAGATTTTCAATATGAGGGATTGGATATTGTTTCTTGACTATGATTTTGGTTCAGAGATCTATAATCAATACAGAGTCACCGTGTCACATCCTTCTTCTGCACCAACATAATTGCGCTCCTGCAAGGTGAGGAGCTTGACCAACTATGGCACTTTTGGATGAACTCTTGAATATGACGTTTTATTTAATCATTCTCCAAAGAAGAGAATATGTATATGAGGCCAATGGGTAAAAGAGAACATAGTCTCAAATCAATGGAGTGGTTGACTTGGCAATGTAGAGACACCCATATAGTGAAATCAAAGACATTTATATACTCTTCCACTCCCTTGTCCATTTGCTTCTATTGTGTAGAGAGACCCCATCCAAAGGCCCTCCATTCACTTTCCAAACAAATCATGAAGAGGACAAATCTCCCAATATAAGGGATTACATTCATGCATTGTTTTTTTGAGATAAAATAAACTGTGGTAGTCGAAACTGCCTCTATTACCATATAGAGTTGATCTCCCAAAGGAACAATGACACTTATTTACGCATATAGGGTTTCCCTAAAATAACATCACAAACTTCAAGCGAGGATCACACAATACCTCATCTTTGAAGAGCTTGATGTTGTAGGGTAGGTGACATTATTTACTAATGCAAATGTCTCATCCTTAAATTAGCCAACTAATGGTGTATGGATAGGGGTGTGGTGTTTTCAACATATTCAATCTCTTGATGACCTCTATTGAGATCAAGTTCTTCTAGTTATTGATGTTAACAATGAAATGCACCAAAGTCCTCTTCTCCCACATATGTGATTAGAAGAGAGGCCCTCATGTTCCTCAAGCTCCTCTAGCTCTTCTAGTTGGACTTTGGTGGTTGCAATGGTAGCACTAGGTTCTTTTCCAACTAACTTAAAAGAATTTGGATAAAATAGTAGGACAAAACATGCAATATCCATAGTTATGTTTTTTTCTGTAAAGATGGTGGAAATAGTTATATTAAAAGTACAAAAAATGTTACAGGGCATGATGTCGGTCCAGGCAGTCTGGGTTGGGGAAACCACTAACCCAGACATCCAAAATTGCCAGGCCTCAGAATAACACGAGAAAACTGTCCATTATCCACTTGTTGGAATTCAATGCAATACATACAATTTAAACCAGATATTATGGCCAAGCAAGAAAACATGAGGTTTAACAAAAAATATTGAACCTTTGCAGAAAACCGAGAGCACTAGGGGTGGTCTACTTGAGCAGGCGCTTCTTCCTTGCTGGGACTGGGTTTGTCTTCGACTATGGGACAACTACCAAAGTAATCATCTTTCCACACTTGTGGAGGAAGCTTGGGCGACAAAGGCTCCGATTTGTCACACAAATCCACCTCCCCAGTGGTCAAATGGACCCTTTTGAACTGCAACAAATCTATGGTGGAGAGCACCAGGAAGTTGGAGAGCAGCGAAGGATGGCTTGAGGAAGCCCCCAAGTCATGCAGGGCCTGCCTAGAGGTTGAGTTTATCAAGCCTTTCGAGTTCCCTATCACTCTAGCAAACAAGTCTTCTGGAATGGATGGAGCCAAAGGTTCAGGGGGAGGGCAACTTGGAGGACTGGTTGTTGAAGTCTCGGTAGGGAAAGTGGTTGTCGCACTAACCACGTCAGGCCTCGAGAATTTCAGAGCGGGACGCCTGAGCCTTGAGGAGCACCTTTCTAGCGAGTATTTATCTCCAGCCAAACTAGTGTTGAGGCTAGCTAATTTAGCGTCCAGATGCACCAGAAGACCTCTAACATCCAAAAATGGAAGAAGTTGATGCGACCAGTTCACTAGAACCTCTTCGACTAAGTTTTCGAACATGTTCTTCACTAACTAGTAGAAGTTAATATGATTTCCATAATTCCCCGTAGCCAAAAAGTCCACCAGCTGAGCAGATTCCCAATATTTGATAAGAGCTCAAACCAGGGGTGAGACTGAGCTATCATAACCATTGTTAATGACCTTAGCCTTCCTGGGGTACGTCGCTTCCCTAACACAACCATGTCTTCCACCCCAACATGGGGTTCCCCTTAGTTAGGTCATAGTGTATGGACAAAGCAATGAGACACACAGAGTTGAGCAAATACTAGAGCCAAACCAGAGCAAATGCGATTGTCGTGGGAGAGCAAATGCCAAGGGAGGTGGGAAAGGTCACCATTTCATACATCGTTAAAGAGGGTGGCAGGAGCGTCGCATGTGGGGTCTGCATCTTGAAGCTGTCTACGTAAATGAACATGTACTTCACTCATCTCTTCAGAGAGCCAGATCTCATCACCATGCTAGAGCTCGTTAAATCCAGGGCCATGTGAATGATTGCTTCCCGTCGCTTCAGAGAGTCGAACCTCCTCCACGTTATGGTGCTCATTTAAGTCAGGTCCATGCAAGTGCCCACCCATTAATGTATGTGTATTTGCCTAATAGGAGGAGGATCGAGAGCACATGCCGGAGCCAGATGGCGAGTGTGAGCAGCCAGTTGGAGCTTGTTCGAGGATCGAGCCACCAGGTGGGACATGTTCGGGGGGCACGTCACTTAAATGCAGACTTACTACATTTCTAGTGTTGGGCTGATGTCTCCGGTTGACGCCAGGTGGACAGAGCATGCTGACAGGTGTCGAGAGGCCAGGAAAGACATCCGCATTCAGGGAATATCCATACTTATGTTGCTCCTTATCTCAATTAAAATAAATTTTAGAAACCATAATCTCTATGGAAATCATCATCAACTAATTCACGATATTAAGTATGGAGATGCAAGCACCTACATATTAGAATACGAAATGTGGTTTATGTTTCTATGCTTGGAATTGGTGCTCCATGGCTTTCTAAACTCCAAGAATTCCCATGTATAGACAACAATCAATGTAAAGTTCAAGGGCTTGTCAATGGTAATGATGTTGAGAGAGCTAGGTGTGATGTTGAGAACTAAAATCTCAAATTTGAAATCTTGATTTGTTATTTTATTCTTGCAAGGTATCTTTACAATCCCAAATAAAATTTATCATAAGAAGAATTAATTTGACCTTTATGAGTAGTAATTCCTCTCAACAAGGAGAAAGACATGGAGAAGATCATTGTAAACTTCATTAGGTCTTATTATGAAGTGTAGAAGATGTCATGAGAGCAACATTTGAGTCTTGATAAGGACCACTACCAATTCTCAAGATCACTAGAAGAACTCTATCATTATTGAACCTCTATCAATGCTTGTTTTTTTAATAATAGTGATTATCATTGCATTAGGAAATTTTTATGGCTTAGCCATACAACATTGTAATACAATCCAAAAGAAGGACCGAAGTCCTTAACCAAAAAAACTTGATATTATCTATCTTGACTAGTAATTGTAAGACAAATACTATGGAACAAATTGTTTGACTCAAAAGAAATACAAATCAACAAAATATTACATAATCAATATATTAAAATCTAGCAAGCCCATGAAGGGCATCTTTTATCACCTGGACTTCATTCTTGAGATCCCTGGAGCACATTTCCTCTTCTTATTGTTGCTCTTGACAAATGTCATTTATAGCTATCTCACCTTCAAACTTGGAGTGGTTTTGTCCCAACTGGCTATCCCTTTAGGCTTCCAGAGGTGCTAGGGATTATTATTCAAAAAAGAGAGTAGTGTCACTCATGCCTTGTTACTATCATTAAATAGTAGTGAGACCAAAGAGACTACTGAATCAACCTTCAAATATGGTTCTAGGAGTTTACATTTCTGCAATTACATGAAAGCCCACATTTATTCCTTTAATTGCTTCAACGAATTCAACAGAAATTTGGTCTCCATGGTTTCTGAATTTTCACTATCATTTTATGCTTCCAATCATCATGACAATGATACCATTGTCATTTTGAAGCCACCATATGGTTTTGTGCTTCTACTACTTATACCAACTTCAGCTAGGTCACACTAAACATATTTATGCCCATGTACCATATAAATTGGCTAAAAAGAAGAAAACCACAATGTATACTTGTTGAGAAGCACATATTAGGGAGATAATTTCTTCATTCTACCCTCAGGAGAATTGCTGACACAAGCCCCCAAACACAAAGCTCCATTGTAAAGGGAGTCCAAGGCACCCACCAAAATAAACACCACAGAAAATGGCAAAACACCATACACCAACCTGGACCATGAACCACACTCACTACAAGTCCAAACCCTCTTGTTGTTAAAATGCTTTGACATAGAGGAAGAAAAGCATCTAGACTTCCTGGGAGTAATGAGCCATAAATAGTTATCCTAACCAGCTTGTATGACAAGACTATTGTAGAGCGCTCTAATGTCAAAGATTACATGCAAAAAATGTCCATGAGAGGGGAGAGAAGATATTTGCACCACCTTTTATTCTTAATGCACCTTCATGAATGCCTATCTCAACATTGGCCAAAAGGTTTGCATCACTATTTTGAGTGTGCAAAATTTGGAATAATTCAAGCATGATAAAGTCCTTAGCCTCTGCTTTTATGTGATAGATGAGTCTTGATATACAAGGGTTTTGAGACACTAATTATTAACATAGGAGCCTGACTATTATTAGTCTCACCCCATGCTCCTTAAAAGATATAAATACCTTTACAAACAACAAATGCATTTACCTTCTTATTAGTTGCATTTCTCAATCTTTATTGAAATAGACATACACATTTTCTCAAAAATCACAAATAATACCCCTCCCTCATACCTACAACCCACACCTACAAACCTCACCAACACTTATTAATTTCAAAATTAGAATTTCAAAATTTATTTATACAAAAAGAAATAAACCTATCTTAACTTTGCTGAAATCACTTTCACCTCTCAACATCTCAATCTTTACTCCTAATTTATTTCTAATTTACAAATAATTGAAAATAATAAATTGCATAACTACAATTACTCGGGCAAAGCACTAAAAACATATATACATATATATGACACCAGAGAAAAATGCTATACTCTAATTTTCACATGTCCACTATAAAACTAATGAATTATATTTAAATAGATAAAAGAAAACCATTAACAAAAATTTACCATAACTAGGTCACTTTAAATCCTCAACGTGTAACGTATGACCACAAAGAATCCAAAGCCACACGCTTTGGAGAAGGGATTGAACCCTCACTCCGATTTTCCAAAAATATAAATAGATATCAAATTGAATTTCTAATCATTAGAAACGGATGTAGAGTCAGATTTCCATAGGATCATTTTTTATTCCTTTCAGAACACACGCAAATTGTGGTTGTGGGGTGTCTGAAATAGTTGTTCTTTCTGGTTGAAAATCCGCTGTATTTCGAGGTGCTTGATAGCCAAAATCGTGACCAGGGCAATCCCGTAGCCAAAATCGTTTGATGGGCACTGCAGTTTTGGCGTCTCGCAAACGTTTGAGATTCGATCCCGTCTCCTTTTAGAACTGGGTAACTTTAAATCCTCTGAATTTCGTTTTACTCTTTGGTCTACCGATATGAGTTTTTATTAAATTTTCAGAAAAGGTAGGGTTTGATTAAAATTGGGGTCCGGTTTCTTACGGATGTCATGGTTGCCCT
Source organism: Pseudotsuga menziesii (assembly GCA_001517045.1). Lineage (NCBI taxonomy): Eukaryota > Viridiplantae > Streptophyta > Pinopsida > Pinales > Pinaceae > Pseudotsuga > Pseudotsuga menziesii. The sequence goes on along the minus strand of LPNX010810282.1, from coordinate 251,071 downwards.
AAATTATGGTCTGAAGGGCGGTTTTTCTAGGTTTCAATGGTTTTTAGACAGATAGCGTGGATGGATTCTAATTGAGTTTTATTTATGGATTTAATCGATTTGTTTGTGGTTTAATTGATTTATTTTCTGGGTTATCGATATCTGTAGTTTCGGATGGAGGGAGGTGGCTTCTATCCACGTATTGAGATAGAGCCGGATATTGCAATGGAAGATCATTTTTATGATTTCGATCCAGTCCAGTCTGACAAAGAACAAGAAACTACATCTTGTCACTCAGAGGTATTGTTATCCTCTTAATATTTTCTTTCTGCTTTTCGTGGATCCTGTTATTGATGAAAGTTTTCTGCAAGGGAACTTGTTCGGTTCGGGTTTCATCACAAGGTTTGTTGTTGTTACCCCTGCTCGCACTTGAACAGTTCAACAGAACACGCTCACACACCTAAGAAATTTTATAACTAAGCTATTTTTATTCAACCATGGAAGCAAGATCTTATTCAACCACTGAGGCAAGATCTGAAAACCCCAATATCCGTCATCAAATATCTAATTTAATTTCCTATTAAATTTGGTTTTTCAATTTTTATTCTAAGAGAAGAAGTCCTATAGATTATGTGAGTCTCAAAAGATGTTAACAAGTACGTGTTTGTGGGTGTATTGTGTTAGGCAGGATATTTGCAAATAAAAAAACATTAGCTCCTTTCTAAAATAACAAAAAAAATCTGGGGATCTCTTTGCCAGTAGAAAATCACAAATTCATAATCTTGGGCCTAAATTTACAAACCCAAAGTGACAGAGATCTCAAGATAATGGCTATATCAAACAGCAAATGAAAATGCCCTTTGGATGTTAGTTTGAACAGAAAGCCTAACTATATTGGATCAAATACAAACCCAATTGAGATTGTGGAATGGGTATAATTACCAGGTTCTGCCAGACCCTGAACGTTTTCGGAATGGACAACCTGGTCCAGACCAAACATTCAAAACTTTCCTTAAAAAGCACATGAAAAAAATCTACAAAATGTTAAAAAAACATAGTTTTTGCTTATGTATTTCCCTGTGATTATTTGAATTCTGAGTAATATGTATAATTTTAAGTATATTTTTATATGTGACATATTCCTTAACCTTTTTTCTAACCTTTCCGAAATCCTGAACTTTCCCTCCTCCGAAACCTATCAAACTTTTTGAATGCAGTAACTGTGGGAACATAATATGCTTATAAAGATCCCATATCTTGTGGTAAGGATTTACACAGCTCTGTATTAAGGCTTTAAATTTCCATCCCTACGGCAAATGGAAGGCCTAGTTTTGAACTGAGATTTTCCTTTTTAAATTTTGTTGGGCCTAAACATTTCATGTCGATACATTCCTTCATTTTTCCTTGATGTTAGCATACCAGTTTCTAATATATTTTTACACATTCTCTGTGAAATGTTTATGAATATGATTTGAATTTAATACTCCTTTTGTCAATCATTTTTTTTTATGATTCTTGAATCAATTTATATGATTTTACCTCCAAATGAAGTGGGGAAAATTGCATGGCATTTAGACTTCATAGCTTTCTGTTGCAAAATTTTAATTACATTTTCCCTTGTCCATGTTGCCATTGAAAAAACAAAGCCCAATAACAAGACTATTTGGAATTTTTCTCATCTTCAAGAAGCTCTGCATACCAATATCAAATTTGTCTTCAAACTTAGAATTACCATCTGTTCCTTTTTTCTTTATCCGCTGTCTGTCTTATTTCTGTTTTGCTTGTTTTAAAACTTCAAATTCGGTATGTAGATATAAATTTTATAGAGTAGATTTCAGTCTGTGAGGATATTTGATCTTCCGTTTGTCTTTAAATCCCAAAGTTACTGTCAGCTTACACAATATGATAGAAAAATCTGCAAGGATGTCGGCCTTTCTTTCTTAAAGTCCTTTCTGCTTTAATTTTACTAATGTTAAATCATTTGCCCCATGGTCTAGCGTACAGCAGAAGACTCCTTAATACATATATCAGTGTCTAGGAAAAAATGGAGAATGAAGAAAGTATCTATGAGCACATGTGGACCAAAAGTTGTCAATGGAAGCTAGGAAAATTCCATCATCACTCATAATATACTAATGGAGTAGGTATTACATCTCAAGTCTAACGACCTAAGACTTCCAAGTCTTCACCCTAAAACAAAACTTAAAACTGGAATATAAGCTGTAACATCTCCAGCATTAGTCTCGACTATTGGTTGAGAAGTAACACTCCCCTCTCTTAACTGGGATCATAATCTAGCTGTTCTTTACAAGAGACGGGGAATACAAATTGAAAACATCTTCTAGACGAGCTTCTTGGCCAGGCGGTACTGGTCTTCTTAATGGTAGAGACGTATGTCGAGAATCTTGTGCCTGCTTGGAGATATCATCATAAATGATTGATATTTTTTTATAAGTTGAGTTTTCAGCTAAAGCTGCCCCAAAGTTCTTGTACAAAGAGTGAGATATTGTAATGGACTGGGAGAATCCATAGTTTCTGCTACCACAATGGTATATTCCATTGTGCTACAATTTTGTAATGTATTAACTACCTTAGCCATGGAAAAAGCTTTTTGACCAATTGCTACATACTACATAGACGTAGATTGCATTTTGATGATTGATTAAGATTAGTATCTGTAGCTGCTGCTGTCTTGCTGGTCTGTCTGTCTCCAATAATCAATTTACTTATTTATGTCCTCCTCCACATTTAGGTGAAGTTATGGGAATTCATCTCATTTTTATTGCATTTTTTAATGATTTACTTATCTTTGGCCTTCTACATAACCGTGTAATGTAACACTGTTTTTGTTGAATATTGATTGCTTCAGGCCAACCCGCAGGTAAATGAGGAGGCAGTTTCAGCTGCAAGTCCTCTGAATCAGACCTCCAAACATGCTGGGAAAGTACTTGGACAAAACCTGGCTCCAAAGGAAATTCTAGATAACTCAGAGTCAGTCTCTTCCGTTGATACAAAAACTGATTGTGAGACATTTATGGACACAGATGTTTCAAGGAAAGATGTTATTACAGTTCAAAATGCTCACCTAGGTGAACAAGGAGAAGCTGGTTTACAGATAGATCAGAATCTGGGACAAAAATATTTTTACTATGACTTGCCACTCTTGGAGGAAACTGGCCCCTGGATACCTGTCTCTGTTCCTCCAATGTCTGCAAGTGATCATGAAGAATGGAACAGAGGTTTGTGTGTCACTGGGGGATATTTTCCTGAGGAAGACTTTGGATGGCAACATGAAGAACAGGAATTGACTATGTGGACTGTTATGAGTGAGATGCTGTCAGTGATTCCCAGAAAGGTTGGTAGTTCTTTTGCGGGAGCCAAACCTTCTGTTCCAAATCGTCTTATGGCAAGAGGTACATTAGAGCATGCTTGGAAGGAAATGGCTGAAACCCTTTCAGATACAACTTTTAGTACTGCAAATGATATTTTGGAAGCTGAACCTACAAAATGGATAGCTGACAGTGCAGCTTCTGCTTGCATGTTGTGTAGTTCACGATTTCACCCAATCATGTGTCCAAGGCATCACTGTAGATTCTGTGGTGGAATTTTCTGTGACCCCTGTTCTAGGGGAAGGAGCTTGCTTCCTGAGAGATTTCGTAAGAGTGAACCCCAACGAGTATGTGATGTATGCTGGGTGAGGTTAGAATCAGTACAAGGTCTTTTGATTAAAAAGGTGAGCCGTGCAGCACAACCAGCAACGCATGACGTGACAGATCTGAGCACTCTCAGATCTTGGTTGAATTTTCCTTGGGGACAATCAATGGAGTATGAAATTTATAAGGCCACCAACACCATACGGGGCTTTGTCAAGGTGAGACTTGACTTTATACTATCTGAGTTTCTAAGATGTTTATTAACTGCTGCTTTTGGTGTTGACTGTGAAAGCCATGCATCCTCTATTTCATTATTTTATTTTCCATAATAGATTTTCTTTTGTTAACTGGAGTTGTAAGGTAATAATAGTGACTGATACAGTGTTAATGGGGTTTCTCTCTTACTCTGCATTTTCAACCGGGTAAGTATTTCAAAGAGTGACTATTATTCTTGACAATGCAGATTGGTTCTCTCAGACCAGAAAGATCAATCCCAGATTTTGTTTTACGACGAGCAAAAGGTTTGTGTATTCTCACAGTTATCAAAGTTGGTGTGATGGTCACTTATAAGGTTGGTACAGGATTGGTTATTGCTCGAAAGAAAGATGGGTCATGGTCTTCACCATCTGCTGTATCTTCCTTTGGTGTTGGTTGGGGAGCACAGGTATACTTTCACTAAGACATGGCTTTGGTTGTGATGCATACAAATGTTTTTTCTTTATTTTGATTTAGATTTCACAAATGTTGCATAAGAGTGATATTTGGTTTTCAGGCTGGAGGAGAGCTGACAGATTTTATAATCGTGCTTCAAACGGATAAGGCAGTAAAGACTTTTAGTGGAAACATCCACTTCTCTATAGGTGCTGGACTCAGTGCAGCTGCCGGGCCCATTGGAAGAGTAGTTGAAGCAGATTTACGTGCTGGAGATGGTGGCTCTGCAGCTTGTTACACGTACAGTTGTAGCAAAGGTAAGGTCCTGAAGCTTATTTAAACTGTGTCTGTGAACAAATGAATGAAGAGGTTTATGCCTGCTAATGAATTTGGTTTTACTGGATCTTTCATCATACAGGTGCATTTGTTGGCTGCTCGCTTGAAGGGAATATGGTTACTACTCGAAACTCAGCAAATGCACGATTTTATGGGAATCCATCCATCAAGGCATCTGATATTCTTCTTGGTTCACTTCCAAGGCCACAAGCAGCTGTCCCATTGTACAATGCTTTGTCAGAATTGTTTGAGAAGTATACACGCTTTAAGGCTTTACAGTGAGAGTAATAAGATTGTACTCTTTATGATTGTTTATCTCTGTATATAATTCGTCATTCTTGCCAGAAGCTGTTTGGTTGACACTTCTGCACTGTGAATGTTAAATATGATTATTGCCATGTATTTTATATTCATTATTTTTGTACTACTATTCGTTGTTACCTATGTTCAGCAATTTGTAAAGTTGCTAAACATGTCATTTACTAAACTATATATCATCGTTCTATACAGTTTGTAATGAGTTGTGGAACTCCATGCTATACTATCAATACCGTATATAGAAAACCATCTCTTTATATATATATATATATATTATTCATACTAGCAAGCTAATATTCCCACCTTAACATGGGATAGATTTTAGAAATTTGAACTTTGCGCCTCCACTTTGAAAGATGAATTTTAGATCACTAAATCATGGGATCGTCCTTAGTTCACATGTAAACACTAGCCCTGAATGATGTGCCCTAGGGCCTATATAGGTAGAAAGTTATCTTCTATAATGTCTTCTGTGTGGATAAGTATGCATGACAAATGCACTAATATCATTTAGTTATTTTACATATCTATTTACATGCTTATAATGTTATTCTGCATTAAATGTGCAAGACAAATGCACTTATTTCTTTTAGTGCATCCTTAACATGTTATAGAGCTCTTCATATCTTTGCTTATGGAATATTTTTTCCTTCCATCTTTTACAAATTACAGTTTTCATTTAAATATTTGCACTGCTCTAAATGTACAGTAAACTTGCCAGACCTTCAAAACAATCCTCTCATAAAAGGGAGCCTTCCGTTGCATGATATCCCCTCACTTTTCTGGGTTCAATTAATAATACAAATACCAAGAGACTAGCTCTTTAATTTATTAGTTTTTATATAATTTTGACAAATGAGCATATGTTTTATTCAATAAATATTCAACAAATATGTAATTAAATATTTGTCAAATGAATTTACAAGATGCATTGCTGTTTGAGTTTCATTTTCTTCCCTGAATTTACTTATAATTTTATTGCTTGATGCAACTGCTTACATTATGTTGAAGTCTTCACCGAGTTCTTTGGGGCGACACATCAAACGGAGGTCATGCGTTAATCATGATATCTAGATATGATTGGAACATGTTATCTTCAAACTAGCATTAGATTTCAATCCCTGTGCACCTTCAATTAGAGTGTAATTTACAAATAACTAGATCTATCTGGACAATGATAACGTGAAAAATGTCCATGTTTATTGAGATTTGCACTATGAAGAAAAAGAGAAACCATATCTACACTTCAGGATCCAAAGAAGTAATATATTTTTATCTAAATTTGTATTCAGTATTAAAATTAATTTCCTTTTCAAGGTTGGCAAGTGCGAGGGGGGTGGCTTTTTAACCCTAGAGGAAAAGTACAAAGTAGCTATGCTAGAGGGAAGATAAATTCAATAGTTAAACGTGGCCGGAGACTCCATGGTAATGATCCGACACTTAGTTCTTAAATCAAATCCAAAGGATATGAAGTTAAAGTATATCATATGTGGTGCGTGCTAAACAAAAAAGCAGATCAACAAGCAAGGCTTGCAACCTCTCTCAAAGGGGTTCTTTAAAAAAATGGGGAGGAGTTTCTTCATTCCATCATCCCTGACCATTGATCTTAAGGCGGATAGCAATACCTCAATCTTTGTAAATGCAACATACTATAAATGAGGCTTGCCCTTATGAAGATTTGTGCTACAATTCAAAGTGGCAGGATAATTATATGCAAAGATTTGCCTTCAAATTTGATATGTGTGAATCTGGGTGTAGAATTAATGGTGAACATATAGGTTGTACGCTCATCACGTGGGAGCAACAAGGACGCAATGGAGCTATCATTGTGCTTACCTCACCTCAATAGTTTGGACATTTCGTCATTGCAACTCTTCAAGGGGTAACAGGGGGAATTTAAATTTGCTTTATCATTTTCGAAGGGAGACTCTATCAGGGCAATGGAGAGGGGTTTGAAATGTGTAACTCTAGCTATTTTTAGCATACTATGAGTTACATTAAATATTTGACAAGAGACTTGGATCACTTGGTTTTGTTTTCAACGATAGGTTGGTGGAATTTGAGAACGTATTTGGGCAATTGGTTCAAGCAGAAGTGTTATATTTTAGTTTCTATTGGCTGAACTCGGAAAGTGTGTTATATATGGAACAAGGTGGTTTCTTTAAGAATTGAAGGTGACGAGTCGTGCCCCCAGGGTGTTTATACTTCATCGTCAGCAAAATATCAGCGAGAACGACAGGCAAGAAGAGAGTCCCAGGTTACCAGAGGCCATACCAAATTGACTTGGAAGTGGCATTGGACAGAATTTGCAATTCTTCTTGGGTTGAAGATGAGTTGAATCCTCCTCAACAGGATAATACATGATTTTCAAGCTTTTTGTTGGAAGGAATTGGACTACAGCGAAATATGCAATTATAATAAGGTAGAGTCGTCTCTTTGCTTTGCTCTAGTTAGTTTTTTAAAACGAGTCCTTTGGTGTAAACAACTGTTAAGGGTTAACTGGGTTACTAGGAAGAAAGATATCTTTGTGTAGTGTTTTTCGATGTTAGTAGGATTAATTCCATTTTCTATATAGAATGGAAAGCTCCACATAGAACAAAGATCAATCTGTTCGAAGGGTTGAATGCTTGTAGGATGAGTCACAGGTGAATAGATTGACGACTAAATTGGTCGTGCCAAACATAGAGATTGAATATCTGAAGGATAAAAAAGAGGAGCGAACAAAACAAATTTGAGTTTTACAGGACAAGATGAAGTATATTGAGCTGGAGCAGTACCCAGGATTTGTAGTAGATAGAAAACTTTCGAGGGATCAGTCGGTTCTTAGGGCTGTAAGCAGAGAAGTGCAGGGGATGACTATACGGTGGAGCAAAGTACAGGTGGAAATTCAAATTGCACAAACTGCACACTTATCTTCCATAGCTGGATAGATCGAGAACGCTCCAGAGAGAGGGACCAAGCATCAAACATGTTTAAATTTTGTTATGCAATATAATTGTATTTTGTATGTAGGGCAGTATTATAGATTTTACTCATGCAGAATAAATAGTGAAAACAGGAAGTTGGTATATTACGCACCTGTGAATTTATAACTCTTTTTAAATTTGGAACTTTTGTACTCATAACTCATATAAGCTATTAGATGAATGTATTCTCAGGTTGATCGTGGACACCACAACCTCTTTTTTGGTTAATACAAAATGTATCCTTTTTTGTTTAATGCCTTTTATATATGTATTTGAAATTAAAAACCTATAAAAAAAATTCTTTTATATATTTATTTGAAATTAAAAACCTTTAAAAATGCACTATGTTGTTATTATTCAATGGGGACTTTAAGGATACCATTAAAAGATTTTATCAAAGATCAAATTGCACGATGCAACTAGAAAACCTTTGCTTAGCAGGTTTTGATCATTAACTAATTCAATGATATTAAAGATTTTAAGCTAGAAAACCTTTGCGTAGCAGGTTATGACATTAACTAATTCAATGATATGTAGTATTCGTGCATTTAGATGGGAAAGCAAAACTGTCCTCAAAGATTGTTCATAAAGAGATAGTGATAGGTATCATTTCAAGATAATTCAAAATAGGAATTGCAAAAAGCTTATTTTATGACATTAACTAATTCAATGATATGTAGTATTCGTGCATTTAGATGGGAAAGCAAAACTGTCCTCAAAGATTGTTCATAAAGAGATAGTGATAGGTATCATTTCAAGATAATTCAAAATAGGAATTGCAAAAAGCTTATTTGAATGAAGAAAAGTAATACGTGACTCGTAAATATAAATCAAGAATGTTGGGAATAATTTCTTTATGAAAATTACAGGAGAGCCTAAGGGAATGTGGAGATGGATATGTATGACAAAGTAGCAAAACCACATGGAAAAAATACAGGTTGCATGACAAAGTAGCAAAATCCCACATGGAAAAGAATCATAATATCTCATAGAATTAATTGGAAATGGGAGGTTGGATATTATGTAGAAATTGTAAATAGTTTTTAAGCCTTATATAACCACTTGATAATTTAAAATTTATTTTCAAGTCTAAATTGTAATTCATTTAAAATTAGAAATTTGGAAAATTTGTCAAAACAATCATATTCAACAAGAGTAATACCCCTACTTAAAAACTAAAATATCACATATACCTGGGTGGTAATAGAGGAAGAGGAAAACTTTATCCCAATGGGAGTAAGAGCAACAATACACTCTGTAGTGATTTAGCAACAAGAAGAGTGGATATGAGTTTATGTAAAGAAAATTATGTAAATAAAATGGTGGATATGCAATCATTATTGATAATACATTGGATGGTAAGAAAGTGGTTGACAATGTACCTCCAAGACTAAAACTCTTGTTTTAGAAGGTGAACTATCAAGGTTGATTAACCATTAACAAATTTTGGTCTCCATTGGCACGATCATGGGAGACATCTCAAAAGTATCTCGACATGGTATTGATCATGTTGGTGTACATCTACAAGAACTATTTTTGTGTGGAAATGAACATACAATATTTTGGGGTATATCTCAAAAGAGTCCTCTTGAGAGCACTAGTTGTATTGAGATAAGTTGATGTTAAAATGTTCCCTGATCAATTGGGTTTTCCATATGCATGGAGTTGAATCTACGAAAAGTTTACTTTTGCTTTGTCCCATGCTCACATCAAGATTTTAAATCAGAAGAATGAATTGATATGGGATATACTTATTGATAAATATATTGCACCTGGATCCATATTTGAGTGGATTCAAAAGGAACATAAATATATACAAGGGATCTCAAATATGTGAAAGGATCTTACTCTATATTTTCTTGTTATTGAAAAATGTCTAGCATGGAAGGTGGGAAAAGGCATTGTTGTTCAGGTTGGGGTTGATGCAATTATGAGATTTTGTAGGACATTTTTCTTCTAGAGGAGATAATTCAATCTCTTTAGTTTCAGGGTAGAACCACCTTATCCTTACTTGCAAATCTGGATACAACTAGAATACAGTGATAGGGTTGGATGTTCCCTAATCAATTGGGGTTTCCATATGAATGGAGTCCAATCTACGAAAAGTTTACTCTTGCTTTGTCCCATGCTCACATCAAGATTTTAGATCAAAGGAATGAATTGATATGGGATATACTTATTGATAAATATATGGCACCTGAATCCATATTTGAGTGGATTTGAAAGGAACATAAATATATACAAGGGATCTCAAATCTATGAAACGATCTTACTCTATTTTCTTGTTATGGACAAATTTCTAGCATGGAAGGTGGGAAAAGGTATTGTTATTCAGGTTGGGGTTGATGCAATTATGGGATTATGTTGGAAATTTTTCTTCTGGAGGAGATGATTCAATCTCTTCAGTTTCAGGGTAGAACCACCTTATCTTTACTTGCAAATCTGGATACAACTAGCATATGGTGATAGGGTTGGATGTTCCCCGATCAATTGGGGTTTCCATATGCATGGAGGCCAATCTATGAAAAGTTTACTCTTACTTTGTCCCATGCTCACATCAAGATTTTAGATCAGAAGAATGAATTGATATGGGTGTATGATATTTCCAATGGTCATTTCACTACAAAGTATGGCTATGTGGCATCAATCAAAGACAAAATTCCAAATCCAGCCTGTGGTGGAAACCGCTATGGAAACTACATGCGCCTTTTAAGAGCAGTATTTTGATGCGGATAGTATTGACTAGTAAGGTATTAACATGGGATGGTACCTCAAAGATGAACTTGGAATGGTCTCGAAATTATTTATTTATGCAGAGCATATGGGGAAGACATCCTCATCTTAATCATTGTAAATTTGTTGTAGCAATTTGGGGTGAAGTAATGAAGGCTTTTAATATTCATTGTCTTAAGGGGAATGCAAGTGTGGAGCTCTGTTTGCAATATTGGTTTTCTAGGAGTCAACTAAAACAATCTTGTGCATTACCATTAAAGGTCAGCTAGAGTATTTGATCAACTTGGAACTCAGTTATATTTGAAGAGGGGTATTTTCCTTCCGAAGTCGTGGCCTCAAGTATAGTCAATATATTTTATTCTTATACTCGAAACTCATCCTCGGTTTCTAACAGGAAATTTCCAACTTTGGATATAGATCAAAGGCGCCCTTGGATGTATTTTTATGGGGCTTTCCAAGATAATGACCAAATATGTGGCTTAGGATTTGTAATTTATGTCTCTCCTCAACATTATTTTACATTTAGAGCCAATGTTGGTCCTGGAACTAAGAATAGGACTGAAATATTAGCCATTATTGTATCTTTTGAAATATGCTATCCTTTGGAATATTCAATTGGCTACTGTGATGGGGGATTCACTTCTTTCTATTCAGTGGATGAAAAATGAGTCCCAAATCCATAACATTAACCTTAGGGATTTAACACAATGAACCAGGGACATTTCAAACTATCTATTTTTGGTTAACTACCAGTACATATTTCGAGAACTCAACACATTGAACAATGCTTGGTTTAAGGAAGGTCTCTGTCTCTCCCTCGATATGTTCATATCAAATTTCCTTGCATAATGGTTCAATTGTAAGCTCGAATCTAGGTCTGTTGGATGAATTAATTATAGTTAATATCTTGGAGTGAGCTATCTTCATGTCTCTTTTGAGAAGTTTTTTTAAATTTTGCTGCAATTATCAAAGTATAAATGATGATATTTTATAGTCATGGACGATGCTTCTCTTGACTTGCAATTTCTCGGAGAGGGATTGATATATGTTCATTCATTAATTGTGTATAAAGAACCTACTAATTGTACCTCATATTCTCCTTGAATATAAAAGTATGCTTTTTCCTTAGGAAAAAAATTATTATAACATTACTATTAATACTAATGTTTTGTAAACATCAATGTGAACATCGCAATTTGACATAAGGTATGGCAATAAATTTAACACTTCTAATGCGACGTAATCATCTAGGGCTATATCAATCTAACATAAAGAAAAATTACACCACAACATAACCTTCAACAATAATTAATATCAACCTCATAACATAACCTTATAATGTTATTATTCTCTAAAATACTTAAATATTTACTCTCTAAAATTCCAAACCATAACATTACACAAAATCAAACTATACCATATAATTTTAAACCAAAATTACACCATAACATAATATAACCTTAAACCCTAATTAATATCAACCTCAAACATAATGATATCCTTTTAAAATTGATGGGTGTGATCAAACCAATGTCAATGTACCAGATGGCAGCAAAACTCCCCAGTTAAGCATGATTGGGATAGAGTAGTACTTGGATGGGTGACCTTCCAAGGATTCCTAGTGTTGCACCCTCCACATTTTAAAAATTCAAATATTGCTAGCATGGTTGATTTCGATAGGCCTCATTTTGCATGACAAAGCAAGTTCGAATCTCGCAAGGTGGTCAGGAAGATACACTTAAAATCCAGTCATACTAAGGGTTGGTATGGCCCAAGCTGGGTGTGATCCCAAAATGATTTTGATGGCTTAGATTCCCTTGGGTCATAGTTTCTTAAACCATTAGCTAGTCCTGCAAGTCACGAACAAACTAGCAAACAAAATAAAACTTTTAAAATTAATGTTAACATTAATGCTTTATAAACATCAATGTGAACATTATAATATGGCATAATATATGACGACAATCCAACATGATCCTTGGGGATGTTTCCAATATGAAACAAAAATTTAAAACTGTAGTAATATGGAATAAACCATAATTAAACAATAACATAACATTACCTTAAACCAAAATTAATATCAACGTCAAACATAACATAACATTGTAAAATTATCATTCTCTAAACATTTAAATATTTAATCTCTAACATTATAAACCATAACAAAACCTAACATAAAATTTTAACTCAAATATAACGTTAACACAAAATTTTAAACTAAACTTAACCCTAACATAACATAATCTAACTTTAAACTAGAATTAATATCAACCTCAAACATAACATAACCTTAGAAAATTATTACTCTCTAAATATTACATATTATTGGTTAAAATTGAAAGTATAGAGTGTTTATCATTAATTATTAGAACGTCAATAAACATCACAATTTAATAATATTTAAGTAATAGCACAACGATATCATCATAATTGATTAATATTCATTGATTAACATTAACAACATAATTGAAGAATGTGTCCAGTCTTGGGTCCAAGATAAATCTATGATAAAATTATTGGGAAACGAACCAGAAAGCTAACAAACTTTCAAAAGAGGCCTTGTTGCTAGCTCCTCGTACTTTCACTTTTAATGAGTTCATGGATGGGAAGGAACTAAATGCCTATACTTATCACTACTAGTAGCCATAGAGGCAAATATATCAAACGAATTTCTGATTATGTGATCTATCTGATGTAGTTGTTCTCATCTTGCTTATTTGAAGAGCTTGGATATTTATGAGCAAATGTCCTATTGTCCCATTAAGTGATTGACTATGACTTGGTTGTAAGTTTCAAGTATCTAGAAGACATTTGGAGCTTGTGGGATATCATTATAGAGTATTGAATGAAATCCTTTAAAAAGTTAATAAATAAATAAACAATTTTTGTATGAAGGCTTTTTGGCCACAATCATGTATATTCACTTTATGAATATAATATTTTTATTCTTTTAGAAAAAAAAGAATGATAACATTATTAATATTCACATGAACCACATTAATAATATTGTGGATAATAATATTATTCATATTGGGAGATGTTGTTGTAATCACTCAGATTCCAAGGTTATTAACAATACACATAAAGAATCATATAATCATAATAGAGACAAGGATAGTAGGTTGAATAACTGTTTTATATTACACAATAACACATGTGGGTTCATACATACATCAAACCGAACCAGGTTCGTATGTGGCTCAACAGCCTATATATATGATTACAAAACAGTTACAAATAACTACTTGTTGGTTCAGTCAACTGACACGACCTATGAAAGACGACCTAATCTCTAATTAATCGACTACTAGTCTAGTCGGCTTTAACAGACTAGCTCCTCCAATATCTCCCCTATGAACAAAACCTTTCTTCGTCTTGAAGAAACAGGGGAGGCAACAAAATAAACTGTCTGAAGTAGTTTTTACAATTGTTTTGTCTCATGGACTGTGCTGTCGAATAGATGGTCGTTTATGTACACAAATCTCCACAATGGCTTCTGCTGTCACTACTAGTTGATGTTGAAATTTTGTCCAATTGTGGAGTGCTTTCTGAATATCGATGGTCAAGGTTGTAATGCTTGACAAGGTCGACATCTTCTCATGTATTGCTAGGTCTATAATATTATCCATGTCGGTGCCCAAAAATTGTTCCTTCTCTTCTGTTGTGTCGAGTAATCTTTTCATGTGTGGACAAATCTTATCAAGCGTGTCGAGGCTAGGGATTGCTTGATTTATCCACTGATGTGCTTGCTTTTCTATTTTCTATAGCTTTGTTATTTCCAGTACTATCTGATCTTGTACTATATTTTTCATTGTTTCTGAAAGTCCTTGTTGATTCTCCAGTGTTTTGATATGCTCGTGAGTCTCACGAAGTTGTTGGAATACTTGGCCATAATACGTGTACCAATTTCTTAATACTTCTTCGGTAGTGGTGCACCCCTCAAAATGTTCTTTCAATACCTTGTATGCTTCTGAAAATGTTGTAAATTGTTGTTTGAGTAGGAAAAAAAAACATATGCTTGGCATTAATATTTATTAAAAGCACATATAGTTTTACTATTAATTAATATTAATGTAGAAATATTAATATTATTAATTTCCATCATTCTAATCAAACATAATTTATTTAGTATAAGTTATTAATTATTTAAAATTATTAATTATTAAATTATTTATTTTATAATACGATTTTTTAACAAAAGTATTTATATTATAATTATATTAGCATAATCATTTTTTTATAATTTTTATATTAATAAAATAATAATTATTTTGTTATAAATTTATTCATTATTGTTATATAAATAATATAATGCATGTTATTAGCCACGGTTTTACTCATGCCTTTTCTTGGAGTGGATTGGTCTAAACATTTGAATGTCTGTATGTAAAGGTCTTATAGACTGGTGACGAACTATTTTAGACTAGTGAAGAACTATATGTTATGGTCATGAAGTATATGCTTTTCTTTTTAAAAATACACTTTAAAGTGTATCAATAGAATGTAATTTTGTTTGAAGAAATAAAGTTACGCTTTTTTCCAAGGAAAAAAATATAATGCATGTTATAATTATAATTGTATTTATATTTAATTTTTTTATATTAATAGTTTTATAATTCCAAAAATATCAACTAACACAACCATATGGTTTATATACATAATTCATATTAATTAATAATTTTGTTTACATACATCAAGCATTCATTTTCTCCACCTTCAATAATGTCATCCATAAATATATATTAGTCATAGTATTAATTAATATGGTTGTGCTAGTTAATTATATGAGATATTTAACTCATTTCCATATAAAGGAGTTTTCTCTCTCTTTGTGATTGAGGAGTTAGGTGTAGAGGATTTAAGAAGTGACCGAGGCGGAGTTAAAGTTGGAGAAGAGGATGGAGCCTTCTTTATATATCAAATGTTTGAAGACTAATGAAGAAATGAGGTATTGTTGGCTTCTTAGTTATGTTTATGAATTTCAATTTTGTTGTTAATTATTTGCAAATTTCTCTACTTATCACACTTATATAAAAGCTAAATAATAAATTTTATTTTATTTTTTAACAGTTAAAGTGAGTGGGTTCTCCCTTTTGATCTAGTTGTTATAATTCTATTTTATTTCCCTTCTTTTAACATGCATGTTATTTGAATAGATTAATAATTAAACATAATATAACACCACATTATATATAGTTTCAGTGAGTTGAAAATCTAGCCCTCCAACCCTAAAATTCAACATTTAATTTCAGCAAACATCTTAAGATTTCAAGCATCAAAGTAACTCTTTTAACCTTATGTACTCAATTAAATGGAGGTTTCAAACTAGTCCATTTAAATTGGTTGAATGTGACAAGGATAATCCTTTTCACCTCATAGACTAAAACAACTACTGATAGTGATAAATCAATCCATTCATGTTACAATGTTTCATTGACTCCAATAGCCCTTAAACCCTTAAAGTAATAGGCTCTAGTCATGTTACCTTTTATTCCCTCGATCCCCTCTCCCTTATCTTTCTTTTATGCATCCCTTTCCCCATTCCTATTTCCATCTCCTATGCTACAAGTGTGCACCATTTAGTTAAGGATTACTCTTCCTATTTCACTTAGAGACTACACTCCATAGACTTAGCAATTTAATTCAAGATACTCCCCTTGAGAAGAGCCAACCAGAAGAGAGAGGAAGAGCATTTGAGGTGAGAGTGGATGGCCTTGTTGAAGTTGCACAAGACCAACCCCTTGATTCTTGGGTGTTTACAACATTTAGGGGGTGCTATATTTTGTTGTAACAAGTGGAATTACATTCCTCTCCCATTACGGGTCACTAAGGCTTTCTATTATGACTACATGAAGAACATCCATACATTTGTTAAAAGTGAACCGTGTCAAAGGAACCGAGATGAAACAATGAATACTTTAAGGAATTGCAACCTCTACCAATCCTTACAACTATCTACACTAACATGTCCATGGGTTTTATTGTTGACCGTCCTAACTCCACAACAAATCTATCCTCATGGTTGTAGTCAACCACCTTTCCAAATATGCTTATGTTTTTGCATTACAACAATTGTTTAAGTTGTCGATAAATACAATTCTTCATGGGTAAGATATTTTAATTACATGGCATGCCTAATTCCATTGTTATGGATTGTGAACCCACCTTCACTAGCACACTTTGGTAGGAATTGTTTAAACTACAAGGAACCCATTACAAGTGAGCATGGTTTATGATCCCCAAACAAATGGTCAAACAAAGGTGGCCAATAAGTGCCATAGAAACTTATTTTTTATGTTTTGCATTTTACTATCAAGGCCTATTTATTCAATGGCCACCCCTTATTAAATGGTGGTACAATACTTCCTATCATGGTGCTACCAAAATGCCACCTTACAAAGTTGTCCATGGAAAAAAACCTCCATGGTAACTTCATACTTATTAGGGAATCTAAAGTTCAAAAGGAAGTGAATATCACTCTTAACACCACAACTAACATTCTCTATACACTTGAGGATAATTTGGTTTTGACTCAAAATAGACCGAGGTAACAGGAAAATCTACATCACTCTTAACATTCCTTTGAAAGGAGGGATCTAATGGTTCTTCATCTCCATTGCTATATGCAAATATATCTCAAAGGAAGAGCCACCAAAATCTACCACCCAAGTTTTAATTGGTTGTGGAGACCGATCTTCCTGATTCAGAGATGTTATTGTTCAGTTGTGTTTGTACCCTATTTTTATTGTACACTCGTCCTAGCAAGGGGGTGTGGGGGGATATCATCCCCTTGCAGGGGTCTAGCGGGGACCATTCCCCTTGGCTAGGGGATCTGAGGGATAACGGGCCCCCGACGGGGATTCAGGGGAAGCACCCACTAGAAAAGGAGTTTGGGGGAAAAGCCCCCAAAAGAAAACAAAAATTGGGATGTTTGTTGGCCAACAGTTTACGGGCCCATGGTATTGGTTGACCCTAATCCAGATTTATAAAGGAACGCAAAATAATACACAAATAACCATAGAAACAAATATGCAGCGGAAATAACACTTCATTTCATTAATCAATAACTGAAACTTGTTTACATACAGAATGGAAATAAACTAGCTAGAGTGCTGGTAGCTTATCTTTGAGAAGAGATGTGGCGGCTACATGCCTCTGAACTCTGTGTTACAATGAGGCTCGAAGGCCTATATATTATTGAGAAACAATGGAAACCATACACATCCAAAAACCTAACCCTAGGAGGTGAAATGCCTTAATGTGGGCCCCGTTGGGTAACTTGGTACATCAATTTCCCAGGGTCGTAACTTTAGCATACTACCTTAGTTTGACGCGCATGATACATCGTTAGAAAGATCAGTTTAAGGACTACATCCATAAACCATTCGATGCCAAAAAAAACGTCATTTAGGGCCTCAAAACGGCTCCAAAATTTTTAGGACCCGAAAACTGCCAAAAATAGTAAATTGTGCTACAATTAAGGAAAGTGGAAAACTGAAAGAAACAGTGGTGGGGGTCCAAGAGGAATAGGTGGGTGGCCACCAATATCCTCCTGGATCATTCCTCCCTCCTTAGGAAGCAATGGTCCCCATTGCGTTGAGTTCCTCCATGAGATGAGGAAACTTCTGTTGAACTTGGTCCCCGGTGAGCCACTTTCCCTGGTGAAGGAGTTGGCCTGCTTTGACAACTCGATATAGCTGGATCTTCTGCTGGCGCATGTTCTTGATCTGTGTGTCCATAATCTGATCAGTTGTGGCTTGTTCCATGCAGTCGGGGTTTAACTCTGTTGGTGTGATTTGTTCTGCCACGTCTGATGTGTCCAATAGAGGTGGAAAGTAGGGCCGAAGGCAGTCCACATTGAACACTGGGTGCAGACCAAGGAATGGTGGAATACTGAGCTCGAAGGCATTGTCCCCGACAGCCTTGGTGATGGTGTATGGCCCATATCAAAGTGGCCGAAGCTTGCGGTGGGGTCCAGCGAGGCGCTCCTTCTATAAATGTAGCCACACTTTGTCGCCCACCTGGAAGTTGTGTTGCACCTGATGTTGATCATGTCGTTGCTTGTACTTAGCATTGGATCTGTCCAATATGTCATGAACCTGTTGGCGAATGTGCTGAATGCACTCAATGAAGTTGTTTTCCTTGGAAACTTCAGACTGGATATGAGCTGAATCAGCTTGAGTAGCTGCAAATGGCATGGCTACGTCAATGGGACATAGTGGCTACAATTCCAAGCCCACCTGAAAGGGGCTGTGGTTGGTTGAGTTGTGGCGGGCCTGGTTATAGCTGTGTTGTACATAGGGGAGGCTCTCATCCCATGTGCGTGGATGATTTGAGTTGTACATGCGCAAAATGTGTACAATCATCCTATTGACGACCTCTGTCTGGCCATCAGTCTGGGGATGGAAAGACGTGGACTTTGTGAGCTTGGTGTCTAGCATTGACCATAGGCTAGACCAGAATGTACTAAGGAACATGTTTTCCCAGTCTAAGATTATAGACTGTGGGATACCAAAGTGTACCCACGCTCGTTTAAAGAAGAGTTTAGCAGTGGCTTCTGCTGTGATATTCTTCTTGCAGGCCGCCATTATGGCCATCTTTGAGAATCTGTCAACGACCACAAACACATAGTCGTTGCCGTGCTTAGTAGAAGGAAGGCCTGACATGTAATCCATGGAGATGGATTCCCAAGGTTGACTAGGGGTAGGCAAAGGAGTATAGAGGCCTTGCTTCTTGATGGATGGTTTGGCAATGGCACAGTCAGTGCAGGATCGGATGTACTTCCCGACGTCCTATCGAAGGTTCGGCCAATAGAAATAATTCTGCAGTACTGCCACTATTTTCTTGACCCCAAAATTCCCAGCGACCTGACTATAGTGCGCTTCCCAAATCATATTGGCACGCTCGCTTGAAGGAACACAAAGGTGTCCCATGTGACACAATAGTACATCCTGGACGTGAAATTTTGGAACTTGGTTTCCCTCCAAGAGTGTCTGGTATGTGTGGCTGAATTCTGGATCGCTCCTGTAGAGAAGTGGCCAATCAGAAGTCTCGTGCCCACAAGAGTTGAGCATGGTCGTTATTGCCACGATTGGTGGTCGACTGAGGCAGTCTGCAACATTATTGGTGCTTCCCTTCTTGTACTTGATGTTCAAATGAAATTGTTGTAGATATGTGGACCACTTCTGATGGCGATCATTATGTAACTTCCCTTGTGTCTGCATGAACTGCAGGGGTCGGTGGTCTGTGTGGATGATCGTTTCCTTCCCCAAAATGTAATGCTTCCATTGCCGGCAAGCCTGTATAATGCAATACATCTCTTTGTCATAAGTGGGATATTTGTGGACTGTGTCTGACAGTGTCTCACTGTGATATGCCACTGGATGCCCTTGTTGAGTAAGGACTGCCCCAATAGCATAGTCAGAGGCATCTATTTCGATCTCAAATGGTTGTTGCAAGTCTGGTAATGTGAGCACTGGGGCACAACAGAGGAGATGTTTTAATTTTGCAAACGCCTTCTGCTGAGTTGCTGACCAAAAGAATTTTGCTTTCGCTCCTCCCTTGGTGACTTGACTCAAGGGCCAAGTGATATGAGAGAATCCCAACACAAACCTACGATAGAAATTAGCAAGGCCCAAAAAGCTGCAAATCTCTGTTAGAGTAGTTGGGGCTGGCCAATCCCGAAATACTTAGATCTTGGTTGGATCCACATGTACCCCACAGTCATCAATAATGTATCCCATATACTGAACCTAGGTCATGCCAAAAGTGCACTTGTCCAAATTGGCACACAACTTGTGTTGCCGCAATGTTTGGAGGACCTGTCGGATGTGGTGGAGGTGCTATTCCTAAGTCTGGCTGAAGATCAGGATGTCATCCAAGTACACTACTACAAATGAGTTGGTGAATGGTCGCAAGATGTCGTCCATCAGTCTCATGAAGGTTGCAGGAGCATTCGTCAACCCGAAAGGCATGACCAACCATTCGAAAAGGCCCTCCTTGGCTT
The DNA here is from genome assembly GCA_001517045.1 of Pseudotsuga menziesii. Taxonomy (NCBI): domain Eukaryota; kingdom Viridiplantae; phylum Streptophyta; class Pinopsida; order Pinales; family Pinaceae; genus Pseudotsuga; species Pseudotsuga menziesii. Next base: position 230,429 of record LPNX010810282.1, on the reverse strand, counting down.
TTAAGGCAGTCTTCCACACATCGGTCGGGTCAATCAGTACCTGGTGATACCCAGACTTTAAGTCGATCTTGCTAAAATATTTTGCCCCTTTAAGCTGGTCCAGGAGGTCATCAATCCATGGGATCGGGTACCTATTCCGGACAGCGATCTTGTTCAGCGCCCGATAGTCAATACAAAGTCTCCAAGTCCCATCCTTTTTCTATACCAACACGATCGGGCTCCCACAGGGCAATGAACTTGGCCGGATGTGACCCTTCTGCAGCAGCTCTTGAATTTGCCTCTTGATTTCATCATTCTCCAGAACAGAGCGGCGATAGATTGGTCCATTGGGCAGCGGCGCACCTGGGGTCAGATCGATGGGGTGCTTGACCTGGCAGTGGAGAGGCACCCCAGTGGGTGAGGTGAATATATCCCAGTACTCCTCCACAACCTTGTCCATTTGTTGTTGTCATGCGGAGGGGCCATGTCTGGAGGTACTAGCCATGATCTTTTTCTTGCCCTGAGGGCAGATCATCAAGAAAACAAACTTCCCGGTTTTGGAAATGAGCTTACTGCATTGTTTTGTAATAACCAAAGAGATAGCGGTAAGGGGTGGTACCTCTGGTATCCTGTACAAATTATTTCCCAACGTAATAATAACAGTGCGAGGCCGAGACTCATACACAGCATGTCGCTTACATAAGTATGGTTGACCTAATAATACATCACAAACATCAAGAGGAGCAATATCACATAATACCTCATCAGTGAAGGGCTTGATGCTGTAGGGAAGGCAACACTGATGGCTGACGTGAAGATCTCGTCCTTGGTGAAGCCACCCGATGGTGTACGGCTGCAGGTGTGATGTGGTCGGCAAACCCAACCGCTTCACGACCTCTGCTGAAATCAGGTTCTTTTCGCTCCCACTGTCGACGATGAACTGTAGCGGGGAACCCTTTACCCACATCTGGGAGTGGAAAATACGCTCCTCCTCCTCTGAATCTTCTGGTTCTTCCTTTTGGATCTTCGTGGTGGCAATGGTGGCATTGGGCTCTGCATCGATAATCTTCTTCCCTCTCTCATTCCCCTTCTCGGGTTCAGATTTAGTGTCAGAGTATGCATCTGATTCAGAAGCCTTTATCTCAACCACCAGTGACTACTTAGCCTGACACTCACTTGTGTTATGAGTGGGGATCTTATAGAACTCGCACCACTGTCCTGCTTCCTTCTTCGGCTTTACAGTGTTGCTCTTTGCTTGCGGCTTTGGAAAGTTTTCTTGAGTTGCCATGCCTTGGCTGTGTCCTTGGTTCTGTGGTTTGGGGGCACCTTTACCTTGCTTCTGATTCGCAAATCGAAAGTCTCGCTTTTTATGTTTGAATTTTTGCTCAATTTTGGCAGCATATCGATATGCCGTACCAAGCGAGGAGATGTCGAGGAACTCCATTTCCTCCTAAATGTATATGTGCAGACAACTGCGATACTTCAGCACCAAATGTTTCTCTAAATATTTGATACCCAACTTGGTGCGCAGGGTATGGAACAGATTCGTTAGCTCATGCACATCTTTATCTCTTTGCTGCCGCAGCATAGTCCATTAGATGTACTTGTCCTCATAGCTCCCCACCGCATAATATTGTCTCTTTTATGGCATCTCGGAAAGAATTCCAAGTGGGTACAGCTGAGAACAGAGAGGGTTCCTCCTCATCCTTTCTCTCATAGTAGGTTTCCCACCAGTCCTTGACATGGGGGCCGGCTTTGAGTAGAGAAAAAGTAATCTTCTCGCGGTCAGAAAAGTCATGAACCAAGAAATATCCTTCTAATAGATTCAACCATTTATCTACGGCGTCTGCATCTATTTGACCATCAAATATGGGAATGTCGAATTTTACTTGTACCTTAAAAGGGGTTGCACCTCCAAAGTGGTTGCTAGATGCAGAGGCGCCGCCAGTGGGAAGTTGTTGAAGGATCTGGGCGAAGTTATCCATCATCGCGTTCCTTTGTTTTTCAAGGGCCTCCTCGAGCAACATTTTGATAGGATCTTCTGCATCCTCGTATTTCTTTTCTTCCCCCATGGGTGGTTGTCGGGATTTGCGAGGCTGATCTTGCAAAGATTCAACCAGATCGAGCCCAAACTCTTTATACCCCACCCTCGTTGGGGACATGCAAAGAAGGATCGAGAAAGAGCATATTGCTCTGATACCACTGATCCGGATTTATGTAGGAACGCAACAGAATACACAAATAACCACAGAAACAAATATGCAACGGAAATAACACTTCATTTCATTAACCAATAACTGAAACTTCTTTACATATAGAATGGAAATAAACTAGCTAGAGTGCTGGTAGCTTATCTTTGAGAAGAGATGTGGTGGCTACATGCCTCTGAACTCTGTGTTACAATGAGGCTTGAAGGCCTATATATTATTGAGAAACAATGGAAACCCTACACATCCAAAAACCTAACCCTAGGAGGTGAAACACCTTAATGTGGGCCCCGTTGGGTAACTTGGTACATCAATTTCTCGGGGTCGTAACTTTAGCATACTACCTCTGTTTGATGCGCATGATACATCGTTAGAAAGATCTGTTTAAGGACTACATCCATAAATAGCAAATATCAAGTCCGAAATGGACTCATATTTTCTTGACCATTCGATGCCAAAAAAACGTTGTTTAGGGCCTCAAAACGGCTCTGGAATTTTTAGGACCCGAAAACTACCAAAAATAGTAAATTGTGCTACAATTAAGGAAACTGGAAAAATGAATGAAACAGTGGTGGGGGTCCAAGAGGAATAGGTGGGTGGCCACCAATATCCTCTTGGATCAGACCCGTGGCATTTTCCCATGGTAATTCCCCTATAAAAGGAAAGCATTGTAATATGGTTGAGTATTGTATTGTAGCATTGCAGAACGATCTATGTGATTGTGTGAGAGAGGCTGTGAGAGAGTGAAGAGGAAGTGCAACAAGTTTTCTACAAGTTATATCCCTTCATTTCGTTGGATGGTATAATAATAAAATGACTGGCAAATTCTATTTGGAGGTAGCCCCTCTTGGGTGAACCACATTAATTGGTGTCTATCTTGTAATGTGTTAGTGTGTTTTATATTTGCATCTTGTTTATTGTTATTGCTCTGCGATCCTATTTTTTTAACAGTTTTATGGCCCCTATCAAATTCTCTAATGCATTGGATTAGTTGTCAATAGATTGTCTCTCCTGGCCCACTCGAAGATCTACCAAGTGTTTCGTGTGTATTTTTGGATTATCCATATAAAAGTTAATATCTACAAGTTCTATATTATTGTTCTCCATATTTTACTTTTTGCAATGTATATTTCTTTTAATATTGCTCTTAATTTATTGTTTATACTATTTAGGTACCCTACAAAGTTGATGACAAGTTAAAATGCAAAGGCGCTACATAGTGTCACTTATGATTGTATTCTTCTCACTTCCAATGTATAGTGATAACTTGCCCACCCATATATATATATATATATATATATATATATATATATATATATATATATATATAAACACTATTTTTCGAATCCAAAGTTTTTATTATGCTAGCATATTCAAATCTACGATATCAATAACAACCTCTATGTCTATGCCTTAGTTGGATTCCACATGTACCTTCTTTTTCTTCTTTTTGAATTTCTCATTTAAATTTAGGACACTATAGTAGTTAAATCCCTCCAACTTTACAAAGACCTCATGTTAGTTCACATTGTCAAAATACAAATTCCTCTTGTGTAGGCAAATTTCCTTGGCTTGGGTGATGGGAAGTTTCATACTTGGTTTTCCCCTATTGCTAAGCTTTGCTATCGCTCCATTTAGCTTTTACATGAGTAAACTTTAACGCAAGCAATCATATATAAAATCTAACATTGTTAGTGCTCTCTACACACATTTATGCAAGGTCCTAAATTTAAACACGTCATCTTAACTATTGAAAAATACATCCTCATCCATATTCAATTTGGATAAAACTATTTATCATAAGCAATTTGATACTTTGCCATCTACCTTGTCATTTTCTCTTAACAATTTGCTTCCTAACCATTGAAAAATACATCCTCAATCATATTCAATTTGGATAAAACTATTTATTATGAGCAGGTAGAATCAGGTCTCAAGTTTGAAAAACTTGAAAATATGTTGTTGCAATCTTCATCTCTGTGAGGTAGCGAAGCAGCACACATGGTGTGCTGTGCACAGGTATTCTAGGCCCTAGCATGTAGACTTCTCCTTCTTCTCCAAAATTGATGATGGAAGGAAGGAGGAATGTAACCTTTGTCTCTTGCTGGATGAAGAGATGAATGATCACATATATTCTTCTGAATGTAGTGAGACTAAGCCCTTGCCATGTAGAATCTTACAGGGAGTCTATTGCATCTCTCTGAAGGAGGTAAGATTGCATGGCATAGTGCAAGGGTCTTTCCTTTCTAATTGTCAGGTGGGTTTCCAGTCATCTTCCTAGATTCCAGTTTAGAAGTAAGGACTGAATCTAGATATGAATCACCCTGAATCTCAATCTCATAAACTGATAAAGATGGATCTGCAATACTAGTAGAAGCTGCAAAAGAAGTAGATGCAATGTTTTTACCTTCCCTTGCAAGTGGCTGCTGAGAGTGCACTGGTTCTGAAGGAGGCATGAAATGTGAGAACTCATATGCTTTTGAAGCATGATTTGCAACACCCTTCGCTATGATGTTCCCAGTAGAGATATCTTTGATATCTACTGAGTCAAGACCAAAGATCACTCGCTTTGGAGATCCAGTATGGGTCATCTGATAGAAAAATAACATGTTTGGAGCTAGGGAGGGAACAAATAGCACATCTTTGAACCTTCTATGTTCAAGCTTGACAGAGCCCTTCCCTTTTGTTTGGACTTTACTGTTATTGCCCATCTGAATACTAGGACCATCAAAGGACTGAAAAGAAGAGAATGATTCTCTGGATGCATCCATATGGTTGGAAGCTCCAGAATCAATGAGGAAGACATGTGCTGATGAGTAGCAAGCCTTCAGTGCATGGCCTTTCCTTTCGTATTCTTCATCTTCTTCTTTAGATTCATCCTTCCTTGCGCTAGCAAGTGCAGAAATTTTATGTTTCTTCAAAAGAAGAGCCATTTCATCAAGTTGTCTTCTCATATAGGAGCTTTCTGAATGAAATCCCCTTCCACAGTAAGAGCAGAGGACCTTGCCTTTTCCATTCTTCTTGCTTCTCTTCGAACCTGAAGGCTCCTTTGACTGGTCTTTCTTCACAGGAGACTCATCCCTTTGCTTCCCTTTGTCATTGGCTACCTTATCTCCTCTTGCAACCAGAGCTTGATCTTTTGGAGATTAAATTATCCCCATTTGGATCAATTTATCATTCTCAGAAGTGAGAGATTGGATGAAGGCATCAAGAGTGGGAATCTTCCAATTTGGAGTGGTGAGCCTTACTGTTTGGAAGGTTGATACAAAGACTAAGTAGTCTACATTGATCTTTGTGAGAATGGCAAGGATGAGCTGATCTTCATCCTTCTCCACTTTGAATTGCTTCAACTGATATATCAAGTTATTGAACTTTGTGAAGAATTCATTCAGTGATTCGAATTTGGATGGATTAAGAGTGATCAGATCATTTTCTAGCTGATGGACCCTCATCTCATCTTGCTTATCAAATAAGGAGGCAAGCTTGTCCCAAATATCCTTGGGAGTCTTCAATCCTTGGATGTGGAATTGAAGATCACGAGAGACTGAGGAGAATAAGTATCCATGAGCTTCATCAATCTTGTTCCAGTACTTTTCTTTGTCTTGATTTAAAACCAGCACTGACTCTATTTCTTCTGTGAGTCTAAAGAGATTCTTGGTGTGGAGCAGTACCCTTGTGTCTTCCTTCCACTGGTGATAGTTGAAGGGAGTGAGAGGCTCAACTGGATGAGCCATTTTGAATGTAGTAAGGAGGACTAAGCTGCTATAGTGAATGCAGTGAGAAAAAAGGGTTGCTTGTAGTGAATGTTGTGAAAAGAGCCAATAACCTGTCACACAATCAAACATACAAAGTAAGGTCGACAGTTTGCACTTTTGGAATTTCCTTCACACCCAGCATAGTTGATCAAGCAAGCTTTATCAACAATTTCCTAACTTGGGATATTAAGTGGTAAATTATCTGCTTCTGGTGCAGTACTGGAAGGATCAATTTTGCTCAAAAAATTAATCCAGCTGGAGATCTGAGGAGGAGATATGCCTTGTCCGTCGAGGCTCTAATACCATATAAATTGAGCACAAAGATGTGTAGACAAGCACACAACTCACAAAATAGATCTCACAATTTATTCAGCAATTGAAGAATGAAACAGTGCAAAAATGGCTTACAACTGTGAATGCTTTCATTAATCAAAAGTAATTAGATGATAATTACAATGAAGTACAATGGCTAAATAGCCACAAGCAATTCGAATCCACATGAGAAAATTCGAATTGATTACACTCTACTTGACTGTAGGTAACTAAGACCTTGTCTAAATCATTATCGGAGGACTCAATGGTTAACTAACCTTGTATAAACCATCACCGGAGTTCATCGGAGTTCTAAAACACAACTCAAGTGTTACATTCAGTGTTAACTAAGGCTAAGTGACTGTGGTAGGTGAGAAATGCGCCCTCCTGCACGCAATCATGCAAACCTAGCGCTAACTGGATGTAGAGGACTAGAATTGAATGTAACTGACTCCTAACTTAGCTTGACTAGTCACCAACTCAACTCAACTGACATTGGTTCGTATCGGCACTCCCAGTGGCTCCTAAATTGTAGGGATTGGTCTAGGAGGCTCCTAAACTGATGCATGCAAGTGAAATCAGTGGCAGCAGGCCTCAATTAGTGTTCCCCACACTTTAGTAACTGAAACGTGTGCCCCAATTAGGCCAAGTGGACCCAATGGTGCTAGTGACTAAAAATAGACTGGATGGACTCCCGATTTAGACATGACTCTTGATTTAGACATATGACCAAATTGGACAAGGGAGGATTAATAATCCTAATAATAACACCCTATAACAGAGCTTACAAAAAGGTGCACAAAACACCCCTACAAAGATTGCTCAAGAGAGCAAAGTAACAGAAAAATGAACAAAGGAAACCCAAAACAATATATACTGCCAATGCAGGGGGCAAGAGACTCGTCAATACAAGATCCTTTGTCTTCGAGATTGGAGGGCCTCCTACCCTAAATAGAAAAAACGTCGTCGTTGTCGAAAACACAAAACCCAACAATATACCATTGTGGAGAGAGTCAGCACACTGAATATGAAGCAAGAGGTTGTCTACATTAGAGGCACCGCCGCCATACCACGAGCACACCGCACTAGTGCACTCCGAGGAAAGCGTAGCCATCTCCAAGAAAACACAATTTCCGCCTCTGCTGAAGAAACAGGGACAGCACAAACCTGCATCTATGGAGAGAAAACCGACCCGCGTGCAAGAAAATCCAAAGGCATATGAAAGGAGAGGTGGGTGGCTATGGAAGAGCCCTAGCCGCCATGAGTTGGTGCGGGATGCGAACCACCCTACCTCTACAAAATAACAACTACACATCACCAATGCTCCTGCCATCATCCAACCTGAGAGAGAAAACCAACCCGCAAACAGTAAAATCCAAAGACAAATGAAAAGAGAGGTGGGCGGCTAGGGAAGAGCCCTAGCCGCCAGTTTCGTGCAGACTCTCAAAGCAAACCCTATTCGGCAGCCTCACAAGTTTCGCACCAATCAAAAGCAGGTCTATCATCAGTCATTTAGTGTGAAGAGTGAAAAATAATTCAATTTATACACCTTAACTAGCTAATTATTCATGTGCAACAATTTACTTTACAAAACCTAATATATAGGTTACTCTTGCAACAATATTTATAAGTCACTTTCATGACCAATCATATGAATTACTAACCATCTATATATACTATCGTTTTTTTCCTCTAAAAAGATCATAGTTCAATTTTTATTAAAAATTTGAACCATATTGTTCATTTGGTTGAATAACCTTACATGTTCTTCATGCAGGATACTTGCAGTATATCAATCTTCAAATGGTTTCTAATCATGTTCATAATTCAGCAAGTGTCGATCCATATGATTCCTTACAAACTGTTCTAGCTATATGTATTTGTATGTTCCTTCGAAGATGGAGCATTGCATCTTCCTCCATCGTCAAATAGGACCATAGAACATCAATTATTTGTGTTTCCCAACACATAAATTACTCACATTTGATAATAATAAAAATATCTACTCATTAATTAAACAAAGCATAGCCAATGCAAGGGAGAAGTGCCAAATTCATAATACAATACTAAAGCTTGTGATATATATATACTTTATTCTATTCGAATAAACTTGAACTGCCCTCAAGGAGCTTATAAAAAGTAACATAGACTATGTTTAGCCGTCAGTCTTTTAAACATAGTATTTGGCTTTCTTTCTTCTTATCACAAAATATCATATTCTTTCTTGTCTTCACATTTGTTCTTCAGAGGATCCAAAATCTTTATGTTTCTGCATTACAAGATTACATATTGGTTTTTTATTTGTTCGTTGTTTTTTTCGTCTACCTCCATTAAACCGAGGGGATATATATATATATATATATATATATATATATATATATATATATATATAACTTTCTATCAATACTTTTAATATCTTTATTATTTCTTGGCGTTCATGAATTTATATAATCGACTGGATTTGGCATTCATGCCACATGAATTGCAACTTTTTATGCTATACTTTTATAGCTAAATCAAGGAGTTTTCCTAAGTTTTTGGCCTCCACCCTATTATTGTGCGACTGCCTTTTCATTTTTCCCTGGGCTCTGATACCTTGATAATCTTGACAAACCTACACTGACGCCTTAACAACCCTAACAAACATGCACTGACACCCTGACAAACTTGCACCTACTTGCTCTGACCTGACAAAGATTTGTGTATTCGATAAAGTATCTGCAATCGAAGTGTATCCAAAATTCCACCTAGAGTCTAGGATCCTGAGCAAGTAGAGCACGTTTTAAAGGTTGCAGGATTATAAATCAGTGCATGGATAAAGGAGGGAGTCCACTCAATGCCCAGCTTCGTGAGAAGCATGTCCATAGAACCAAGAATAGAAAGCCCAAAATGGGATGTGAGTTAACCCGCATCTTCTCTGGAATTCCATGTTGTTGTAGTATCCATGTGAGGCATCCTCACTTAAGTCGGCCCATAAATAATAATAATAATAAAAGGTATTTTATTATTGTTTAGCACATGTCGGCCCCAATTAAATTAGACAAGTCCGCCCCAATGGAAGATTAGATTTCCAACATCTTAGTGTATAAATAGAAGGTGCCTCCATTCATTTTTTATCGTCAAGCCTTCAAGCAAGTTCGCTCCAAGAGATAAGTTCGCTATAACAACTAGGAAAACTTTTTTCTAAGATTCTCCAATTTGGAGAAGTTTCTCTCTTGATTTTGGGGTTTGTGCTACTATTATTTGGATGTACATCAATCTCTATTGGAAGGTCTGAGAGATTATTCCACTGATTACAGTTCTGAAAGTAGTGGACCGCGTAATCCAATTCCGGAAGAAGAAAACAGAGAACATCTATATCATGTTCGCAACGAAATTGTTAACGATCTGAGAAGACATACCCGTGCTTATGTAAAGAAGATTGGAGGGTTGTCGATTATCCACGAATTGCCTAGAAGAGAGTACAAGAAGAAAGACCATCCTATAGTAGAAGATTCAGTGTTGGTTGGAGACTGGGAAGAACTTGTGGAAACCGTCTTACAGGAAGTTGAATTGCCTTTGAACCAAGTAGGCCCAGACACCCCTTACAGTTCTCCTGTTCACACCCCTGTTGGTTCACCTCCTCACACTCCTGTTGGTTCCCCTCCGCACTCTCCACCTCAACTCATGGCCGGCGTTAACGCAAATGAACCTCCACCTAATCCACCAAATCCACCGCCAGCTTGGAAAGCTAGATCACCTCTAAATCTGACCCCGCCTCTACATGACCTACCTCAAGCCTTTGAGAAGTTACTGCCTAAATTTGACCCAAATGAGAAGATCCTAGTGGATGATCATCTACAGAGTTTCTACTTGGCGATAGAAGGTCTGAAGGCTGGGGAACACGAAGATGTGGTGTGTAGACTTTTCCCGCATACCCTCAAAGGAGCTGCGGCCTCGTGCTATTTTGGGTTGCCCGCCAACTCTATCCCAGACTGGGATACCTTTAAGAGAATGTTCAGAAGTAAGTATGCAGTCCAAAAGACTCATGCTGCCCTCATGAAAGGACTGTGTGCATTAAAGAAAGAAAAAAAAGAAAAAGTGCACAGTTTCACACAAAGGTTTGCAGCATATCTTAAAAATTTCTCTGAAACAGATAAGCCTTCAGACAAAGTACTGATTGAATACTATACTTCAGATTTGGGCCCTGATTTGGCCATGTTTGCAAAAGGTAGGGCCAAGACTACTTTGACAGAGACCTATGAAGAGGCAGAAGTGGTGGAAGCGGAAAGAGAAAGCATTGAAGACTATCCAGAACAATCAGGAGAGAAAGGTGCGGGAAGAAAAACCTTATTGTTCACAAAGCCTAAGGAAGAAAAGTCAGCAGATTACGAAGGTATGGCTAAAATGATGCAAAAGTTGTCTAATAAGATCATAGACTTAGAAAAAGAAAAAGAAGCACAGAAGTTCTTCAGGCCATATTATAAGAAAAGAGAGGACAGCAATCAGCCCCAACCTCCTCCTCAGAAAACTGCATCCATGAATCTGACAGAGATAGGGATGGAAAATTTATGTACCTTTCACCAACAACCTCATTCCGAAAAGAACTGTCCGCAATGGATAAATTCAATGACATTAGTCATGAATCAGATGTTGGATTCAAGGTTAACGGCGGAAGATGATGATGAAAAGAAAGAAAGTGATGCTTCTACCTCTACAAAAGGACAGGAAGAAGAGACCATGGCATTATGGAATTCTGTCTCCTTGCTCGATGCAGAAGATGAAAATACTCGGGGACACAAGGATGTCAGGGAAGCTAACGTGACAACTAGAAGCCAAGGGACGATTAGTGATGACATTCTTTTACTTCCAAAGATCAAAAGGCTGCAAAGAAACATCAAGAAAAAATTTCAAGATAAATCCTTGGCTGATAAGGTTCCGGAATTCACTATTACCAGCCAAGATCCCAAGCAGAACAGAATGTTGCCCAAGCCAAACGAAGAGAAGGTGAGTTCTGATAAATCTCAGTCCATTAAACAACAAATTGAATATGACATTGTTGAAGATTTAAAGAAGGTAAAGGCAAATGTCCCGCTGTTTGAAATGTGCAAAGTACCCCAGCAAAAAGAAAAGTTGTTGAAGGCACTTGAAACGTCAGAAGAAAAGCTGCCCGCTGATAATCAGCCTCGGGACGAAGAAGAAATTGGAGAAGCTAGCACTGGAGGTAAGTCTAAAACTAAACATCCACCTTTCCTCCTGACGTTCGAAATCTTTAATCTTAACGTGCACAATTGTCTGGTAGACTCAGGAGCGTCAATTAATGTCATGCCCATATCAGTATGTAAGAAAATAAACGGGCAGCCTAAGCCATCCACGTGGAGGGTGGTGCAATTGGATAGGACAGACGTTAAGGTAATTGGTGAAATGGAAGACGTCCTAATCCGCCTAGCATCCGATGACAGAGTATGTCAAGTTATTAACATCGTGGTGGCTGATATACCAGATGCTTACGGCCTGGTGCTGAGCAGAGATTGGTCAGCTAAATTGAATGGATATTTCGCCTCGGATTGGTCGCACCTATGGTTGCCGTACAAAGGAAGTCCCAATCAGATTAAGGTGTTGAGAGAACCTCACATGAAGTACAATGTTACTCAACTGAATGAGAAGAATGTACCGGTCGAACCTGTGTTGGGAAACTACTTTCTCGAACTGGAACCAGGGAATTATCAAGCGGAAGAGGCCAGCGACACATCTGACACCCAGCCTGATCTCCTTCGATTTTCTCAGGCTGATGAGATTGACTGCAAAATAGTAGAGTTAGTAGTAGGAATAGATTCATTTTCAGTAGATAATGTTTTGTGGACTTTATTTTTTGATGGCTCAAAGACATTAGAAGGGTCGGGCGCTGGATGTGTCCTTATTGATCCGCAAAAGAATAAACATTTCCTGTCATGTAGATTAGAGTTTGAATGTACTAACAATACAGCTGAATATGAAGCACTGGTGCAGGGACTCAAGAAAGCGATTGAATTGGAGGTAAGCAATTTAAAAAAATTTGGGGACTCAAAAATAGTTGTAAAGCAAATAAGAAATCAAATACATTGTGTTTCCCCCCACTTGAAAGCTTACCAAAATGAGGTATGGGATTTGCTTAAATGTTTTCATGCATTCAATATTATTTCAATCCCAAGAATGAAAAATGCGGCCGCTGATCTTTTGGCCACATCAGCCGCCAGGCTGGTACCCACTAATAACAGATGTTCTGTTGAATTACTTTTCAGGCCGTCAGTTCCTGACATGATCACCAACTTGCGAGTATTTGACAATGACCAGCAAATAATCGAGTGTTTGACAAATGATGAGATCTTTAAAGGAGCCATTATCGATGATGAAAAACACCAAGCCGAGATGAAATTTGACAATTTCGTCCCTAAAGGGGTCAGAACGTTAGAGAAGATGTTTGACTTGGATGAAAAATTCAGAAGACCAGCTAACGTAAAGACGCACAGCTCAACTCTACAATTCGAACTGGTAAATTTAGGGACTGAAACGGATCCTAAGTTTGTGAACCTCGGCAAATGTTGTTCGCCAGTCGAGAGGGATAGGTTCATTAGTTTGTTTAAACAGTATAAAGATGTCTTTTCCTGGACGTACCAAGATTTGAAAACCTACGACACTAGCATCATCAAGCATATCGTCCCTATTAAAGCGGGCATCAAGCCATATCAGCAGCCGTTAAGGAAGATGCACCCGAAGTTGGAGCCACTAATCCAGAGCGAAGTAAAGAAATTGTTAGATGCCAGAATTATTTTTAAAGTCAGACACTCTGAGTGGGTGTCAAATTTAGTGCCAGTTAGAAAAAAATCGGGAGAAATCAGACTGTGCGTGGACTTCAGAAACTTAAACCGCGCCTCAGATAAAGACAACTATCCGGTGCCTCCCATGGAACAGTTGTTACAGATGGTTTCCGGTTCTGAATTGTTTTCATTGTTAGACGGGTTCTCTGGTTACAACCAAGTGTTAGTAGCCGAGGAAGATAGATTGAAGACAACGTTTAGAACTAAATGGGGGACTTTTGCCTATAGAAGGATGCCTTTTGGACTGATTAACGCGGGAGCGACATTTCAGAGAGCTATGGACATAGATTTTCGCGGACTGATTGGACGAAGTGTGGTGGTATACCTTGATGACATCACTATATTCTCAAAGAAAAGAGGGGAGCACTCTTTCCACTTAAAGCAAATTTTCGAGCGCTGTCGGAAATATGGCATTTCCCTCAATCCTAAGAAGTGCGTATTTCCAGTCACAGAAGGTAAGTTACTGGGGCATATAGTTTCAAAGACAGGTGTATCTATAGACCCGGAAAGAATTAAGGCCATTGAACAAATCCCCATGCCCCATAGTTAAAAAGGAATGCAATCCTTCATGGGAACAATAAATTTCGTGCGTAGGTTTGTGCCTGATTTTGCCCAGACTGTTAAACCATTACAGCAGATGGTCAAGCAAAATGCACAATTTAAGTGGACTGAAACTGAAAAGAATGCTTTCAGTAAAATCAAGACTGCTGTCGCACATGCGCCATCTCTGAAAAGTCCAGATTTTGATAAGGACTTTATTATGTATACATTTGCGTCCGATGATTCATTGGCAGTTGTGCTTACGCAAAAGGAGGATGAGGGTGATGAATTCCCAATATCTTTCATGAGCACTGGGTTACAAGGGGCTGAATTAAACTACCCAGCCATTGATAAGAAAGCATACGCAGTGTTTAAGGCAGTGAAGCAATTCAGGCCTTATATATTGAAAAATCGGACCAAGGTAATAGTCCCTTACCCAGCTGTAAGATCCCTTCTCATTCAAAAAGAATTAGGAGAAAGAAGGGGCAACTGGGTAATAGCCCTTCAAGAATACGACCTTGAATGCAAGCCAGCCACTATAGTGAAACGTCAAGGGTTATGCAAATTGATGACTGGAAGTAGAAACAACGAAGAACAAGCATGGGAAGATGAAGCCGAGTTGCATGTAATGGATGTGTGTCCTTTATTCACAGCCCCTGAGTCGTGGTATAGAGACCTTGTGCATTACCTGCAGTTAGGGCTGTTGCCAGAACATTGGAGTTCCAAACAAAGAAGAGCTTTGCGTCTGAAATCAGCTTCCTACCAAATCGTGGAAGGCGTATTATTCAGGAAAAACTACGATGGAGTCCTCCTGAGATGCTTGGAGAAAGAAGATGCTGAGAAAGTAATGTTTGAATTGCACAATGGTCCAGCTGGGGGACATTATTCAGGGGACACTACTGCCCATAAGGTCCTCAGAGCTGGTTACTATTGGCCAACGCTTTTCAGGGATGCACATGCGCACGTCAGAAAATGTGACACTTGCCAAAGATGTGGCGGGAGACAACCTAGAGCAGCAGCGCCTCTAAAGCCTGTAATGATCACGGAGCCTTTCGAGCAATGGGGCTTGGACATCATTGGAGAAATAAAACCAAATTCTTCACTGTTGCACAAGTACATTCTTACTGCGACTGATTATTTTACTCTATGGGTCGAAGCTATCCCACTGCGCAAGATAAACGAGGACGAAGTCATCAGTTTCCTACAAGATCATATCATGACCAGGTTTGGAGTTCAAATTTCGTTAGTCTTTGATAATGCTAAATACTTTTCATCCATTAAATTGACTGCATTTGCTCATGAGAAAGGGATAAAATTACATTATTCTGATAACTACTATCCGCAAGGGAATGGCCTGGATGAATCTTCCAATAAAAACCTCATTAGAATCCTGAAGAAGACCGTCATAGAAAACCAGCGAAGTTGGCACTCAGCCTTACCCAACGCCCTGTGGGCTGACAGAGTCACCCCCAAATCTGCAATAGGTGTGTCACCCTATACCCTTGTGTACGGTAAGGAAGCTATCCTACCTCCCAATATCATGCTACCAGCTTCCATAATAGCCCAAGAGTCTAGGGGGTCGGATGATGAGGTTCTCCAAATAAGAATATATAATCTCCTGAAGGCAGAAGAGGCCAGATCCAAGGCTAGAGAACGTTTTAAACAACAGCAAGAGTCAGTTAAGAGATGGTTTGACAAGCATAAAGCTGGGACAAAAGACTTTGAAGTAGGAGACTTAGTCCTCAAATGGGACCACCCCCATGATGAGAAAGGAAAGCATACCAAGTTCCAGCAGTTATGGGTAGGCCCTTTTCAGATTGTAGCCAAATTTGGCCATGCTACTTATAAACTGCAAGATTTACAACGATGGCAGGAGAACTTGCCAGTCAATGGTTTGGTTCTCAAGCCTTACTTTTCTTGAGTTTCTTTCTTTTGTCTGCCTTGTATATAAATGAGCTGTGTGGTTTTTGTCGAGTCATGTTTTCTTTTGATTTAATTTTAAGTTTTTTCAATAAAAGGAACGAACTTGCGGCTGTCTGGAGGATATTAAGGTCTATTGGGGATAGCAAATACGTTGAGTGTCAGCCTGTGTGTTGCTAAAAGATTTCTTCCAGCCTAACAGTTTTCTCGAATAAAATGTTGTGTGCATTGAAGTCATGTTTAACCCCTGTGAATTAAACCGGATTTGAAGAGTCTGGAGTACTATGTCGGGGCTCCATCCACGTCACATTTAAAATGTTCTAAGGAGCGATAGTAAAGGACCCATGGGAAGAAGCAAGGTGAACAGTGTATTAAATATAAATGATCCCATGCCAAGAAATGAATGCCAAAAGGCAAATAAAGAGTCAAAACTTCTATAAAAGCATCATAAATCAAAGCAGGTGCTGAATCATAAGTACTTAAGGCGAAAAGATCCTCTCCGTCCGTGAGTTGAAGCTTAAAATATACCACTCACACAAAAGGACACTAAGGGATAGAGGATCCTGAATTAAAATTCAGTAAGAAAGGCGCACCGAAAGACTCAAATGAAAGGGACAAAAGTCCAAAAGCACAAAAGAGTTAAAATGGCATGGGAATGAGGAACAAATGAATATTGTTGTTTACCATCTGCTGCAATCCTGTGGTGTCCACGCTGTTAGCTACCTGAAAATAGAGGTAATAATGAAACTCATACTCTGGCCTCAACATAGTTGTCTGGACTTGAAGGTCTCGGTTTTCCCTTTCCCCAAATGGACCATCATCAATGATTAAGGTACACATTTCTGTCGATCGAGGAATCCATATGGCTGGAAGAATTCATTAGAAGCATTCTGGTTAAACAGTCTGTTGCTCAAAGTATAATCACCCAGAGATCTAGGTTCACCAGGTAATCGCCAGTTGTTGCTGCCGCAACTGTTCTCCCCAAATTTATTTTTATTTAAATTCTGGGCCCCTCCTCATCATTTTTTGCTTGGTTGGATCGTTAAATGCTTGAGCCTCTCGGGCATATCTTCTTTTCGTTTTACTTTGAAGATTGGATGTCAGCAGTTTTATTCATGCCATGTTCAATTTCGGTCAAGTTGTGGATTTCTGGTCGTGGAGAAGTAAAATTTTGTTCTTCAGGGCAGCCTTTGCGAAGAAAACGGCTTTGGTTGTTAACGTTGCTCAAATCCTTGAGTTTTTCTTGTAATCGGGCCTTTTTTTGCTGTTGAATCGGAAGCTACAAAGTCTCGGCCTCTCCGTCGTTGCGGCTCCTAGATCTTTTCTTCGTCCGAAGTCTGAACCCATCCGACGCCCGATTCATTTTAGCCTTCGACCGCTTGCACGTAGCCCTAAATCGTCCGCCGTTGCGGCTGGAGAGATCTTTTAAACTTCCGATTGGGGTGTCTTCCGACGTCCGACTAAGCCTTTCCCCGCTTCTGTCGCCTGTCTTGAGCCCTTGCCTTATCCGCCGTTGCGGATGGAAGAACCATTCAGCCTCCGATGTCCTATCCTTTCCGACGTCCGATGTGAAGTTTTCTAGCCCGCGCCTCCGCACCGCGTTAGCTCCTTCTGTTCCGCCGTTGCGGCCAGGTTTCTCTTTCCTCGTCCGGTGCCCGAAGCTTGCCGACCGCCGATTTATATTTTTGCCCGCCCAAAGCTTAATTGAGACCTTGTCTGGATGAACCTGGCTAGTTTCTTGTGGATTTACCATTCTGGGCAGAAAATTTTAATGCTTAAGATCTCATTTCAACGAATAATGCACCGAAATTGTCTGCAGGAGGAATCCGATAGACCGTTGAAACGACCTGGAGCTGAGAAAAGGACAAAAGAAACGAATGACAGAGGCGCCGACTAGGAAGATTTATCGGTTACTGATCAGGATATAAACGCTCACAGAAAATGATTGGGAAGACAAAAACGGCCAGAAGAGGAAGCTGAAACGTTGAAGACGCTGAAATGTCACACGCCGGGAGGCAGCCCAGGGGGCAGCAGTTGTAGTTTAAATATTTGGAAGTAGGACTGAGATGGGGCTTTTTCCCCTGGAAAATTTTGTAAATGTTTGCTTGTAAGAGGAACTACTTTGTTTTGCAAAGGAAACTGCAATTTTTTACCTGTTGGAGAGAGTAGAATGGAATGTATCAATGCGACTCAATGAATAATGTTGAAGAGGAACTATTTCGTTTTCAGCGGTGTTTCATTTGCTGTGAGAATGTTTAATTTCCTGAACCTATGTTCTTGTTGAATTTTCTTCGGTATCTTTTTTTGATATTTTCCACTGTGAGCAATTATTGTTGTCATAAAATGATCGGCTATCTGGTTATTTAAATATCTGTAAGTGTTCATGTGTCTTGGAAGAAATATCAGCTATCTGTGATTCTTCATAATGCATGTGCAAGATGTATTGCTCACCCAAAATGATAACCTTGCTCCCTAGGGATAGATTAGATAGTTAGTTTATTTCTTATTGTATCTGATTTGGTTGCTTGCGAGCATAAGACGAGAGGTAAGAACCTGCGCATCACATTGTGACCGCTCCCTGCATCTTGATCGCTCTGCATTTAGTTAGGCACTTGCATCTCATTTCTTAAAGTCAAAATACAAAAAACTCGGTGGGTCGGGCTGCAACCGGTAAAACCTTTGTTTTGTTTCTTGACCTACGGTAGCCGGACCGCAAACCGGACGGATTCCCTATTCCAAACAGTCAACGGGCTAGTTGGGAACGTTGATTGGGGAGAATCCCTTACTGTTGCCGCCTGCGAATTTCCAGGCCTCAACAGGACTTCAACGGATGTTGGTCTCTCTACATTTGTTCGTCTCTTCGACAATTATGGAAAATAGTTACTTTCTAGAGTCATGGATCATGGAGGATGAGACTTATTCAACCAATTTCTAAGGAGACCGAGAGAGTCAGCCCTTAATTAAAATGAGGATCCTAGCCTATCGCACCACTTATGATGATGTGGCAAAAAACGAATGAAATATTCCTAATTTAAGGAAGAGAACAATTGAGATCCTAAGCAGATCGAGCATGATTACTATGGATACACTGATGGCGATATTGTTTTGATCCATACAGGACAATTGAAGGATCCTTGATATACCTGGTCTTCACCAAGATGGATACTTGCATCGTATCTATGGATTCTTCAGAGAAGGAGCAGGATGTTCAAATGCAAAGGGAGAAAAACACTCCAGCACGAAGGATTCCTAGACACCCTGAGATGGGGTGGGGAAACTAGCCTCTTGATACTCTCTCTCAAGTACATGAATTCAGTCATATGATTTATTATGCATTTGCATTTCATATCTAGACTACGCAAGACAGAATTGTCTGCTCTAATATATTTGATGCCTCTGCTAGCTGACATGTGTGCAAGACTATAGTCGCTCTCAGAGAACTCTATGAGTAGTATTCTCCCAATCACTACAGAAGGAGTGAGGAGATCTCTCAAACATCCTAAAAAAGGGATGGAGAGGCTGGCGCACACTGGTACCTATATGACACAAGATGGGACCGTACTCTACTTCCTGACACTCTGTGATGGAATGGAGAGATTAGTTGCATGAGTATACCCCTCGCTAAGAGGGAAGGATGAGTTGTGTGTGAAGTTTTTGTCCCGATGTAAACACCTATGAATAGTGACGATGATGCTTTGTGAACACCTAAGTTCTAGGTATAGATCCGAGAACAAGTGATTCCATGATAACACCTGTCAATAGTGACAATGATTCTGTGTGAACACCTGAGTTATAGGTGAACACTTATGGACAGTGATTCTACACCTGTGAACTATGACAATGATTCTGTGTGAACACCTAAGTTCTAGGTGAACATTTGTGGGCAAGAATTTAATGTGGACACTTGTGAACTATGATGGTGATTATGTGTGAACTCCCGAGTTCTGGGTGGACACCTATGAGCCATGCAGTGATACCTGGCTCCAACACTGGTAAGTTATGTTAGACATAGCTCCAATACCAATAAGTCATGGTACATGGCTCTATAGCTCATTGGGTAAGTCATGTCTGAATACTTGGCTCAGACACTAGTAAGTTATGATATGCATAGCTCTGATGCCAATAAGTCATGGTACATAACTTTGTATGCCCACATGAGTAGAGACATAGTCAAGACCTCCGAGGACTATCAAAGACTCTTCCTAGGGATGGAGTAATAGTCAATGTTTTCGATGACTATGTGCATAGTCAAAACCTCCGAGGACTATCAAAGACTCATCCTAGAGATGGGGTCATATTCAAGGTCTTTGAGGACTATGTGTGACAATCTGAGACTCATTCTAGGGATGGAGTAATAGTCACAACGTTGTTTCTTCGTGAACCAAGTTCTTAGTGAACTCCAGTTGGTTCTGTGCAAACTCTATTTGGTTTTGTGTGAACCTATGTGGACTACAAAAGTGGTCTTCACATCCAACATGATGATAGGATTGGCTCTGTGATAAATGCATGATCTTATATCTAGCATGAAAAAGGACTGGCTCTGTAAAATCTTACATCCAATATGTAAAAGGGTTGACTCTATAATGGTACACCCAGCATGACATAGGGTTAGTTACAGTATAAATTTAGCAACCTTTATTGTTGGGAAATTTATGGGTTATAGCCCATAAAGATATGATAAAAGTCTCACATAAAAGTTATGGCCTTTGTGAGCCCTCATATGATTATAGTCCTTATGGATGTTATGAGGAGGTTGTAGTCCATGATGTGGTGTAGAATCACTAGTAGTGATAGTCCTAGTGAGATCTATGGAGTGTGTTGATGCATGTTGAGTACATGCATGTTCCCCGACGAACTGAGTTGAGTTGAAGCATGTTGACTTGGTGCATGTTTCCCCAACAAACTAGGTTGTGTTGATGCACGTATAACTTCTAGATGTACTACGAAGAGTTGTGGAGTTAGTGCATGTTCTACGATAAACCGGATTGAGTTGATGCACATAGTTTGATAGACACTTCTCGATGGACTGAGATTGTGTTGGAAGACCTTCCTTACGATATAGAAATGATTGAGATAATTGTGATGTACTGATAAGGTCTAGATGTGTTCCAGTAAAATAATACTGATGATGCTTCCCTGGCTAAGAGGGAGTGTTGTTGTAGTAGCCATGTGAGGCATCCTCACTTAAGTCGGCCCAGAAATAATAATAATAATAAAAGGTATATTTATTATTATTTAGCACAAGTCAGCCCCAATGGAAGATTAGATTTCCAACATCTTAGTGTATAAATAGATGGCATCTCCAATTTTTATCATCAAGCCTTCAAGCAAGTTCGCTCCAAGAGAGAAGTTCGTTATTACAGCTAAGAAAGGTGTTTTCTGAGATTCTCCACTTTGGAGAAGTTTCTCTCTTGTTTTTGGGGTTTGTGCTACTATTATTTGTATGTATATTGATCTCTATTGTAAGGTTTGAACTCGGGGGAGACAAACAATTCTTTTATTTATGGTTGGGAGATGATCGTTAATCATTGTGGTGAAATGAGCTTCACATTGTTTTAATTTTGTGTTGTCTTTCTTTTAGTGATCCTGGTTATGCAACTATTGAATTCTAACATTCCATACGATGGAACACCACTTAACTACCCACTATGGGTATTATTTGGCAATCAAAGTCACCGTCTCTACACAATTTGTTGCCATTCTTGTAATCTCATACATCCTTGCTTCTATTGCATACTGTATGCTGAAAATTTACAGTATTCAACATATGCTAGCAAAATAATGAAGAAGAATTTGGAGAGCTAGCATGGAATTCCTCAATGTTGTACACTGCAAATCCCTTCACTGACTAGCCGCAATATTCATCTTGTTATCACTGTTTTATTTTTAGAACATTATATATTGTTGAAACACATTATTTTAGCAATTATTCTCTTTTTGTAAAGCTTTTTAGCATAAAGATTTGTACATTTTGGAAGCACTAGGTTGTCCATGTGTAGTTATTTTACACAGCCTAGCTTTGTATGGGCTTCTACCAAAGGTAAAGACACTAAATTACACCAATAAATTATGCTTGGGTTTATCGTAATCTTTGTAACTTCTTATGTTGTAAGGCCATTTTTGGGTTTTTTCACCCTCTTTCATCTACAGTTGCAGGTAATTCAAGCACCCCACCAAGTCTCACTTCACAACATTAGAGTCTATCGACATCTCGCTTGACAAAGCAACCAAGACCATCAACAAAATGAAAAGTGGAATAAAAATGTTGATATGATATCTAGACAAAACCATCAATACCTAGAGCAGCATTTCTTTTGAGAATCAGTGACATGCATATTTAATGGTGGGTTCCAAAAATTAAAATCGCAATATCAATCTTATTGTTAAGAGACTATTCTAGTGAATTCAATTCAATCCTGCACCTGGTGCAATAGTAGTTATGTTACTTTAACTTCCAATTTTGTTTGTTGGAATGTTACTTGAACTTTCACTTTGTAGTAAATAGACAATCTAGGAAGAAAGATAAGAGGGTCCATTTCGAAAGTGGTGCATATTGACACAGAGCAACATTTGTAGTGTGCATGAAAGGGTTTGTTTATGTGCTATAATCTATTTTAGGAAGACTACTTTGAAATCCTATCAATAATTTTAATTGTTACATTAGCCCATCACATAGATCTACCTTCAAGCCTAATCAAAAACAAAAAGAATTTTGATTGTTGACTAAATGCAATTGTCTATATTACAAATGGCCATGAAGTTAATTAAATCGATTTATAATGTCTTCCTCCCTATATGACAAACTATCAATTAAGAGGATGCTATGATGGATTTTGTACACTTACATTCATTCGTTATTAATTGTTTGCATCTCCATTTGATTTTCCTTCAAAGCCTTTTAATTGGAAGTCTTTTATTACAAAGTTTCAAATTGTCTCTCATCTTCTTTGGTTATTCCTTTATATTTGATGTATTGCTTTTAAAATTCTATCTCAAACAATGAGGATGTAAATATAGGAGGCATCCAAAACTTTACACAAAGTCAATGCAATACTTTAATCTCTCATGCATTATTAATATGCACAGTTTTCTTCTTTTGACTGCTCGCTGCTACCATTTCCATTCTACAATTTGGCAGATCACCCACTTCAAAGGGCTTTATACCAGATTGATGATTCTGCTTGTACTTTATTTGTTTGTTGTTAGAGGAAGTCTTGCATTTGAGGAGTTTCTGGACATATCATCTTAGCTACGATTATGGTTCCCACCGCTATTTAATATTGCCAAAAATGACACTACCTACAATTATGTATATTCGGGCACGATCGCACTCACTATAGTAGTTGACCAAGCTAGGCGTAGGTAGGTGGGCCAATCATCCATATTCCACTAGTGAGTATTTCAATTTTCTTAGTGAAGAGAGTAAAGGTTCCTTCATAAAAAGTCTATCCAACCTTCCACCGACCAATATAATAGAGCATTTATGCACAAAAACATCTTAGTCAACTTGCTACAAAATAAAAACCTTGACATCTTCAAGCTTTCAATCAAACTTTAAACAATGACCATCTTCAAGCCTTCAAATCTAAAAGCATTGAATATGTAGATATGTTACTAAAGCTTATTTTTGTTTACGATAGAAAACACAACCAATACAAAGGCAGATCATCAATGCAAAAGCTAAATAATTTATATATGTACTCTTTAAATTTTAAGCAATTGACAGTAAACTACTTTTGTCAATACTTTGAATATCTTAAATTAATACAGAAATTACCCGTGACTATCATACCATCCAAACATATAGAAAGCAGAATCAATTGGTAATACTTTTTGCCTGACATAATTGAAAGATGCCATTATCCAAACATCCAGTTATGCCCAGATGAAAACTCTCATATGCTTGTCATATCATGTGTACGCATATCAGATGTGCAGCAATACTCATCATAAATTCTGGGCCAAGCTCACGGACATGACCTTGAGGCCAATATGACGTGAGTCTTCCCATTATTAAATATAGTGGTAATGGGCATGCAAGCCAGACATACAACAGAACGTTTGGACCATGAAAACTCTCATCTGCTTATCATATCATGTGTACGCATATCAGATGTGCAGCAATACTCATCATAAATTCTGGGCCAAGCTCACGGACATATGACCTTGAGGCCAATATGACGTGAGTCTTTCCATTATTAAATAAAGTGGTAATGGGCATGCAAGCCAGACATACAACAGAACGTTTGGACCAGTACTAAAAAAGGGCAGAGAAGGACCAGGGTTAAAAATACTAGACCATCAGCCCGCGGTAAATGATTTCATACAACTCTCATTACAAAGCTATGTAACAAGAGGCAAAACTTATTTAGCTTGCCAAGATCTACTTATCCAATAACTACAAAAATAAAATTTGATATTCTCATAACTGCACAATTGACGAGGCATTAAGACTTTTACCGAGAAAAAAAACATGGGGTGTAGGAACATAGGACTGAATGCTCTGCAGACATATATCGCGAAACAAAATTTTGTAACTGATAATGGAGCTCTGAGGAAGTAATGCCTACTGGCATTGATGGTTATTATCCATAATGCAACCATCATCAGAGACTATTTTACAGTGTTATTGCCACTTTGAACACAAGAATGCAAGATATCATTCCTGATATCACATATGGAGAAATAATCTCTTCATTTTATTATAGATTTACAAGGAAACTTATTGATCTTTCGGCTCATGGGTCTCTTGGAAGTGAATTATTGAATTCAAACAACCGGTGCACCATTCTCCATTGATCCAGTTAAACTCCCATACTTTTCTTGTTTTAGTTGAATTAAGTGTGACATCAAGCTGGACTCCTCAACCTGTTAAAATCAAAAATTAATTCCCGCAACTTACACTTTTTATACTACACTCAAGAAAGGTCCTGCTTGCTGTTCTCAAAGGATGGAACTTACCGCCAATAAATCGGCTCTTTCTAGCAAACAACTGCACTCGTCAAGCAATGATCTCTCTTGCGCAACTACTTGTGCAAGCTCAGAAATTAGAGAATTAATCTCCTCTACCTACACCAAAGTCCATTTTACATATTTAAAGTCAAAGACAAGATTAACCAGACTAATGCATTACAAAGTGGATGCTGTAAACGAAAAAGAGAGGTCACACTGGGTGCATGAGATAGACAATATGATGATCCTCAAAAGTAGAGTTTTGCCATTGCAACAATGTAAACAATGTGTTGTTGCAGTATGACTGAAAGTAATTTAAAAATAAAAGTGAAACTCCATGCAATCACTATAGATAAATGTCAAAATTATGTCATGAAGTATTCAATACTATCTTCATACTGAAAGGGATAATCGGGCCAAGTAAGCGACCAATCCATGGGTATTTCGTAATTATTTGATTTTCTTACATTAATGTAACCATGCAACATAAGAAATACTGCATGAATAATTGGTAAAACTGACTAGTATTTGCCTCAATATTAAATAAGTACAAACTGCAAAGATTTTTCACCTTCGGTAACAAAACACAGATGGAAGAACCTGTTGACTGCATCATATGACTAGCTGAATTAAGAGCTTCCTTCACAGATTGAACATCAGCCTGCATTAAGGATGCATATCAGTAAAAAGCTCATTGTGTACTGGTTAACAATTCAGTCATTCATTGGGAACAACAGAAAAACATGTCCAAAACCGACCAGGCAACATATGCAACTCTACTAAATACAACCACCAATAGAATACTCAGACAAAGATAAGATACATACCTTCACATCACTGGTGACTGGAAGGCGAACTGTGGCAGCTTCTAGAGCTTCAATAGCTCCAGAGAGACAACTGTAATGGTCATGCTGTAACAAGCTGATGTCTTCCAAATAATCCATCTGTGCATCATGCTTACAAATAAATAAATGCAAAGTACAAAAAGGCTATATGTCATTGCTAGTACTTCCACGACTAATTTCTTTTTATCAAAACTCAATATTTACAATATTATTCTATGTTACCAAATCAATAGTGCACTTAACAATTGCAACTATACAACATTTCTGCATCAAACAATTTTTTGTGCTGCTATTTCCTACACCAAAGAGATTATCATTAAAGTTAAACACTCCAAACCAGTGTAGTCAGACTCGGACTCGGCAAATACTCGGCTGGCTTGGGACTCGGCAGACTCGGTGACTCGAATAAGACTCGGCAAAGACTCGACAAATATGAAAAAAATAAAAAATGTAGTAACTTAAAAAATAATATATAAACATATATATTAAAAATTAAAATTTAATATATAAGCATACAACAATTCAAAAAATTGATAAAAAGACATAGCAATGCATTTTAACGAGAAGTGTTTTCTCACTTGAAATCACAAGATATAATTATTAATTACAAATTATACAAACCATAAAATTATTAAAAAAAAAGCTAATAAAAAAATTTCATTAATTAACAATTATTAAAAATATTAAAAAAATGAAAAAGAAAATTGTAAAAAATACACTATCATCATCCTATCCTAACCACGAGCAATCGCATTCTTCAACCAAACTACAGATGGCAGCGTCATCGCCTTACATTTATAAAATCCAAAGTATAGAAGTTCAATGAAAACAATAAAAAATTGAAAATGCTTAGACCAGTCACATCCTCAGTGCTCAGACCAGTGTTAGTGAGCTTCCTTAGTGCACGCACACTCCCAAAATTCCAATCATACAGACAATTGATAAATTGATAATAGCTAGGGGGCAAATGAGAACAACTCGGGGGAAGCCAAACTATTCAATGAGATGACAATGGAGAGCGGTGTTGTTTCGGGGGTTTATTCCCTCCTCGTGTTCCCTCCAAAAATCAAAAGTGACGGTCAAGCAGTCAACGGACTCGCGAGTAAGTGACGAGTTCGGCGAGTGGCGAGTTTACCCTGCGAGTATGTCAAGAGTACTCGTCTTGGTGGTCGCTCGGCAAGACTCGGCAAGACTCGCGAGTATTCAAAGAGTCTGACTACACTGCTCCAAACACTGATTGACTTGTACTAGGTGACGCTAGCGGCTAAAGTTTAGTATATTGATTAGGGTTAGTACCAAAATCTGATTTCCTCTATTTGTCAGGTGTCACTGGTTGAAATGGCAGTCCAAGCCACTGGTAATCATGTGAGGAAGTGACCACTGTCACCTTAGTAAAATTCTCCCAACTGCTTTGGAAGCCTAGGCCTCTTAGGGAAGAGCCCTATTAAAACTCTGAAAAGACAATCAAAGATACTTCTTTCGAGGATGTTAACGACCAGTGCCTTAATGGAGTCAAATTAATGAGAAAAGTGTGGTATTATGCATACTAGTATAGTTATTAGCTTCACTTTAACATGCATTCATCCAATGATAATAGGATAGTCAACCAATCAAATCAAATGTGTCAATAACAAACGTGGTTAGCAAGGCTAGGTATATCATAATTTTGTATTTACCACGTTCTCATCTCAAGTCTGAAAGTATGAGTTTATTAGCATCAGATTCACCATTAATGTGCCACTTGCAATGTATATCAGTATAGCAGCAGTAAGACCAATATTGATGTGAGTGATAAACAGACATAGGCCAATATGCAAGTGCTAGATTACATAAACCAGTCACTTACATGCAATGATAAACATGACAGCAGAATGTATTCAGTCATTTACTCATAGCAGTGTTCATACCAGAACTTTAGTATTAGTTATTAGCAGTGAATAGGGTAATATTTATGACAGCATGTGGTAGTTTAGGCATTTACTTTAGCATCGTAAATAATTACGTGCAATTAACTAAGTACATGCCAAGTAATTAGTATTACAATATTAACTAAACACCATATGAACTAAATGAAAGCTTATGTGCAGACTGTCTATGATAATACAAGGATACTGATAGTCTGTTTATTTGTGACAAACATAGACAATAAGTGAAATAAACTAACCCTTTAGTGGTCTAATTGTGTGCAGGTGTTAGGAGGAGACGTAAAGACGAGGTAAGGGTAGATGGGAGGGCTGCCACTGTAAAGGGCAGACCTGTAGGTTGAGGAAGGGCTGTCACAAAGGGTGACAGAGGGGTAGGAAAAGACTGCTACAGCAGCAGAACCGAAATGATGGAGTAGCCCTAGGGCAGTGCCTAAAGGGAGACCCAAGAGTGGAAGGAGCAGCAGCTAAAGGGATGAAGGGGCCCTAGCGCACCCTATCAGTAAACCCGGGCAAAGCAGAGTAGGGTAAGGAGGGAGGACTCGGGAGGCCAGCGAGGTAAAGAAGGGAAGGGAAAGGGCAGCAGCGAGTAGGACAAGGCTGCTAGCGGACTGGAAAGGGGTGACCCAAATGAATAGGAAGCAGACAAGAGGAGGAAAAATAGGGTAGCGAGGGTTTGGGAGATGGTAGGGAGGGTTTAGGAGGGGACTGTTAGGGCAGCGAAGGGAGTTTAGCAGGCTAGTGAGGAATAGCAAAGTAAAGGAAGGGGCAGCAGCAGGCTGTTAGCAAGGCAGCGAGGGTTAGGAAATAGGTATTAACCCTAGCCTAGGTCACTGCTAACACAAAATTAACCTAAAGTAAACCCTAGGACTAACAAAAACTAATCTAAACCAAGGCTAAACCTAAGTTTGGAGGATAAAAAGGTGTGAAGACGAAGGGAAACTAACCCTAGTAAAAACCCTACCCAACCTAGGGCATCTAGGGAGGATGGCTAACCTAGAGAGAAAGAGTTCCTAGGTCAAAGAACTAGCCTAGAAAACTAAGGTAAAACCTTAGAGAACCCTCACAAGGAGACATGCCTCAGCTTGCTAAGGTGACAAGAAGGATGGTAATGACCTATCCTAGGAGAAAACGCAGCACTAGAGCTACCATTTAGACTTGAACATGCATCATCAACCACCATTCAAACAAAGATAAGAAGTCTGACCTCCTTGTGCTCGTGTTTAGCCAACAAATCAAAACATAACCAAAAAATTGCCAAAAAAAGCTTGCATCAACCCAAAAAAACCTCCTCAAGAGGGGCGCATCTCTCCAAAGAGCCCTAGCAAGGGTAAAACAAATGCATAGTGTATTATCCCATGAGTCTTGTCTTAAAAATGAAGTGAGGAGATCTATTTATATGATCTCACACTCACTTTTTACAAAATATCCAAGCCTACATGCCTTAAAACATGTCAATTCGAAATTATAAAATGTCAACTTAAAATTAAAACAAAATAATAATAAAATATGGCCTAAGGTAGGCTCAAGGTAGGCTACTTGGGGTATTTGTACCCCCAGGTACCAACATGTGCTAAAATAAGCGAATCACTCCAAACAAAAGGCTGGAGTGAGCTGGCAGGAGGATGTTATACCCCATCTAACCCTTAGAATGCTGTAAAATCCCTCAACACCCTCCTCAAAGCATCAAAAGGCCTGGCATGGAGGACGGCTTCCTCTAAAGATATAAGGCCAGGGAGAGTAGGTGCCCACTGACAAAAGGGCTAGGAGGGTGTCCTAAGTGACTGAAAAGGGAGACAGATGTCTAGTAGCTGAAGCAAAGGCCACCAGATCTTGTAAACAAGATATGGAGCCATGTGACCCAATGGTCAACCCTTAGGAGCCCCAAACCCCAACCCCAATGTTAAAAACCCCAGCAAAGGGCAGTCAACAGTGCCATTAATCCATAGTACTCCTGAAGGAGGAACCAAAGGTCACAACCATGACCACCATTGCTCGACAACAACCCTCCTAGTCGAAAAAAATGGCCCTCTCCCTGGGGTGCATCTACAGGTGTGCTGGGTACAGGGGTAGCGTAACAGTCAGGAAATAAATGTCGCGGTTCTCAAATCATTAGCCACTAATAGATTTATGTTAATTTCACACAAAAGAGGTTCTTTTCTTGTGAATGATGTCTGTACAACAACAAAAGCTGATGATAAACTATAAATCAAGGAACAGTCAAGTACAAGACATCAGCAACATACCGTTCCAATTGCTCATTCTTTCAATTTTGTCCTGGTGTATAAACTACATTGGACCTACACATGAAAGACTTCATGCTTAGAAAGCATCTTTTGGAAAGGGATAATTTCAACTATAATTCATATCTTGTTAACTCAAAGCTACAAGTAGCAACATTTACCTAACATTAACAACAGATGTAATGATAGCTTGCATAAATGAGTAGATTGGTGCTATAATCCTTAAAGGCTTGCAGTTGCCTTCCTTTAGCATAAAACACTAGAGGTAATATTGGATGTTCAATTGAGAATCTTGTGATAATTGAGTCCATGTAAACAATCTAACAGTGTTTACTGAAGATATGATGAATGTATGTAGTGGGAACTAGTAGGGCAAGGGAGAAAGAGCAAGTTGAAATTGCCAAAATCAATGTAAACTCAAGGAAGTTCAGCTGAAATTTTCAACTAGAAAACCTTGTTGTAACCAATAAGTGTTTGGTTGCAGGAAGCACCAACTGAAAGGAATCCAGGTGCAACTGCAAAAATAATAGTGAAATAAAGAATACTAGGGAACAAAGAAGAACAAAGGTCAGCTGATCTATGATATATACTAAGATAGAACTTAGAATAAGTCATCTATCAAACACAAAACTTGCTTAACACAATCAAAATCCATCCTATATCCAACGAACCACCAACAACAGAAAACCTTAGACCAGAAAGAAGCTCCAAGCCCCAAAAAGGATACTCTGCAATAAAGCTTAAACATGTCGATATAGAAAAGTTATCCTAGGACATCTATTTTATCATGTTCCACAATTAAGTAGCAAATTTGCACTCAAAAAAGATGTATCTAATATCCTCCTTTTCCTGCATAAGGCAAAAAAACGCGTTTGCCAAGCTTGTTCAAACAAGTCTATGTTTGTTGGCCAATTCCTTGCAGAGAATAAACCATTCAAGCACCCTAAGTTTAAAAAGCACATTCCCTATCCATGCCCTAGCCATGCATAAAACATGATTTGGCTGACCTATATGGGAGCCATAGAGAATCAAAGGAAGAAGTCAACAAAGCCACAAAACAGAAACTCCTAAAATCAACTTGTCTATGGAAGAGTTGATGATGTATGTTGACACCATTTAATTATAAATCAAGAGATGATTTTTGCACACCCATGTTGCACAAAACTTGGAAAGAGGTACCGTTTCTGAAACAAGGACCACATGGAAATGTGACACCCCAAAATATTAGGAAAAAAGTAACAACTTTCCTAGTTGCCCTTGAGATAATAACTTTCACTACTAAAGTGACCCTAAAATGATGCCTCTTTCTACTAATTTCTCATACAACATGAAACTTTACAAAAAGGCTATAATTTAAAAAGGATATGCTTGGTATATTCCCCTTTTGATGGATTACAAAAAGGCTCAGGGTATTTTCCTTTTCATTTAACCTTCTTCCTTCACTTTCCAACAATGTAAAGGTCTGTGAGGAGCAGTGTGTTAGGAACAAAAAGCAGTGCCAACCTCTTCATGGCCTACAGCAAACTAGAGCAGTATACAAATTCATAAAAACATGGGAATGCTAGCTAAAATATCATAACAGCATGTCTCCTCCATAGTAGCAAGATTCAGCCATATTGGCACTTCCTGTACAGAAATTCACACAATATTCAAAATGCAGCGAATATCCAGCAGAGTACAAATACAGGTACAGTCACAAAACATTGACCGAATTCTGTCTGAATCATAAGCATACTAATACCTTAAAATACGAAAAACTAAGGCCGACTTATTTATTCATAAAAACACTCTTTTAAAAAAACCATTAAAAAGCAATGTTCCACAAGGACACATCACACAGGGTCGGGGGCACACCCCCAAAACAGGGGACACCTGAGGAAACATTTCGCCACATCACCCATTTTGTGAAACTCCAGGAACCATATGGCTAGGCATTTCGCAAAAAGCAGTACGGCTGGACGCCCCCTCCCAAAAAGCAGGACGCCTAGACACCCCTTCCTACTTTTTGAATTTTTTTCATAGAAAAAAAAAACTACTTATATATAGAACCTAATTTCTGATTTCTAATTTAGTATTTATAATTTTAGACTTTGTTATTTGTTGAAACTTGAGTTATCTAACATTAACTAGTCCTTTTACTTAAATTTTTATCATTACGATTTATTGTTTCAGGATGTTTGAGAGTGATTCCAACCTCATTGGACTTCATATGCAAAAAGTAGAATTTTAGATCCCATTCAGAATTCAACAGGCTTAACAGTATTAAGGATTTCAACATTGCAACATTTCCACTAGATTCTATCATGTTTGAGGGTATGGGATTGGTGTTGATGATTATAGCTCGAACAAGTACTTCTACATAGGCCATGTGTCAAGCATGCAGGACTCATCTATATCTCTTGCTTGAGAATAGAGCTTGCTTGAGAGAGCAAGAGACTTTTGTATCTCTTGCCCAAGTCTAACTTAAAAAAAGTACATTAATTAACTTAATGTTGGCTAATGACTAAAAGTGAACTTAAGATTAAGTGATAGCCATTGATCTTAAGTGAGGCTTGACATCTAAGCTTAGCCATCAATCACTTTGGAGATCTAGGGTTAGGGTTTTAGTCATTGAGATGGTATAAAAGGAAGCCTAAAGAGAGGAGGAGACACACAACAATCACACAGAGTGAGTGAGATCTCGTTGAGTTGGTGGAGAAAGACTTTCAGCCAAGTGTGCAAGTGCAGGGGCAAGGTCAAAGCAAAGGTGCAAAGGAGCAATAAGGGAGATAGCATCCAACCAACAAGATCAAAGGACTGATCTTGAGGTTTGATGGGGTAGACTATTTACAGTTTTGTAATTCCTCAATGGGCCATTTTCCCAAGAAGGGGGGCCAAGTTGGGGTTTTCAAAGGTAAGTCTATGTGTCAAAGTGTGAGTGATTTCTTGTTTAATTCTGCTGCATAATTTGTTAGAAGTAGGTGTATCTTCTGTCAATAATTGCAAGTAAATTATTCAAGACATTAAATTATATATGGGTTCCAAAAAATAACAATCGGCATTTAATAAGCACATCAACCCCTCCATGTACCTTGATGTTGGTGGTGTTAATTGTTGAACTCCTCTATCATGACCTTAATAAAAATGTACCCTTCACTCAAACAAAATTATTAATTAGGCATGGGAAGCTTTTCTGAATTTTCTACCTTATTTTAAAGCTTGGATTAGGAGGCTTCATCCAAATTGTAGGGTGTTGAGTAATGTCCTTGGAGGATCAATTTTGAGATTTGAGGTAGAGACAAGGTCACATAGTGCTATTAATGAATAGGATCCCAACATGTGAAATTCAAATACTGAAATATGATTAATCATATCGAAAATCATGTTTATGTTGCACAATGATCAATTTAGTATGTAAATGGTAATGATACGAGGCATTGCTATGTTAAAATATTGAGATTTATACTTTTTTAATAATTTTAGAGACAAGGCCCCCTATGTTAGGGACCCTGATGTCCCCCATAAAATTTCCTAAAATTTGGGGGTGGTTTCCCCATGTTCCCCATGTGCATTTGCCTGCTCTCATAGTCCCCACGTCTCGAAACTTGGTTGAACATCGTAAAAAAATCTTTAGGATGCTTATAAATGTCCCTCAAATTGAACAAAAGCAAATCGTGTTTCTGGGCAGCAAGTTGTGAGTTGAAAATTCCAAGTTTTTTTTATTATTTTAATGCACGTGCACTAGGTTAAAGTTTAAGATTGTTGTGTTGAATACTTGAAGTGTTATGGGCTCAACAGTGACGTGTGAGACTTCAAGCCAGGTATATTAGTGATGTACATGTTCTTATTTTGTATGTTGTTGGCTATAGAATACTACTAGTCTACTACACTATCATGAAAGATAAACCATTCTGAGTTCGTTGCTCATTTAGTGGTGTAAAGTTATTAGTCCACTCATTAAAAGACTAATGCAAGGAAAATAGTTCATTGACGACTATAAAGTTATTAGTCCAGTAACTGAAAGCCTCGTACAAGCAAAATAGTTCATTGACGATTGTAAAGTTCTTAGTCCAGTCACTAAAAGCGTCGTGCAAGCAAAATAGTTGAATGATAAAATACTTGGAAAGCTAACATATGAATCTTAATCTTTGCAAAGACTCCTTAAAAGTCTACAATAAAATAATGATGAGCATGAATTATCTGGAATCGACTTTAAAAGTTAATTGTTTTGAGTCTGCAGCTTTTAATTAATTTCAGCATCCATTTATATGTAGTTTCTCATATTAATGGAGTTTTCAATGAAAATGAAGTTTTACTTTTACAGTTTTACCAAGTTAAACTTAAAAGTTTAAAAGTTGAGGCTCACGTCCAAGCACTATTCATAATTTCCTTTAAAAGTTGAGGCTCACATCCAAGCAATATTCATAGTTTCGTTTAAAAAAACCTATACGATTATTTATATAAATATAGATATTTTTTTAAACAAGAATGTAAAAGTGAAGACTCAAGAATGTAGAGCATAATTTATTATGCATTATTTGTCATTTTTGTTATTGTTATTTTTTCTTTGAAGTTCTAAATTCCAGTACACATTTTTCTTTTTCTTTTTTCTTTTTGCAATTTAATTATAATGGCCTCCCAACCATCTAAATCTAAGGCTGCTGAATGGAAATATTTATACAAATTACCTGATGGGAGAATTTATTGCCAATAATGCAATAAAAAATGTGGAACATTAGTCACTCAAGCTAAAGATCATTTGTTATTGTAGGTGGACTTGGTGGAGTCAGGATGCGAGAAGATTAAGCAAGAGGAGAGAAAGAAGTTAACTGAAGAAACTGAATCTCATAAGAAAGCAAGTGAAAGCCATGCAGCTAAAAGGAAGAAAGTGCGACATGCACTCATCGAACGAGAGGCCATTCCAACCCCACTTACAAATTCCAAGCCCTCATCATCATCCTCTATGCCATATGGAACAAAAAGAGCCTAGTCTACCAAACCCTAGTCCAACCCAGCAAACACTAACACAAGCTTGGAAGCCATTACAGTAAAAGGAGGTAGATGAATCCATTTATGATTTTTCCTTTGGCTCTAGTATCTCTTTTAATGTTATTAGAAACCATTTGTTTTGAGATGTCAAGTCCCCATCCATCAATTTAACCAAGAGAGGGGGACAAGAACAAATTTTGGGCTTCCAAATTTCACCTTGTAGCAATATTATGAATTCATAACATTTAAAATGTATGTGCATATGCATAATAAAATTACACATCATAAGTAACTCCATCCACACACACAGCATGCATATACAAGCATAATCATCACAGGCATCAAATAAAAACATTGCATATACAAGCAATTGGCTCTGGAATAACAATTTCCCGCTCAATCGTAGGCACTATGTCTAGTGTATACTCTTTCTGCTAACAAGCCACCTCCAAGTTCGGCTATGAGGCCACCAAAGCAAAGGAAACACCTACATACCTCTCTCTCTCAGCCCACAACCCATTCTACCCTCTATGCTTAGCCAAATGCTCATCCAAAGCTCTACAAGGTTCTCATTCAGCCATCACAACCATGGCACTCCTTTCAACTACCCCACACAACACAAGGCATTCCCCTTCACTGATCCACAGTTCCCTCAAGAAATCCAACCCTTACAATGCTTACCAATATGTGCAGTAAGAGTCCAACCTGCTATATGCTATTGGAAAACCTCCTATAATGTTAATCCATGGCTTCTCAAGCATATGTGAGTAGCAAAACTCAATGGGTAAAGGTTCTTACCTTACCCAACCTCTATGGTCCCCTACAACCAACCCTTTTCTCTTGAAATCTGTAGCCTTGTCTCTAATGAATTTGTGGGTTATACACAGTCTAATAATGGTCCCAAACAACATAGGGAGCTCTACAAAGTGTAAATCTGCATGAGAGAATGAGAAACCGAGTCTTAACTCCAAAGCATATGAGATGATCGTGAAAAGACAACGGACATAACTTCTGACCATAGAATAAAAAGACTTCTGACAATTGATATAACTGTCACAAAAGTGCATTCACCCCCATGCTTCATTAACTGCATGAGGTGAATTTTTCGACAACCTCACACATGCATTCAATGATTGGATTTAATAGTCAAAAGGAATTAATTGGCTCATTTAAAGCACATGGCAGCAATTGGATGAGTTCTAAGGTTGACACCTGGCAATAGAGAATTTAACTCCCATTGGCCCCCTTTGCTCATCCCGTCTAGTGGAATCATAGCCCCTCTAATGCTCTTTACACAGCCATATTGGACCATTTTTATCATTTTTCCAACATAATATTTACATAGATTTCAAGTTAGCATGGCAAGCCAACTATACAGTCCAAATAAAAATATTTACATCACACATTCCTATTCATTGAAAAGTCAAACCTTGGCCTTGAACTCCGCACTAGGAAATCCATATTAGCATATTTACATCATTTACATAATGATAATTTTTATTTAATACATTTCAAGTCAAAATTGGGGGCATTACACGAGACATGATAAAGAAGGTTGCACAATTTGGTCCCACATATGATCCTCCCAACTATGAAAGTCTTGGGACCAAAGGAATTGAGGGGAGAAAATCTAGAATGGAAGAAAGGGTTAAACATATTAAATATTCATGGGAAGTTATTGGTTGCACTATAGTGAGGGAAGGTTGGACTAATCGATAATCCAGACCCCTTGTGAATACATTTGCTTGTTGCCCTCAAGGAGTGATACATTTGTCCACCACTAATTGTATGAACAAAACAAAAAGTGTTAAATATATGTTCCAATATTAAGAGACACCATCATGTCCATGGGGGAGGACAAAGTAGTTCAAGTTGTTACTGATAATGCATCCAATTGTGTTTGTGTTAGTGAATTATTGATGCAACATTTCCCTAAACTTTTTTGGACACATTGTGCAGCACATTGTTTAGATTTAGCTCTCCATGACATTGGTAGGATACCTTGGGTTAATGAATATATAACTTTAGCAAGAAAAATGGTCAAATTCATCCTTAATCATCAATTAACCTTAAATATTTTTAAAATTTTGCCACGCAAAATTTACTTAGACCAAGCAAAACTAGATTTGCAACTCATTACATTGAATTGAAGAGGGTGGTAGAGCAAAGAAATGAATTGAGATTGCTTGTTTGTAATCCAAAGTGGATAAACAATACCCTTGCTAAGGGTGAGCGTGGCAAAATGGTAGAGAATGTATTCTTCAATCAATCCTTTTCGCAACTAGTGAATGTGGTAAAATGGTAGAGAATATCGTCTTCAATCAATCCTTTTGGCTATGGCAAAGAAAATTGTATCTATTTGTGAGCCTATTGTAAAAGTCTTGAGGATGGTTGATTCAGATGTTGCATGCATGGGTTTTATTTATGATTGGCTACGGCAAAGAAAATTGTATCTATTTGTGAGCCTATTGTAAAAGTCTTGAGGATGGTTGATTCAGATGTTGCATGCATGGGTTTTATTTTTGAGTGCATGGATAGAACAAAGGAACACATAGCAGTTGCATGAATCATGGTCAAAGGGGTGGCAGGTGCAGGGGGGATCTTTCTGGATCCCAGAGGACATGTTGAACAAACCTTCGCTTGGGGTCTTGGCTATAGGACCAATAATGAGGCTGAGTGGTTGGCTCTCCTTCAGGGAATGAAATTTCTATCCAACAAAAACCTCTCCAAGATCGCGATTTTTGGAGACTCTCGACATGTCATAAATAAAATGATTAATGGATACACCACCAGCTCTATAAAATGTCGTCGTCTGCACAACAAAATCATTCCTCTCATGTCCAAGTTTTATGAATTTTTCCACATTCTTCGCTCAAACAACTCAGCAGCTAACGCCTTGGCAAACATGGGGGCCTCTCTTCCCCAAGGTCAATTTAGCCTAAATGGTCAAGTCCCTCACCTCAATCCTATTCCTTAATGGATCATTGGGATTCAAGCTTCCACCCCCATTGTCTTTTGCTCTCCCCCTTGGAAATCTACGAAGGGTCTAATTCTAAAGACCCCAAAAACCATCATATACCTTATAACTCCATCCTTATTCACCCTTATCACTCCATCCCTCCCCACTCCACCACCTCGTGCCCTTCTCTCCCCGCTGGCATCAACTTCATGGGCAATCGAGAAGGATCTCCAGTCTTAACGAGCTGTCCCGCCTCCCTCCATCCTCCCGTCGCGTGGCCTCTCCACTGCACCTACCATCCCTCGGTCCCTACAGGATTTAATGCTCACCTTCCCTGGGTTTACTGCTCCTGTTGCTCGCACGCACTAGGTCTTATCGCTCCCTCCATTATGTCTTCTCCTCGAAGCCGTCCTCATCCTCATTTCACCTTTGGCCATGGCTTTGTTCGCTATGTGATTTCTCCAAAACAAATTCTCTTGGATGTCATTGCAGGGGCCGACGAAGGCTGGTTGCAAGAAATCCCCTGGGAAACTCTTCCTCTCACCAGGGTTTTAGTGAAGGAAAGATTAGCTCTCGCCACCTTCTCCACCTGTTTATGCACTACCCATTCTGGAACTTCCTTGTGGTTTTCGAATATTGGCTCAGGGCCTAGCCTCTCCATTGATGATCAGTCCTTCATAGCAGAAAATAATTCGATTTTGGGTTGTCACTACTCAGGGTGGAAAGAAGGTGCAATCAACACTCTCTCCTGCCGAAGCAAGAAAGACCGTGACTCCCTTCTACAGGAATTCAATACCCTTAAGTCAATTCTCGGTGGTCTTACTGTCGAAGAGCAGGCTCAAGTGTTTGTTGGTGCAGTTCGTGCTCTCCATAGCAACTTCTCTCGCATTGAAATTTCTCCTGGACAAGGCAGAATGGCGCAGGCTAATGAGAATGTTGGGATAGCCAAATCTCAGGCGCTTATACGAAATGATGGCCATTGGCATTATGGACAACAAAGAAATTGCTCAGGAGGTTAAGAGTATGGGGGAAGTGGTCAACTATATTTCTTACCAGATCAGTAACCATGACTCCAGGATTGATGACACTGAAAGCAACTCAGGGAAATGATGGGCAAGGTGGACAGAATTCAAGAAGACCTCCAGCACTTGGTAAGCATGAATCAATGCAGCAAGGCCTTTGAAATTCCAGCAGCAGCAGCGCACCCCATGGAGGAGGAATCGGTTGTTCAGCCTATGAAGCCCCCAGGCAATCCTTAATGGTTTCCTAAGTTTTCTTTATGTTTTATTGTCTTTTACTTTGCCGACAGTTTATAAGGGTATACACTACCCCAGGCATTAGCTGTTTTGTAAAAACTCTCTGTGGAGTTCTTTGGTCATCCCCATGGACCAATTTTGTTTTCTCCATTTTTGAACTGCAAGAACTCTCCGTTCCCGCTTTTTCTCTGTAATGAATGGTTGTGCACAGCCTGTTTTATATAAACCTTTTTAAGTTTCTGTTAAAAAAAAAATCATGGTCAATCCCAATATCATCAACTAATATGGGACATTGTTGTTGATAGGTGTATGATGTTGCACAAGCCATTGCATGTTGCAGGTGTTT
Organism: Pseudotsuga menziesii; assembly: GCA_001517045.1. Taxonomy (NCBI): domain Eukaryota; kingdom Viridiplantae; phylum Streptophyta; class Pinopsida; order Pinales; family Pinaceae; genus Pseudotsuga; species Pseudotsuga menziesii. The sequence continues at coordinate 191,389 of LPNX010810282.1, read as the reverse complement.
TCTTAGCACTTAATTATTTTCATATACGTAAGGATGTTGACATCATGGATAAATTTTATTCTTGTGTGGAGAGGATGTATCTTGATCCTATGATGCCAAAGAAGATATGATTGCAATCCCTATCGTACATGAATAACTCTGGACATTCTTTTACTACAACAGAAGCAATAGGGGATATGGCTTGCATAGATAACACACCTGCTGAGTGGTGGATGATGCATGTGTATGGGACACCAAAGGTGAAACAAATTGCAATCAAGGTGTTAAGCCAGATAAATTATGCAATGAAATTTTAGTTTTGATGTATATTTTTCCTTCAAAATTATACATTATTATTTGTTGATAATTACATTTAACTTTACTTTCATGTAACAAAAAAGGTCACTAGTGCATCTGCTTGTGAGAGGAGTTGAAGCACACACAAGTTCATCCATAGCAAGAACATAAATTAATTGTTTACAGATAAATTGGCAGATCTGGCTAACATTCACTGCAATTTACACTTGTGGATGAGATTTTTAGAGGGGAAAACATCAACTTCAAAGAGAGTCAGAGAGGTTCCGCCATCTTCCACAGGTGTTGATGATGTGGGCACTTCCACACACGGTATAGATGATGAGGACAAGGATGTACTGCTTAGAGATGTTCTAGATGAGTGTTGGCAGCGATGAACCTGAAGATTTTAGTGATATTGTTCATGACGATGGAGATGCAATCACATACATGCAATGAGGCCATGAGCATAGAATGTTAGACTTTAGCTTAACAGTTAAAACTTATTTATTCAATATCATGTTGCTTCATTTGTACTATAGTCTTAAAGACTTACTTGTTAGACTCTAGTTTTTTACACTAGTAATTCTCTTAGAATTGGTGAGGGAATGGGGATGATGACATCATAAGTTCGAACATTGTTGTATGATATGATATGCAATGTTTCAAATTTAAGATGTTTTTCAAGTTGTTTTCAATGCATAATGAACGATAGGTTAAATTTTGGAACAATTTCTATATATTTTTTTAATTAAAAATACATGCTTTTGTATTTATAAGGTGACTATTCCCATATTTTAGCTGTACTCGATTTTTTCATTACATATTTTTTCCATATCAAATCGTATTCGTACTCGAATCTTGCTACTATGATCTCCTCCCCCTGGCATCTGAACATCAGTTTCATCACCCATAACAATCACTTTTCAAGAGTCTGGTCTGCAATGCTCTTGAAATTCAATACTTCACAGGCCACTTGTAACTCTTATAGCATTTCCAAATTCAGAGCACACATGCACAAGATAGACCATGAGAGAAGAAATAGTTTTGCAAATAAATTGACTTTGCATTGCACAATAGCATGAATTTATATTACAATATTTGTTTCAACTTCTGCTGCTAAAGATACGGCTAGAACTGCAGCCCAAATTTGAATTTCTTATCTTAAAACTGTGCTCATCTTTTCCTGCATTAAGCACACCTCTAGTTTTGAAATATTGCGCCTATTTTAGCAAACTAGGGCTCCCATCTAAAGTGGAACTTATTTATTCTACCAATCTTATTTCCATAACCACATACTGAAGGGATGGAGTCACAGGCAAGCTATTTAATTGTATATATGGCATAATAATAGCCATGTTATGCTTTCCGAGGAAATAGCCATGTTGTACTAACCATCCAAACATCAACTCAAAGTGCAGTTTGGTTAGCCATGTAGCTTTCCCTGCAGGCCCAAGAATCATATACTATGCAAACAATTCTAGACTTGACCATCGCACCCCCTTGCAACTCTATGGTCATTGCCATTCCTGTTGGAAACAACAAAAGATACCCGCATATTGCTTGCAGGGGATGAGAATGAAACTTGTCTTGTTGAGCTTGAATAATAAACTGATTGACTTATTAAAGGAAAATGCTGAGATATTGCAACTACGGTTAATGTCAAAGATATATCTATAAACCTTGGTATGTGCTTTTTGGTTATACACATTTGAAATTAAATCAGGTTTACACAGGCATTCATGTGACTGAGTTGCATGCTCAGTTACCAGAAATGGAATGGAATGGAATTAAAAACGTCATTTTCTACCAGCATTAACATTTTTTAGCACTCAAAAGCATTTCTTGAGAAATGATGCAAAGTTAAGGTCATTTCTCGAGAAACAATCCTCAATTTCTTGGCATTTTGTAGCTACAGATACTAAAAAAAATGGAGTTACTACTATCTAGTGTGCATTGGGTCTCATGTCCCTCTTTGTCAGAGTTAATCCATGGATTAGGGCTCAATACATACCACTCAGCGCACTCAACGATTATGGCACTTTACTACCAGTCGAAGGACACCGTGTATTCCAGTCATTTGTTTGAAGAATAAACTGACGCAGATGTGCTATGAATGTTATCACTCTACAACACTTTTTTCCTTTCTTCACTCTTGAGTCTTCAAGCCAAACTAGTAACATTTGGATTCCAAAAAGTAAAGAAGAATTCAGCCAGGAACAGCAAATCCGATCCTGACACCTTTGCTTGCATGTTGGGAGGGGCAGAGGCCAAGCTAGAACCTGACACCTTTGCGGGCTAGTATGGGAAGAGATCAAGCTAGAAGGAAGTGATTGACCGGGGCAATCAAAATGGATAGCGATAGCGGGGAAGGATAGCAATACTGAAGTAAGTGGGGGCTAGCTAGACTATCGAACTTGGTATGGAGACCTTAAAATCCAAATGATGTTCACTATCTATAAATGGAATAGACTTCCATTCACCATAGCCCATTCTTTCCTTTCCTGGGAACGTTATAAATTTATAGCCTTGAAACAATTTTTCAAGAGGGAATGGCAAGTCGGATCCTCGTTGATAACATTCTAATTCTTTGGTTGAAACATTATAGTAATTTATCACAAGTGTCTAGTGTCTTGACTTTGAGCCTCATTGGATCCCACTGACCTTATGATAGATTGGTCAAAATTTTAGTAATTTAGGTTGAGTTCTTAAAGTTTTGACATTGATCCTGATTGAATCCTAATTAGTAATGCCCTTATGATATAATGATCGAAACCTCGTAATAAAGAGAGGTGCACCGAAGGAACCAGTATCAAGGTTCAGCGGTCTCCTCACTCCTCTTCACTTTCAAAGTTCAATGTTTTTAATTTCTCGCTCCTCGTTTCTTGTATGTGAAACTGAACTCCATTTCTCATACCGTGCTTGTTTCTGGTAGCATAAGTTGCATGGAGCAAAACATGTTCTTCAGTGGTAATTTTAATTGAATTCAACCTCATTGTAAAAATATAATCTAAAAAACAAACCTAAAGCAGAAACATTTTATGAATCCTAGACTAATAATCGGTTGCATATCACAATTGTAAACAACTGGTAACATAGGATCCATATAAAATGGGTGATTATATGGAGACTGAAAACAAAAATAGTTTTCTTTAACAGGAAGTAGTTCATATCATAGTAACAGTACCGTCTGTGAAACTGCTGCATTTTTTGCAGAACCAGAAAAACTGAAGATAGCATAGAAATTGCCAGGAAAACATGAACACAATATGCTATACTCAACGCTGGCTTTTACAAGAAAGTCTCAACATGAGAATTGAAAAAAATAAAAGTGAAATTCTCTAATGGTTTTGCGAAAAAAAAATGGTTACATATTTGGATTATGTAAACTAAAGACCTTACTTGTCCAGAGATAATAGTGCTCAACTTGTCAGCCTGTTTCACTCGCTGCAGTCGTACTTGCTTCATGTTAACGGAATGTCGCAGTTCTGAAATTTTAGCCCACGCATTATAGAGCAATTTCTGTGAGAAACCATAAAAATATCAGCTGCGCCTGTTACCTCAAGAAAAAAAAAGTCTAACAGGTTAAAATAATAGCATGCACGAGCCCTTGTTTCATAACAATGAAAGCCTAAATTATAAGGCATTGCCACATACAACCCCAATTCCAAACATAACAGTGATGGCACCAAATGTTGCATTACATGCAAGTCTTGTAAATTATACGAAGAAACCTAGATGTCCATTTATATTATTATAACAACAGGCCCTAAAGGACGCGTTTTGACTTTTTTCCCTTGTATAGTCTTATACATCTTTTATGAGATAAAAACAAGTACTCATCAGCAGGGTGTATAAACAACAGATAAACATAAAAATAGTATCTACTATCACTTCATATGGTCTAGATTTTATCAATCTTCCCTGATTTGGATTCCTGAATCTCCTACCATGGTTATAGTTTGGACTGTGTGTAAATGATAGAAATTTCTTATGGGTAAGTCAAGAAGCAAAGCAATCAAACCCCAAATTTTGGTCTAACCGTATAGTTAAATCAACATAACTTGCCCCCAGGGTCTCAACTTCGAGGGTTGTTTCAAGACGCTCACATCTGAGAAAAATTGACTAAATATAACGAATAAGCAGCTACATATAAACTCAAATACAACCAAGCAGCAGCGTTTCTGAATAAATAAACACAGATAACGCAAGCGATATAAGGTTTAAAGCTATAATGCATGCTCACCTGCCAAATATAAGATAGTACTACCGCTTAACCTAAATTATATGTTTCTATAGTGTTTTATGCAACTAATAGCTTTCAATAAAGATGCAACAAAGTGACATCATGAAGGTTCAGGGAAAAAAACCTCAGCTGTGCCAGTTTGTGCAGTCCTAGTAGCTTCAGCTTTCGCATTAACAAAGTGCCACTGCAACAGCCTGTTCTGAAGCATGCGGAACATATGAGAAGCCTCTAGGTGGCTCATCCCCTGCTTCCCCTTACGTACATCACCTTTGAAGCTAACAACAGATCCTGCATTGCTGCTATGGGTGTTTTGATAATTTATTGGCTGTGGTGGCAATGGTCGTCCTCCTAACTTTATAGGACTTGATGGGCATCTTAAAGTAGATGACGTTGAGACTAACTTAACTGAGGAAATAGGCTGATGAGACCCTGAACTGGGCTGATTTGTAGAAACCAAACCAAGAGATTCAGATGATTGTAACACCCCATCTCCAGAAGTGCCTGTGCCTGGTAACAAGACCTTGGAGTTCCTCGAAGGTCTCACTGAAGCAGATATCGTAGATGACGACTCAGACAGAGACAAAGACTGTCCGCAAACCCTCTTCATTGTTTCTTCCCAAAAACGAGCTGGTACTGCGGTACCAGTACCACGTCTTGTGCTAGCTCTCCCTCTGCTAGATCTTCGACTGCCAAACCCAATCGCATCCTGAGATGAAATTGTACCTCCAGACGAAACACTCTCCGAATCAGATGCAGTGTCGTTGTTAAACCTGTCTGCACATGCCAGCTCTGCCTCCTGAGGTGTTAGCCTGGCCTGACTAGCACCCTCGATGGACGAAACCTGTTTCCCTAGATGAAAGCTCTGCAATCGTTCTTGCCCATATCCTCTCAGGCTACCAGCTGCTCCAACTGCAGATGCCGGTTTCGAAGCACTGAATGCCGAAAAGAAACCCTCGTTAATAGTCTGTGAAGATGCCTGATCATGAACACCACGCCTAAAAGTCCTGCCTGAACCTGCCACCGGCTTTCCTTGAGCTAATACAGTCGAGGCATTTGTGGGCCTATCCATAAGATCCAAGCTCTTACTCAGCCTAATTCCCGATAACTGTAGAATACTTGCGGAAGGCACCCGATTCCGGTCCTGTTTCAAATGAGATGGCAACTTTTCTCGAGGCCTCGTATTTTCAGATTGCCCAGTACGTTGTTTACACGCCGATGCCCTCCTCTCCGCAGTCCCTTTACAATCCAAAGCTGAAGATGAGTAGCTGGGACCATGAACCGTGTCAGGAGCAATTTTTGTCACGTGATCCACCAGTTCACCATTATTTTTAGACAGCCCATTACAGACATTCCGAGGACCAGGCAATGCAGAAGATATTCGACTTCTCTCAACAGACTGTGGTCGTTTAAAATTAGTAACCTCTGAAGGCACAAATTCAGAAGATTGTGGGCGTCTATAACTAATAACTTCTGAAGGCGCGGTTTCAAAAGACTGTGTTCGTCTGTGATTAGTAACATCAGAAGGCATAACAGTATGGCTAACATTGGGAACACCAAATTTTCTAACAGAACTGGGTGTCGAGGCTGTAATCCCCGACTTGTACCTTGATTGAATTTCTCTACTACGGGGCTTTTTCTTCGAGGTCCCATTATTATTTTTTTCGCACAATACATGGGGAGGTGCGCTTAGATTTTCCTCTAAATCTTTCTGCTCTGGCATGTTCAGTTAATAAGGGAACTTGCGGTTGCAGCACCAATGCCCTAGAAACATCACTAAATTTAAAAGACTTCAGGATTCATAATAAATAAATATCTCTTCAAAAACGTAAATTTCTCATATAATCGATTGCATCTGTTATTACTCCGTTTTCAGGTTTTTAAAAAAAACATAATTCTGATCAGCAATTTCCTTTCCTTCCGCAAATTTTTCACCGTTTTCAGTGTTTGAAAGAAACAAGTCTCTTATTACTCTGTTTTTCAGGGTTTACAATACACACACCTGCTGAGCAATTTCCTTTCCACTCTAAAGCAATTTCCTTTCGGCTCTAGTTCATTTGAAAATCCACTTCTTCCCTCCAGTTTTGAGGGTTTCGGATTTGAATTTTCAAATGCGTTTTAACAAAAAACGTTCAGATAGCGTTTCAGCGGGAACGAAGCTTCTGCAAACCCTGCCAAAAATTTCTTACAGACTGTGGGCTTGTCCGATAACCTCGTGCGATCCCTGGCCTTCCCCCGCCTTCTCTGATTTTCAAAAATATTAGCAAAACGATGTGATTTTTTTGTTCCCTTCACTAGGCTTGCCCGGTAAACTCGTGCGATCCCTTGCCTTCCCCGCCTTCTCTGAATTTCAAATGTTAGCAAAACGAGGTGTGTTTTTTTTGTTTTTACTTGTTTGGTTGAACCTATCTAGATATCTAAAAATTAAATTATTATATATTTATTTTAAATCTGGATTTAAAAAGTTTTGAGAGGGATTTAATTTTTTGAGGTGTAAATTTGCTATTTATAAATATGGGTTTAAGATGGATTTATGCTAGTTTTATTTTTTTTATTTTAACTAACATAAATCCATATTAAAATGAGATCTACCAAACACCTAATCAAATCAAATTTTTAAACTTTTAAATCTAATTTGAGCCAACATGTTATTTTTTATAATAGTTTATTATTTTTTATAAATGACGCATGTTAGTGCGAAGATGAGCAGGGAAGGAATTGCACTTGCACTTCCTCTTATGGGTTGTGGAATGGACATTTCGATGCAATGAGCACACAAGGGTTTTTTAATTATTTTTATTTGATTTTTAAATTTTTATTTTATGGGTCGACATGGATATGTGTGTGTGTGTGTGTGTGTGTGTGTAACGTGGCAACGTCTCCCCCATACTGAGTTGTAGAGCACCTTGTTGCTCTTGGTGCAATGATGGAGTGATGGGGTGAGAAGTTAGCAGTGTTATTCTCTTCTTCCTTCCATGCCTCAAATCCTTTTAGGGTTGTTTATTTTTCACAAATCATAAGGCATGGGTTCTGTGGGGAAGAGGTTCAAGAAGGGATGAAAGTAGAGTTGCAATTTTTTTGAACGATTGAGTACAGTTTTGATTTGTGGTTGGTGTAGATTGGTTTCAGTGGCTTGCTTCATCAGTGCGGAATGTTTGGTTGGCTTGTTCTCTATGTGCAATCCCCTACTTGCTCTCACATTCTATTAGTGGTGGTAGGCAATTTTGATGCACTATTATTCGATATGTGGGGATCTTCACCTCCCAATTTAGGCTTCCATAGTTCATGGTTCAAATGGTGGGTGTTATTTTATGATGGCCCTTTGTGTGCCTCAAATATCCCTAATGGCGACATCTATCCCTACCTTGTTCAATGGCATCTTGGCAGAACATTTTTTGCTATGTGCTTTTGGTAATGAATCAGCCTCGTAGAGTTGCATTGGTTCTTCCTAATTTCACATCTTTTTGTTAGTGGCAATATGTGATTATACGGAGCTTATTTTTCATAACATGGAGCTCATGGCTTGTGTTGATGGGTGATGTATTTAAATGGACAATGGCATTTGCATGTTATTTTTATTATTTTCTAGTAACTCTAGTTCTAACAGATTTTTTGCCATGATCAATAGCGAGTTATTATGGTGCTCCATCATTGCTTAGGGTTTTTTTACTATGATTGTTCTTTGTTAGTTATGGCCTCGGGTATGTGTTATTCTCTACACACTATTTTCAACTTTTGAGGGATGTTTTTCGGATTTGATGCATAGCCTCATATTATTGTCTTGCATGAATGCTAGTGTCTTGTAAGGGGAGGTTTTATGTTTGTATTGGTCTAAATTTTGCCCAATCTATGGCTATGTAGGGCCCCAAGTCGTGGAGTAGGATAATGAAATAATGGATACAAAGATCAATACTAAACCTAACTAAATGCATATGAGCAAAGTGTTGAAATTGTATGATACTCCAACTGTTACAGAGAGAAACTTCCGATGGCTTGGGGTGTACCACAACAGACGGCTTTGACACTAGAAATCAATATTTCCCAATATGAAAGAGAAACCAAACATCTAACACTAAAGGATACTGAATCATACATTGTTCCAGACGGTTGAAGTAGATCCCCGTTGAGCTTTCCAATTCATGCTTGTATTAGCAATTCACTCTCAACAACAGCAAACAAGACAGGCATGCTCTATAATAGTGTGTTAGACCTACTCTAACATATATATTCAACAATGTATAAGCAATTAAATACATCCATGGATTCAACATTCATATTCAAATGCACATAATTGGACAGGAAAATATATTTCTATTAATAAAATCAGAGATTACAATAGTGACAACCTCTGTCGGCACGTCTACAAACCGGAGAAACCGAGTCCTCCACCTGGGCCTCCACCACCTCAATCCTCCATTTCTCGATAGCAAGCTCACAAAGCAAAGACAAGCTTGGGAAGAACACCATCACGTCCCCAACCCTCCGACCGGCGAAGAGGACGCTACCGATGTTGCTATCTATCCGGGCAACTAGCCCCATGAACATACAATATAATGCATTGAGCTAAAACATGCATAGATGCATAATTATTTATCATACCGCGGAAGTAAACTACATTCCATTCAGGCATTTAGCATGTGCATCATTTTCATTAAACAATAAATACAATTGCAGAGATGAAATAGACAAGAATACGTATCTTTGAATGAAGCTCCCCGCAACCAGCTACGTTGTTGCAACGTTCCACCCAACCATAGGCCAGTGTGCTCATCAATCTCTTAGCAACACTGCCACCCCCGAGCTGGGCATGATTCCACAAGGAGTAAGGGGAACTAGCAAGCTCACATGTAGCCAAGGATACACAACTCAACCAAGCCAACACGGTTGGGTTTATCAAGCTATCAGGAGATGGAAGCATTGGTTGCTAAGCTAGTGGGCTCACTGAAGAGCTAAGGACACCTACACCAGAGCTAGCCTGACCTCTATAACATCCACACACACCCAACACAAGGAATCATCCCCTTCTCTACTACACAATCCCTCATGCCATGACTTCCCTTCCAGTGCTATTCAGGGGTGTAGAGAAGAAAGTCAGCCCTCTAAATCTACATGTGAGGCCCCTACACACACTAGGTTTATCAAGCATGCTCAAGCTCCACTTCCACTCCCAAACAGTCCAAGGGCCAACCATTGTGCACACACACAGCCCAACACAACAATTCACAGCTTTGGGATTTAAAAGAAAACACCACAGAACAAAACCGAAATGGCAATTGGGTAATACACAGCTCAAACTGAGCAATCTGACTCCATAGTTGTTATTGGCCCTATCGTGGCCAAAATGACTCAACAACAACCCCCAGCAACCCAAAATTCATGGGGAAACTAGCAGCGATTTCTCAGCTGTGTAAGGAAAGGAATGCAACCTACGTGAAGGTGAATTCACATGCCCAGATCACAACGTGAAGGGAAACTACACACAGCAAAATCCAAAAATGAAATTCACACACAGGAAATTTCCATCCGTTTGAGAGAGAGAGCCCAACGTGGATGTCTGATGATGAGGGAAAACGTCCAGGAGCCTAAAATCATGAATGAGAACCCACCACAGAAAAATCATGAAGGTAAAAACAGCTCCCCAACTCTCTGCATGAGGAAATGGAAGAATGCGTTCGTGGTCTCTTCTCCCCCTGCCCACGTGAGGATGAGCGTGCTCCTTGGTGGAGTGTGCATGTGGGCAAGGACTGACAGTCCTGCCACACACCACTACCCATACAAAAACATTTTCCTAGGGCAATAATTGCCCCCAACTAACTCCAGAGGATTTAATTTGGTAGTTGAGACAAGAATAAGACAAAAAGGTTATTGAATGAGACAAGGGATAAATGGTGAGTAAGACAAACGATAGGTGACAACTAAATGGGTTTATCAATTGACACTTGGTTGTTCCCCAATGGCTCTCAAGGGTTAGACACCCCCCCATATCCTTAGGAAATCATTCCCTTTTCATTATAGTCGCATTGACATAGATGGTTGTGGGTATTTTTAATTAAATTGCATCTTTACATGATGCCAAAAATTATAATGTGTCGAATAGCACGATATACCATCGGCAACAATTTTAATCATCGAAACAAAAAGCGTTAAATCGATGGTGGGGCTTTTGCCTTTAGCTCCATACCATGATTAATTACAATATATACATCATATACATTTTTAATGCAAACGGGATCAAAATCGGGGTGTTACATTCCCCTCCCCCTTCAACAACACTGACCTCAGTGCTTTACAAAATTGAACAAAATGCTACACTGGTACTGCTTCAGTGCTCTGCAGAATTGAACAAAAACGGATGTGCCAATCGCATGGCATCCTCTAGCTCCCATGTAGCCTCTTCAGGACCGTAGTGCTCCCATTACACCTTTACCTGCCCTATGGCTCAATTCCGGAGCATTGTAACCTTCCTGTCGAGGATGCGCATTGGCTCGATTTGGAACTCTCCCTCGGGTTCCACCTGAATCACATCCCAATTTATCACATGGTTAGGGTCATGTACATATTTCTTAAGCAAAGAAACGTGAAAAACATTATGAGCTCTAGTGCTAGCAGGCAATGCAAGTCTATATGCAACTGGCCCTATCCTTTCAAGCACTTCAAACAGCCCACAATATCTAGGTGACGACTTGGCGCAATTTCCAAGCTTCAAGGATCTCTTCTTTGCCCTCACTCTGAGGTAAACATGATCCCCAACACTGAACTCTTTGTTCACCCTATGCTTATCTGCATAGCTTTTCTGTTTGTCCTGGGCTGCTTTCAGATTCTGTTTGATCTTTACAACCTCATGTTCCATCTCCTTGAGCAATTCTGGACCAAGCACAACCCTGTTCACTAGATTATCCCAAGTCACTGGTGTTCTACACCTCCTGCCATACAAAGCTTCATATGGACTCATCCCCAAGGATGCTTGTTGTCCATTGTTATAAGCAAATTCTACCAAGTGTAAGTAATCTTCCCACTTGGTTGGTTTATCCATCACATACATGCGAAGCATGTCTTCAAGCAGTTGATTCACTCTCTCTGTCTGACCATCAGTCTAAGGATGGTAGGCAGTGTTGAAGTTCAACTTTGTACCCAAATCTGCAAACAACCCCTTCCAAAAATTGGAAGTGAACTTGACATCTCTGTCATAGACTATTGCCTTAGGCAATCCATGCATTTGAAAATATCTTTCATGAAGATTTTTGCAATGTCATCAGTCTTATGCGTAGACTTAACCGGTATAAAATGTGTTGCCTTTGTCTGCTTGTCCACCACAACCATGATGGAATCATGTTGTCTCCAAAGGGACAAAGGGATGCAAACTCAAGTATAAGCAAATTGTGGCAACAATAGACTATAGTTTACTTGCTCTTCAATTCCTCTCCTTCAATGTATCCAAGGGGTTCCTTACATAGCACTCCAAAAGGTTAATGGAGGGTCGAATCTGAGCGATCTCAAGGCATTTGGAAGGCCAAGAGTCAAGTTATTCGGACTCATATGAGGAAAATTCCAAAAATGTTTGGACTTATGCACACATCCCGATGGACGTGAGTTTGAGGTCAAAAGTCGCGTGTACACGTGAGTATGGGATTAAAAGTCACATACAACAATAAACAGGGGTTTTTTAGGGATGATCTTGGAACATCAAAGGATAATATAAGTCCATGGGGTCTAAAGAGTCTGCATAGGGACAGGGAAGGCCATAAATATGTGATCAACCATGTGTGTTAAAATCAGCTATAACAGATGCCCCCTAATTTGTGAGGTCAGAGGGGTGACATGATGGTCGAAATACATTATAAAATCCATCCCAGAAGTGGAGTAAGAACCAGCCACTCATTAATTCAATACAATAATCAATCTCTACATATGACTTCAAATACATATAGCAGTCCCGGATACATAAGAGTACAATGGCCATGAATAGGCATGATATACAAAATGTGACATGTGTGGTCATTGCCACGTACAATATACAATATATTAGAATATCCAAAGTGAATGAAGATATACAACGGATCAAGATCTACATAATAGTTGAAGATATACAATGGATCAAGATCTCCATAGTGGATGAAGATATCTAATATACACTGGAATCAAATCACGAGAGCTGAAATCTCATGAACACTAGCACGATCAAGGAGGTAGCATATATGGAATGCCACCCAGCTGGAAGGTCTTCTACACGAACCACTATGAGTACATGTCCTACTATGCGAATAGATGTGTCGAGGTCGAACATAGTAGCCCATCGTCTGATTACCAGTCATTGATGTATACCGTTAACAGACGCGAGATCACCCATCGATAATGAAAATAGGAATCAAGGTATATAGTGCAATCTAACAAGTGTGAATAGATGTGTTGAGGTCAAACACTTGGAAGAATCCATCGATCAAGGCACATTTATGTATTCCCAAAACTGTCGATGGCGAGAGAACCCGCCACTGATAACTATAAGTCTCAAGGCACTCAAAGGACTCTCAACTCCTATTCAAAAATAAATGATCTGATGTCTATGGAATGAAATCCGTTGGAAGGAGGGCATTAAGGCATCCCCCATCAACAAACACGAAGTACTCAACAATGTTGTATAGTGTGGAAGAACAAGATGTGCACGAAACAGTAACAATATCGGGAATAGCCGACATGCAAAGTCAAGATAACTGAGGAATGGTCAACTCAGGCTTCAGCTTCCTTCGAACAAGAGCATAAAGGCGAATGGTGACTGAAGGTAGGTAGCATGGACTCGATATGCAAACTGGGACATCTCTGTGACATAGGAGGCATCAACAGAGGCTCCATAGAGACTAGAAGCTTAACCAGTCGGTGGAGATAAACTCAGAGTAACGAGTACAGCTCCTGAAGTCAAACCAATAACCCAACCAACGGATGTGATATACAGTGCTCTGTTCGAAGGAGACACGACTCAATTGCTACCAAAGATAACATCTTTTCCTGTTTGGCTTTTTGGTTTTTGGGTTTTTTTTGGACTTTTTTCAGATATTTTGAAAAGCTTGAAAAATAATAAAAGTGCTTTATAGTACAAATCTAGTAGGAGACGAGTGTCAGGAGGCAAGCAAACTAGTTCCAAGCAATGGAACATTCCCATGCTCAATGCAAGGATATATGTGTAGGATAACGACACTCGGGGAAAGGTCTCCTCCCGGTAAAAGGGATGATCAAGCTGCAAAAGATATGTAAAAAGGCTCTGTTTGGCTAGACATGAGACAAGCTAGGGTTATATGGTTGATAACTCAAAGTCAGGGAGTCGGCATAAAGCTCAAGAAGGCAAGCAAAACTCATGAAAATGCAATTACACCTTGATATATACAAGGGAGTCCTGAGGGATATGGCTAGCATAAAGTTCAAGAGGAGAATGAAACTCTTGCTCAAAGACATGGCAGGACTAAGAGGACTCCCACAACCTAAAGGATAAATTTCGGCATGGGCACCAAATGCAATAGAGGATCTAACTAGGGTACCCATGTATGGGAAAGCTCTACCATTCACATAACGCCACTTCTAAAAGCAATAAGAAGGTTATGTGACATCATGGAATGGGTTTGTACCTAAGGTTAAGATGAAACGGTCATAAGGTCATGCAAAATGCAAGCGGATGTGAAATCCTAACATATATGTCAGTTTAGACATGATACCTGTAATAGGAACGCATAGGTCAAAGCCTTGAAGAGAATGTACAAAAAACTAGACCCTACATGACAATAATATTAGTCCAAAACAACTGGACATAGTTGGTAAAGAGTCCAAACTATAGAATATAGGGAGGATTGATCATGACAATTGCATTCAAAGGAAACAGTGCGGTGAACGATGGGACATAAGAAGGAAATTAAGGTGAAGACCCAACATTCACGTATCCACTACCACCCCTGTGAGGGTGACCACTGGTGTAAATACCGAGCGAAGGGAATAAAAATCCTCCACAAATGGAGTAGAGGATGGAATATGACCATTCCCAAATCCATGAGCACGGTAAGGCGTTGCGATGCCCCCAAGTTCCACACAAGGGTCTGTACTAGGATTAAGGATGGGTGACAGGATACAGGGCATGCCGAAAATAAAAGGATCTGAACTCAAGAGAACATAAATATACTCAAGTAACTACGATCCCAAAAGCCCACTAGCACACAAAGAGCACACTCCTAAGAGAATCTACAGCGAAAATACAAGCAAACCAAGGGGAGGATATGTGAGCTCCTGAATGCAACAAGTACATCTCCCCTAGGAGAGGCTCGAAACTCCCATACACTACAAGCGGAGGTATGTAACCAACTATAGTGGCCCTCAGCTTCAATGCATAAAGCGACTGTGTTGTTCGACCCCTACCTGGCCAGGATACTTACAAAATAACCCCTGCAAGTACCCCCTGTGATACCTAGGTAAGGAAACTAAGGTCACCCTAATATAACCAATGCTCAGGCAGACAGTCGCAGGCAGGATCGACCGTATCGGTAGGGTAGCAAAGCTTGAAACTCTCGAAAGAGCCGCCAGATACGAATGCGATCCTGGAAATATCTCCAACACTCACAAAAGTGACCAAGGGCTATCTCAATCACAATCGTGTGCAATGCCTCGTACTTAACTCCTGTGTAAGAGGAGCATCCCGAGAAATACTAATTATACCAAGGATTTCTCTCTCTCACGTGGATAGACACCTAATTGTTTGTGTTTAGTAGTCTTGGAGAATTGACTCACAATGAACTATTCCAAGACTCTAAATCCTAATCTTGTTGGTGAACCCTATACAAGAAAAATGTGTAGTTCATTTTAATTAAACGTTGATTTTAATGGATGTTATTACTCATAAGGAAATGGTCATGCAACTAGTGATATGAAGACTCAGCAGTGAAATAAAAGTGCACACCTAACAAACCATGCCAAGTGCAAACCTTTGTCAAATGAAAAACGAGGTATGCCACTACATGAGATTAAAAAATGTTCATTCCTTTCAAAATGTCAATGGAATCCTACCTATATGAAATCCTAAACACAACTCTCATCCAAGCAATCCAATGCAAGTACCTCCTCAAATCCATATCTAAGATGCAACTAAGAGAGTAATTATTTGGTATTTTTCAATATAAAAGAATGGAAAATGCAATAAAAGTCATTTAAAACTCTCAGTCTCTGCAACCAATATAAAACGCAATCCCAGTAAGACATCGAGACAAAAAGAGTAATGCACTAATGGCAAAACAAAAGGATAAATGACTAAAACTACTTTCAATGAAAAATCAATGAAAAAGCGGTCTCTGGTCACAACAGAAGCAGTCAATAGACAACATCAGAACCCAGTAGGACCCAGCCACACTCACAACCCACCCAGAAACTTCTCACATCAAAAACTCAACCAAAAGGAAGGATGTGCACGACTGTTTAAAGAACAATAGCATATGTACGCGACTAGGTAAGGAAAACCCACGTATGTACGTGACTTTTTAGCTGAAACCCGTGTATACAGAAAACAGTGGTCAAAGGCAGGCTAAGGGTCAAACCACTCAATGGGAGTGTCAATGGATGACCATACTATAAAATGCGACACAGAAACGGGGAGAAACAAAGAGCAAGTATAAAACACATTGAGCCCCCAACCCCAAAGAAAAAATAATTAGGAACATCCCCAGTATGGTCGCCAATTCTGTTACGGAGGGAAACTTCCTATGGCTTGGGGTGTACCACAACAAATAGCTTTGACACTAGAAATCAATATTTCCCAATATGCAAGAGAAACCAAACATCTAACACTAAGGGATACCGAATCGTACCTTGTTCCTAACGATTGAAGTAGATCCCCATTGAGCTTTCCAATTCACACTTGTATTAGCAATTCACTCTCAACAACAACAAACAAGATAAACATGCTCTATAATAGTGTGTTAGACCTACTCTAACATTATATTCAACAATGTATAAGCAATTAAATAAATCCATGGATTCAACATTCATATTCAAATGCACATAATTGGACAGGAAAATATATTTGTATTAATAAAATCAGAGATTGCAATAGTGACAACCTCTGTCGGCACGTCTACGAACCGGAGAAACCGAGTCCTCCACCTGGGCCTCCACCACCTCAATCCTCCATCTCTCGATAGCAAACTCACAAAGCAAAGGCAAGCTTGGGAAGAACACAAAATGCTCCAAAGGGACAAAGGGATGCAAACTCAAGTATAAGCAAACAGTGGCAACAATGGACTATAGTTTACTTGCTCTTCAATTCCTCCCCTTCAATGTATCCAAGGGGTTCCTTATATAGCACTCCAAAAGGGTAATGGAGGGTCGAATCCAAGTGATCTCAAGGCATTTGGAAGGCCAAGAGTCAAGTTATTCGGACTCATATGAGGAAAATTCCAAAAATGTTTACACGCGAGTATGGGATTAAAAGTCGCATACAACAATAAACAGGGTTTTTTTAGGGATGATCTTGGAACATCAAAGGATAATATAAGTCCATGGGGTCTAAAGAGTCTGCATAGGGACAGGGAAGGCCATAAATATGTGATCAATCATGTGGGGTAAAATCAACTATAACACCAACCATCAAGAAAGTAGAGTCTCTTCACAAATGATCACATGGAGAACCCATAACATGAGATATGGCAGGGATTCTCAATTCCAAATGAAACAATGAATCACATTATGATAAGTCACACAATGCTTACAAATGGGACAAAGGCTTAAATATATAAGAGTTGGGTTAAGCCCTGGGGCTAGCCCAAGTGCTCATGAGCCAGATATGAGATTTATTCCCCAAAGTTGAGGAGGTGACTGGTTGAACTCTCTTGATCCCCTCAAGGTTAAACTCTGTAACCATGGTACAGTTCACCCTATTTACCATCCATGAATCATGCGTAAGTACTATGAGGGTTTTCCGCGAGGTTGCTCCTTGGAAAAAAATACAAGAGTTAGGATTAAATTAACTACCCCCAATTCCATAAAATGTGAGACCATAAAGATATGATACAACCACTAAAGTAGGTTGTCATCGCCTTACATTCACCTAGCCCATATTCATGTTAAAGAAATCTTCCCTATCAACTTATTTGGTTTTGGTGGGATTGATAAAAGCTTCATATTCTCAAATCATAGTCTTTTAGTTCCCCGAGGATTTAGGCCGACCCAAAACACCATTTTTATCCATGAATGGCTTTACTCTTCCATGTTGTGCTAACTTAATTTATTAATATTGCAATCTTTCACTTCCTTGTTGGTGGATTTAATAACCTTTGCTTGTGTTCAACCATCGAAAAAGAAAAACAACCACCATTCATGTTGTTTCTATGTACCAAGTGTTGTGATATACCACCTAGCCTAAATTCATGCCAACGATTTATTCCCATCTACTTATTTGATTTTGGTGGGATTGATAAGATTATATCCTCAAATCCCAATACCAACTTTTCGATTCCCCAAGGATTGAAACCTGCCTATAACACTTTTTTAATCCATCAATGTCTCTAGGCTTCCACTTCTTGGTTGACATAATCGATTAGTATTGCAATATTCCACTTCCTTGATGTTTATATCTAGCTTTTGTGTGTATCCAACCATGGAAAAGGGAAGGGACAAATTGAGTGGTCTTTTAAAGGAATTATGTCACGTCCCCACCCATCAATCTAACCAATGGAGGGAACATAAACTTTTTATGAGGTTTTAAATTTTACTTTAGGGGCAGAATACAAAATTCTTAAACATTTAAATGCATGTGCATATGAGTAAATATAAACATAGTTGAAATATATCTATCCACACACATCATGAATATACCAACATAATTATCACAAGCTCGACAATAAAAAACATTGCATGTTCAAATTCAATAGTAAATTAACAAGTAAACAATTATATTTTCAATGAAGTTTCCCAAGCAACTAGCTATGGAAATGCAAAACTCCACCTAATCGTAGGCACTCTGTCTAGCACTGTATCTCTCTATTAAGAGGCCACCCCCGAGCTGGACTATGTATCCACTAAGGAGGAACTGCGTAGGCTCACTCACAGCCATAGACACAGTCAATGCTCAAGTCAAACCAACATAACAGTTGGGCTTATCAAGCATGCAAAGAGACAAATAAGTAGAATACTAAGCCAATGAGCTCAACCACAAAGCTAAAAGCATTCCAATTAGTTTAAGCCAGCCTTGGCACCCACGTTACCTACCACACCCAACACAAGGAAGGTCCCCTTTTCTGCTACATAATCCCTCAAGTGCCCCCTTCCTTCCAATGTTATTCAGTGTGGGCATAGAAAGGTCGAAGCTGCTAAACCTTCATAGATTTCTTGCCTTTGTTGGGTTTATCAAGTACTTCAAACCTCAAGTCTTTGTCTACCCTCAATTTTCTCTTGAATTCTCTGGTTTGTGGCTACATTAATGTTCAACCATGAAATTCAATTTCCAAGCTCCCAATTATGGATTTTCCCATGGATTTCGGGATTTAAACACTCTCAAATTCGCCCTAGGGTCGATATCTACGGATTCCCCACTGGATTGCGCAACCCACAAGAGTTTTTGGGCATATTTTATACTCTAAAATGTGGCTTTTCCTCTGTTTACGATTTATATTCTTCACGTTGTTGGGAAAATGCATAGCTTGCTGAAAATTGGAATCTCATTTCCCAACAATGAAATGGGAATGAAGGGAAACGAATCCCATGAAGGAAACTGGCTTTTGGGTACATAAAACTTAGCCCACACCCAACCATACAAATTTATGGGTTCATCCCATGCTCCATTAAATTCATGAGTTGATTTCTCAAAAATCTTCTTACAACATAATTAAAGATCAACAAGGAATTCCACTTGGGTACTTGCTTACCATGGATGGCACATGGTTATCAAGATGACACCTAGAAACAAAGGATTTAATGCCACACACCCCTCCCTCTCATTGGTGGATAAACACAACTCCTCATTTTAGTTGCTCCCATAGCCATCTCTTATACTTATATTTTCATGGTTTTTACATTTTTCCATGGCTAACTAACACATGTCCACAAAAGATAAAATACTTGCCTTTGTAAGTTGAGCATTCACTAGTGGATCCTTGGCCTTGAGCTCCACACTATGAATCATACATCACATTTACAATATTTACATACCAAACCAATACATTCTAGAGGTAAAAAATGGGGGTATTACAAGTTATTCAAACTAATTTCGCATCCTCTTAAAACTTCCTCTAAGAGAAACAGTACATTACTATAGCCTTTCATGGAGATGGCAATTCCTTTGGACTTTAATCCTCCAGTTTGATTTCTCTCGTGGGGTTTTCAATTCTATTATCTCTAAAGAAGAATATGCACACTTAATTAAATCATTTTATTCCTTTGTTCTCGACTTGAATGCTTTGATGTTTTAGTGGGTAGAGTTTCATATAAGGAGTTCTACGAAATAAAGATTTACAAATTGGTAAGGAAATAGTGTCATTATGCAACTTCAAAACTAGTTAAAGAAAAAATTACTCTGGTAGGTATAACTTATGAAGGTAACGATACAAATGAAGATGGGCATGAAGGTAGTCCAACTAGATCATCATTTCACACAACAACTAGTGCACTATAGTCATTTTTATTTATTTTGGAACCTATGGGTTATGGGCCCACCATGCTTCCATTACACCATTCTAATTTTTCCATGGCATATTGAATTCCAATCAACCTACAAATACTTAGATATTACATCACCCTACGTATGAATTTCTCAACATGTATGAACAATATTCATTAGTATTTCGATTGATATGTGTTTGTGTTGTGACTATCATAAATCACACTAAAGACTCAACTAGTGGCTCACATTTACAAAATTGCACAAATTTATCATACCTACATTGCATAGCATAAAATGATAGCTTCATGTATCATCCAACCTCGAGAACAAAATGATTGAAAACACTGGTTTTGAAGAAAATGTTAGAATTCAATTAATATAACTCAACCACATTTCCATACCCAACAATGACCAACAATCTTCTGCTCTTCAAATAAGTTCCATCTTCAATGGATAGGATAGGTTCAACAACCTTTTTGCAGCTACCAACTCTATGCAATTTCCTTGTGTTGCTATAATAAAGAGCACACCCTTTTCTTATAGAAACCAAAAGCATTGCTCATTATCCCTCTTTATTGCCTTTATAGTATCATCAACAATGTGAGAGTGGATGGGAACTACCATACGAGTTTTCATATCTAGATTCAACAAACCTTTTACCATCAACTATTATCACTTTGAATGATCAAATTTAATCCATGGCTATACTCCTCCAACCATATAGCAAGCATCGACCTAAAGCATCCAATCAATCATGTTCTCCTATTTGAAATCTAAGCAACCCCAAGAATAAAATATTTGTTGTTGGAGTCATATAATACACATCTCATATGTGAAGAAGCCTTACTGTTGGGTATATTCTCTTGTGTAGTCACATCTTTAAGTGCAATTATTCCAGTGTTGGAGTCATGAATATTGGATGTGGTAGTTTTTGTTCATCAATGTGTACTTGTAGTAATGGCTATGGTTCTTGTGCAAACAAACAAAGCATGTGAACATTGTGTAGGTAACTGCAATTGTGAACTTGAGAGGATATATGTTGACTAGTACGAAGACACCACAAGCAAGATGGGTGTAGTATTAGCTTCCAATATTTAGATGTAGATGGCTTGAATGTCACAGTTAAGTCGTTGTTTAAGAACAAATTGCTTAGTCATAGTTAGCAACTTAATTATGGCATTTTGGCCATCTGCATCTAAAACACAAGAAGTTAAGATTGCACCCATCTTGTTGATGGTATCTTCATTATACTAGTCAACATATATCTTATCAATTTGATTGTTGAGCCTACCTACACAAGGTTTGTTTCCAAAAAACCATGGTCATGGCCATAAGATCACCTTAATAAACAAACTCTATATACCACATGTGATGTTAATGACTTGAATGATGAGCCTACCTACACAAGGTTTGTTTCCAAAAAACCATGGTCATGGCCATAAGATCACCTTAATAAACAAACTCTATATACCACATGTGATGTTAATGACTTGAATGATGAAATAATTGTACTTAATGTTGTGTGTGCACAAGATAATATACCCACTGACGAGGCTTCTCCATATATGAGGTGTGGATTATATGACTTCAATATTGAATATTGTATTTAAAAGGTTTGGTCATGTTTCCAACAAGAGAAACTTATCCATATGATGTTATGGGTTGATTCTTGTCATATATTTTGAGGAATAGAGCCAATGAACTTATTTTTAGCATGCAAAGTGATGGATAGTTGGAGAGAATTCATACAAGAGTTTCCCTTCATTCTCACATTATTGGTGATATTAAAGGGACATTAAAGATGGATAATAAGCAATGCTTTGGTTTATTAGAATAAAAAGGTGTGCTCTTGACTATAGAAAACCAAGGACATTGCGTGGAGTTGGTAAACCTATAAGGGTTGTTGAAACCTATTTTATCTATTTAAAAGGAACTATGTCCACTTTGCAAGAGATTTACGAACAAACAATGGTGTAATTAATATGATGGACAATGACTATGAATTGTTGGTGGATTTGGATTTACAAGATGAAATAAAGCTTTTCATTTATGAAAATAGAGTGATTTCGACTTAAGGGTTTAATGTTGTTGTGCCACCTAAATATTTTACAATGATAGAGATAGTTGATTGTAAAAAAATGAAAGATATTTAATCAAATGTTTCATTTAAAGTATCGAGGTCGATGAATTATGGATGAAGGAGACTAACTACCATTTCTAGTTCTATATCAACAAAAGATTGTTTCCCGTTGTTGGTTTGGAATCTATCTAAATTAGATTGGTTGTTATCCAAAAAAAATCTTATGACCAATGTCTTCAATCACGTTGTTTTCTAGGTTTATGATGCATAAAGCCGTCATTTTGTGTTTTGTAGTCCAAGTATGTTAACTTTGGACAACTTTGTAAAAGTGAGTTGCTAATTAAGTTTCTAATGTGATTTATGCTAGTCACAATGCAAACACAAATCGGTTGAAAGAATGATGATTTTTTCCAGGCATGTCGAGCAATTCATACTTAGGGCGATACAATATATCATGTTTTATAGTGGAGGATTAAAAGTAAATTTATTCGAATTTTAGAAGGACAATAATACCAAGTATTTCCATCAATTTTCTAGCTTTAGAAAAAACGTAAACACAATCTAGGAGATCAACAATATAGATGGTACCACGGAAAAAACTTCCAAAGATATAGCTTAAGCAAGAAAATAGCCTTTCAAAAACCTATTAAGAGATAACAAAGTCCAATATCATTGAAATTCTAAAAATCACTAGGTTATTCCCAAGATTCGTTGACGATAAAACAAAGATTAATTAACAAGTAGAAGTGACAAAGGAAGAGATGAAATATGTTTTAAATTCTTTCAAAAGAGCCAAAATCCCATGGTATGATGGGTGGACTGTTGAATTACATTTAGGGTTTTTTTATATCATGGGGGATGATCTCTTTATGATGGTTGATGAATAATGGGTAAAATGGAAGGTACTAAGAGTTATGTTAATTCCATTTTCAAAGCACTTGTTTCTAAGATTCAAGATTTGTTAGAAGAGTTAGTCGGTTTAGCTGACTAGACTTGTTAGTCGACTAATTCTAGATTAGGTCGACCCATCGGTCGTGTTGGTTGGGTGAACCGACAAGTAGTTACCATAGCTGTTTTGTAAATGTATATATAGGCTGTTGATCCAGATAAGAACTTGCTTCAATTATATGTATGAACCCACATGTGTATTCAGTGATATAAGCTATTATTCTATCCATTATTCTTGTATCTTGTATATGTGATGATTATATGATTCTTTATGTGTATTACTGGTAACATTGCAATTTGATCGATCACAACATTTGTTCTGTTGTCGGTAGTACATATATGGATGAAATGACCATGACCAGATGATCTCAGAGCAAGATATTAAGAACTGGTGGGAGCGTAAAATTGCGAACTACTTGCAGAATTATGCCAGGAGAAACAGACTGACTATTGCGCAAGCCAAGTAGAAGTTCTTCTCAGAGACAAATGAGAAGTTTGTAGAATCCGTACCACGGTCTCTAAAGAATTTACTAGATGAAAAAGCCGGTAGAAACTAAAGACAAAGATTTACTCCAGAGACTGGCGAGAGGTGGACGTACAAATTTGTCAGAGTGGTTCAAAGAATCGTAGATGAGTTTTGCAAAGAACGTGTTGTGGAAGAAAGAGTCTCAGTTGAAAGTATCCAAGAAAGGTTCTTTAACGACTTCACTAAACAGTTTCTCTGTTCGCTACAGACTCTTTTGTTTAAGTTCTTGATCGACAGGGGGAGCAGGCCACATTGTCGAGCCTCATCCGTTATTAATTGAACCACCATCTAACACTAACTGGGCTGAAAATAAAAAAGCATTGGATAAAATTTGTTGTAGAAAGGGAGCGGGAGTACTTTATGAGAAAATAGACAAATCCACCTCGACTTACTAAAGCGTCGGGTCGGCTATGGGGGGTAGCTGGTCATGTTTTGGGGTAGAGTAGAGGAATTCTAGTTGATTATGAAGACACCACCTCCATCAATGAAAATTCGGGCCAAGAAGGAAATAATTAAGACAGTGACTGATAAAAGCACTCTGGATTTACAGAAGATAGAAAGATAAAAGAGGTAGAAGAGAAGGGAAGAACTTATAGAGCAGGTCGTCGTGCTCAAGAGAAGAATGGCCACCAGAGTGACAAAACATGAGGAGAATTCGCCAGAGTCGGGTCATGACCGATAGGAAGAGGGTGTAGATGAAGACGTGTCACTGATGAAAGAAGATACGTGGATAGAGCAATGTGAAGCTCTCCAAATTAGCATACCCCAAAATATTACTCCTTGGTCTCTGATAAATTCTAACCAGAGTGCCCGAGTATAGGACATTGTCGAAGAAGACCTAAGACTATAAGCTAGCGAGTTCGGTGTATGGAGTTGACTAGATGACGAAGGAAATGATGTCGAACATCTTGTAATTTGTCGATCAGAGGAAGAAAACTGGGTTACATTTCAATCATACCAATATAACCACAATATCCATCTACTTTACTTGGGACATGAAGGAGCGCCCCCCCAGCCAAACATAGCTTTAGAGAATACAGACCAGTCAGATGCGCAAGAGAGGATATCCCAGGTACAACAGTTCACTTGGCTATCGACAAAAGGAATCGAACTAGATCGACAACTTGTCGAGGACGAACCGACAACTACAAACAAAACTTTCGATAGAAACGAAAGTTTCATCGAATACAATTGTGAACAACACAGGGTTACAGGGAGTATCCCACCACCCCCACCCCCACCCCCTCCACCCCCTCCTGAAGGAGACACCAACGCCGAATACATGGTGCACGTCACCACACATATCCTCCTTTACGAGGGCGATGAAGATCCCAGATGACATTGGTTTGTTTGCAAGTTGGCCTAGGAAGCGAACTACGTTACAAATGAGGATCGACAGATGGCGTAGTTCGCCGCTGCTCTATGAAATCGGGCACTTACATGGTATATGACATATACCGAAAAACGTCGATTACAATGAAAGCATAAATTTAGCAACAATTTCTATCATTCTTCAAAACCCATATGCGAAGCATTTAGTTGCAAACAAATTAAAAATGACAATCCAGAAATCGACAGAGACTGTCTGGGAGTATGACAAAAGACTGAAATACCTACTCAGCTAGCTGGATTATAACATAGATGAGCAATTTCTAATCCAATGGTTTGTTGCAGGGGTTTTACAGAAGATTCGGATGCACATTAGACTGTACACATTTAATACATACAAAGATGCATTACGAAGGCGTTGCATGTCGAAATGGACGAAGACTACCCAGTGCACCTTATCGACAACCGTATCGAGGAATAGTTAGAAATAATGCAAAAATCACTATGGTATCTTAACCTTAAAGGCCAAGACATCTGGTGTACAAAATGCTCAATAGCTAGACATACCAAAGACAATTGCCGATAAGATGTACGCTTTGTTCAGACAAAATGCTTTTGCAACATCTGTCAGGAACATGGTCTACATGCGACAAAATATTGTCCGTTCAATATGAAAAACGAAAAAGCTTCCTAGTGCGCAATTTGTGAAGTCAAAAGCCATGCAAGCTGACTATCATCTAAACTTGAAGAGCCGACAGAACTACCACGTAGTCTATCAAACAAATGTTGTTGCACAAAACAATAATGATAACATTCCAAGGAATAACAATGAATAGAATGAACAAAATCAAAGATAGGAAGGCCGAATATATGAGCGTTGGTACGATAATAATCGTAGTGGGGGATATGCAGGTCGAGGCCGATTCTTTGGGAATTGGGAAAACAGACCACGATGACCAATCCAGTGCTACACGTGCTTCATTGAAGGTCATTAGTATGTAGACTATCCATACAAAGATCAGACCGATCTCAAGTTTTGTACCAGTTGTGGAGTTGACAATCACTCTTTAGATGATTGTCCCACCATGCTAGACAAAATTAATAAAAAGAAGAATGTTAACGTCTTGTCATGTGTTCAAAAGTGTGATGTTATTCGTACAAAGAATATGCAAATAGTCACTAGACAAGGTACAAAAATTGGCAATAGCAATCCTAGAATAAGTAAGATAAAGAACAAAGATGGCTGCCCTAATCCTATAAAATGAAAGCAATTATATAACGATGCATCGAATATGTTTCAAGAATTAGCTACACACGAAGCAAATGATGATAGTTGAGAAAATATATCTAAAAAAATACTTAATTTAATACATAACGATAACTCCGTTGCGTAATTTAATGACTTATTATACAATATAAAGAACAAATTTGGCACAGATAAACAAGCTAAGAGCATTTGTAGTTTAAACCAAAAAGATAAGAGTGATGCAGACCCACTTGTCGACTTATAAATAGAAGGATACCATGTCCAACAAGTTGTTCTTGACTTCAGATCTCAGGTGAACATTATGACAAGAGATATATGGGAACAATTGGGTAGACCCCGACTCGGTGAATCAATAATATATTTAAAACTAGCCGACCAAGGACTCATCGAACCTATTGGGGTATGGAGAAATGTCGACACAACCATAAAAGGCATTACCACAAAAGTCGTCCTTGAAATCATTAACCATAAGGAAGGATCCAACTCCTTTCCAGGCTTAGTGGGTCGACCATGGGGTCGAAACTTATGAAGGCGTCGATTTCATTATATAAAGAAATGATAAAGCTAAAAGGGAATGGGAAGAAAGTAATTATTCCTATTCATCTTTCACAAGGTGAACCATGGACAAAACCCATAGACGAAGAAGTCGATGTCTGACAACTATATCAAATACAAAACAATGAAGATTATATTGAACCAAATATATATGGAGAACTTCATCTGGGAAACCCAGATTCAGTTGGCTATAACTCAGATGTGGAATTATATGACTGGGAGATGGAAAACTATGAAACTCAAGCAAGGGGATGCTGTACCATTAAGGCCATCCTGAAAAATCAAACACGTCAATGTTTTCCTGTGTCCATAATACCAAAAATATTCGAAAGAAAAATTAGGGAATACCCTTCTTTAGTGCCAATCAAAACATAAAACATACAGTCTCTTTCGTTTAAAGAAAGAGAATCACCAGTCCTTCATATTGAACAAGTTTCCAAAAACATAGGTGAACACGATCGACTTCGAATCCTGGTCGAAACGCAGGTCAAGTTGTTCGATGGTGGGATACCCATCAATCGAGACTACAAACGTGGTCGACAACTTTAACATACTTCGTCAAAATATTTGGGGGAAAGAAGCTAACAAACCAGGCACAAATACCGGTATTCACACAAGGACAATACCCCGAAAAAAAATAAGAATATGTGAAAAAGAATGGAGAATACTTGGTTATAAAGATGAGCAAATATGGCCGCACCTATTTCCATCAACATTAGACGATTTACCAAATAAATGGTACAAGATGGAGGAAGCACGAGGCGAAACGTTCTTATGGAACGAACTTAAAGAAAGCTTTACCAAGGACTTCATGTTTATACCAAAAGATGACAAAATAGTCGAAGCAACAAATAGATAAAAACATTCCTAAAATCGACTGTTAATAGCAGCTCGACACAAACTCACAACCGACCAAAAGCCTCATGTCATAATATTCGGTCTAATAAAATACCGTAGTCGAATAGAAACGAAGCGTACAAATGGAAAAAGATTTAAGTGGAAATCTGATCATCTGAAAACGACAAAACCAATTAGAACAATATTCAAGGTTGAATCAACCGAAAAAGAAGATACCGATCGAATGACAGCAAAAGACTTCCCAGCATCATTTTCACAATTCAAGGAAGGAAGTCGACAAATCAATGAAAGCAAGGCGCTAGAATGGATGGAAGCAAAGGTTAAAACGAAAGAAGTCGACATCTCCAATGATGATAGACCAAAAATGGCAAGAATAGGTGACTACTGGAATGAGGAGCAGACAACAGAAATAGTTAACCTACTAAAAGAATTTCAGGATGTCTTCGCACGGGACTACAAAGAACTTAAAGGTTTAGTTAAGGAAATGGGAGAAATGAAGATTGATATCAAGCCTGATGCAAGACCTGTAAAGAAATGACCTTACAAACTTGCTCATAAATATAAATAGATAGTGAAAAAAGAGATCGACAATATGTTAGCGACTGGAATTATCTACCCTATTGACTAGTCGGAATGGGCAAGCCCAATGGTCGTACAACCAAAGAAGCATGACCCGACAAGATTGAGAATCTGTGTAGACTTCCGTGAGCTAAACAAAGTCACCCTAACAGACCCATTCCCAACTCCGTTTGCAGATGAAATCCTCAATGAAGTCGCGAGACATGAGTGTTATTCATTTACAGATGGTTTCTCAGGAAATACAGAAGTACCGATTGCCAAGGAGGATCAAAAGAAGACAACATTCGTGTGTGAATTTGGTTCATTTGCTTACATAGTTATGCCATTTGGTCTTAAAATGCACCAGTTGTATTCTCAAGAATAGTAGTTAGAGCATTCTAGGAATACATTTATAAAACAATGGCTGTATACTTTGATGATTGGATGATTTACTCCATGTTAAAAGATCACTGCAAATGGCTAAGGCTAATTCTAGAAAGATGCAGATAGATTCAACTATCACTTAACATAAAGAAATGTATCTTTGTAACCCCTATAGGAATTCTACTGGGACATATTGTACGCAAAGAAGGCATCAAGGTCAATTTCACAAAAATAAAAATCATTCTCGACTTGAAACCTCCAATCAATCCAAACCAAGTCAGAGTTTTACTAGGGCATGCGGGCTACTACAGGAAATTCATTCGCCATTACTCAGATATGACATACCCTTTAGAAGAGCTATTAAAAGAAGATCAGGAGTATGAATGGACTGAAGAATGCGATGCATCTTTCGACACTTTAAAGAAAAAATTAGTCAAAGCACCTATCCTTCGATACCCAAATTGGTTAGTAAAATTTCATGTACACATCGACGCATCCGGCATAGGAATCGATGCAATACTGACACAACGAGGAGATGATGGGATGGACTACCCAATCATATACAATAACAGAAAATTAAACAAAGCAGAACGTAATTATTCCATGACAGAAAGGGAAGCATTAGGAATGGTATTTACACTTCAAAAATATAGACATTATTTGTTAGCCAATCCTTTTATATTTTACATCAATCACAAAGCGTTGAAATATCTAGTAAATAAACCTCTACATCATGGAAGAAGCTGTCGTTGATTGCTACTATTCCAAGAATTTGAGTTCGAAGTTGTAGTTCAACTGGGAAGGCTAAATATCAGACCCAGCCACTTATCGAGAATCGACACGAGGGAGGAGCCGACAGGTATTGAAGACAATCTACCAGACACACATCTATTTAGAATAGAAGTTGTACCTGCCGAACTAGAAGAGATAACACAATTATTAGAAAATGGACATGCACCTGAGAGAATGAGTACCAAAAAGAAGCAAATTGTAGCAATGAAAGCTGCACCTTATAGTCTAATTAACGGGTTCCTATATAAACTGGGCTTGGATGAGGTACTCTGTTGATGCGTTCTGGAGCATGAAAGAGAGAGCATAATGCATGAAACACACTATGCCCAGTTGGAGGAAATTTCCAGTCTGACACTACTGCTAAAAATTTCCAACAGTCGGGATTATAGTGGCCAACATTATACAAAGATTGTCAAAAGTTTGTCAGTAAATGTGGTCGTTGTCAACGATTAGGTCGACCCCTACTAAGAACTGAGATGCCCTTAATATCGATAAATCTAAGTTTAACGTTTGAAATTTGGGCTATTGACTTTATAGGACCATTCCCAGTACCTTCCAGGAGGTCAGAAGCGCGCTATATTGTAACAGCAGTCGAATACGTTACTAAGTGGGAAGAGGCAAAACCTGTCAAAACCTGTTCTAGTGAAGTAGCCTCCAAATTTATATATGAAAATATCATTACTATATTCGGTTGTCCATTGACTCTAATCAATGACTAGGAATCACATTTTATTAACAAAACTATTGCTGCTTTAACAGACCAATTCAAAATCGACCATAGAAGGAGCACATCTTATCATCCTCAATTTAATGGTGCAATTGAAGCATTCAACAAAACTTTGACAATAGGATTAACAAAAATTTGCAATACAGACAAAGATGATTGGGATGAGAAAATTCCTGCTGTCCTATGGCCATACAGAACAACATATAAACGATCCACAAACCAGACACCGTTTAGACTTGTCTATGGGTAAGAAGCAGTCGTCCCCCTACATTTTCGACAACAGACATTAGTAATCACCGACATATTACATATTAATGTTGAAGAGGCTAAGAATGAGTGATTAATGCAACTAGTTAAGCTAGAGGATCATCGACTAATCGCCATACAACACCAAGAAATCCAAAAGCAACAACAAAAAGCGTGGCACGACCAAACATCAAAAACAAAAACTTGTCGGTTAGAGATCTTGCGTTGTTGTATAACAGTTGAGTTAAAGGTAAACCGAAAAAACTGCATACAGAGTAGATGGGACCTTATATCATCGAAGAAATCAATGCCAACGGATAAGTCCGACTAAGAACGTTACAAGGCAAAGTATTTCAGAAACTTGTCAATGGTGCTTGACTAAAGCGGTATGAAAACTAAAAAATCTATTCAAAAAAAAATTGGAAGAAAAAAAAACGGTTTCATAACTGTTAACAATTTTTTTTTTGTTGAAAAAATCTATAAAAACCTAACAACAACAAAAGAAACAATCCAGGAAAATCAAAATGACAGGGACTTACTCTCAGGAAGGAAGTAGCAGAATACCATTCAGAAGAATTAGAAACCGACAACATAACCATCGACATGAAGAATACCTCCCATCCCACCGACATTTTCACAACCATGATGCGTATCGATAGAAAGAAGGCCCAATGGTCCAATCAAATCATCATGATCACCAACAGAAGGAGCGCCAAACCCAGTGCACATTAAAAGAACTTTCGACAGAGCGTCCTTCACAGTCAAATCCGCCATTAATATCTTCATCAACCAGATCTCTGCTCGCTCCACCTATAAATACCACATCAGATGAAGACTTCACATCATTCTACGAAGAGCTAGAGAGGCAAAGCTATCAGACTCCTGAGATTAAGATACATGTTCAAGAACCAGAGCACTTTACCAACAGAATGGCATTGAAGAAGATAAGATATGCAACCACCAAAAACAAAGGAGTTAGAAACCGCCAAAACCCCATATTGATACAAAGATTGGAAAACATCGGCAAAGCAAAGGTCCTTTGGTCTAACAAATAATTTCAAAAATGATTTCAAAGAGCCTTCAAAGAATTATGCATGGGATGATTTTTTAAGAGAAATTTGGGTTTTTGTTCGATAAACAAATTCATAACCTTTTGGGATCAACCTGGGAAGGAATGCACACAACCAAAATTCAAAAAAATTATGTTATTGTGATGAAGTTGAGTTTTGCAAAAGCGTATGGTAAAGTTAAGCAATTATATCTTAAGCTTCTCCCGCTCCAACGAGGAATTAATTTGTAAACTATTAAATAGATTATGGAGTATTTGTCATCAACAACTTTTGTAGTTTTAATGAATGAATCCACTTCTAGATTCTTTAATGCATCAAGAGGCCTTCATCAAGGGTGTGCTAATCTCCTTTTCGATTTTTGTCATTGGTCGAGGGTTTAAGCACAATGATAAAAGATGTAAGGAGAAGGGGGGAGGTAAGAGGGGTAGAGATTTCAGGCTATGTGGTTATCTCTCATTTTCCCTTTTCAGATTACATAATGATTTATGGCCATGGCTATTTAGGGAGATGAGAGGCATAAAAGAGATCTGAGATATATGTTGTAAGCCTATAGGTATGGAGGTAATTTGAGGTATACAATGTTATTAAATGTTGTGGTTGATGAAGAAAAAGTTCAGATGATAAATTTTCTTCATATGAACCATATGGACTCAAACAACTGTATAAAGTATCTAATTTTTAATTTAAAACTTAATGGTTATAAATATGAAGACTGGATATGTTTGTAGAATAAAATAGTGGCTATAGTTTCTTTATGTCACAATAGATGGTTGTCGAGTGGAGGAAGATTAGTGTTGGTCAAGTTTGTGTTGGAGAGTATATGAGTGTATTGGATGGACCCATTTCTCACATCATGTAGTGCATCCATAATAAAACTATAAGAAATCTCTTTCGTTTTATATGGATAATAAATAGGGAGAAGGAAGGTATAATTCCCTTGCCAAAATGGACCAAAGTGGAAAATTCAACAGAAGTTGTGAGGTGGGATTCTAAAATGATCATTCTATAGTTTGGATTGAACTGCAAAAGTTTATGGAGATGAGTTAATAATGAAGGTTTATGGGAAATTTCGGGGTGGCAAGTGTCGAGGGGGAGGGAGGTGTTCTCTTTAGCCCTAGTGGAAAATAGGAAACTAGGTTCTCATGGGGATTGGGGGTAGCGACCAACAATAAAGATGAGGTGTATTTCTTATACCTAGGATCATAATTTGTGAATGGTCTTTATTACAATAATTCATGATCTTTGGATATTCTCTTCATGTCATCAACCAAGCTAAAAATCAAGATGCGAAACAAGGCACAACACATAGTAGAATACATAACATAATTGCTTAGAATCTTTGAGGTATAAGAGAAGTCAAATACCTACACATAAGGGGAAATAATAATAGTGTAGTAGATCAATTAGCAAGTGAGGTGTACAATCTTTATAAAGGACTTATGCGCAACAATGCCCCCCCAGAACAATGATGGATGCCATGAACCAAACGAGGATAAACATGTTAGAAAAAAGGATTAGAGAACAATAAAAATTAAACAAGATGCAAATATTAAATCCATAAACACATTACAAGAGAGACACTGATATAACATAGTTCACACAAGATGGGATACATCCACACATAAATTGTTAGTCCTTTATTATTATACTGTCCAACAAACTGAAGGGATACAACCTGCAGCACACCCGATGGACTTTCTCTCCACTCTCTCGCAGTCCCTCTCACAACCACAAAGATCGTTCTACAATGCTACAATACAATACACAACCGTATTATAATGCTTTCCTTTTACAGGGAATTACCCTGGGAAAATACCATGGGCCCATAAATTGTTGGCCAGCAAACATCCCAAAATTTTATTTTGAGGGCTTCACCCCGAACCCGCTTTATCGGTGGCAATGTCTCTTTAAACTTAGAAGTAATAATAATTTTGGCATTATCAATGTTCTGAAAAATGTAGTTTTCATCAATGCCCCAATTGTTTAACCAAGCCATGATACTTGTGAGAAGTCACTTCCTCTCGATTTCTATCATCATAAATAAAACTTGCATAGGTGTCTTTCTTAGATTTTATAATCATGTTTTTTGTCTTGTCAGTGTTAATAGTCATACCCATGTTAGAGCAAAAATATTTAAGAATTCTTAATTGCTTATCGAGATCAGAAGGACACCTTGCCATAAGAACAATATCATCAACATAAAGTAGGAGGTTGATAACTATCCTAGCTAAGATTGTGCCGACACAACCTCCTTCTTCTAAACACCTTTCTATCTTATCAATGTAAATACCAAAAAGGAAAGGGGAGAGTCGGAAGCCTTGTTTAACTCCAATATTACAATTTATATCCATTGACCACCCCTCGTTATACATTTTGTGTGAGGTCGACCTATAAGACTAATATTTGATAATAACATGTTTCCAATTTAAAAATCCAATCTATTAATTTGTAAAAAAAGATGGACTATGAAAATAGTTACAATCACAAAGACTATAGAAAGTATGAAATTACGACAACATGACTGAGGAAGCAACAAAGACCTTCAAGAGTAACCACAAACCATGGATGGCTTGAAGGGAGAAGTTTGTCCACGTATACCTGCACTTGCGTCTATTCACAATGTAGACGAATTAGGCATCATCGATGATTATCCATGAGATGTTGAGAAAAGGTGCCAATTCAAAGGGACCTGTCCCTAACTTGTAAATGATCACCCAAGTTAGAAACAGGTGGACGAAACTGGTAAAAAAATGTGATACATGCACTAGGTGCCACAATGCTCTAAGCTTGCCAACATGAATTGATCCACGTAGCAATCACTATGCTACTTGGCCTTTCTAAAAAATAACTTGAGTTGATTATACATTGTTGTAGCTCTATCTCACATATACAAATACTTCAAGTCTCAAATGTTTGTATAGATGACAACCCCCACAGGTCCTGGCCTAACTTCTACACCGTGGGCATTTGAAAATATATAATTCAAAAAGATTCTTATGGTTTAATCATCAATATTTTGAATCTTGCCCTTCATTATCTAGCTTGTTCTTTCAACGCTGAATCCTAAAACAATGGAGTTAATTTATTGCATCTCTTGCTTTTCTTCTTACCCCCTTTTTATTGAAGCATCTAATTCATCACCAATTGAAGCATCTAAATCTCTGCCAGATATAGAATCCAAAACAAGATTATTGGTCTGAATGTCATTAATGCTAGCACGTTGACTCTAAATCACGATCCTACCTTGACCTTGAACATATTGACAGGAAAAATCCATTTTAATGACTTATGCAGGTAGAAGCTCCTTATATTTGAGAACTTTATCAATAAACTCATGCTAATGATCAAAGGTGCCCAAATTCTCTACTAAAAGCACCTCAGCCTCTGTCGTTGACTGTTCCAGGCAAAATTCCAGAAAATGCATGTCTGACAATATGCAGTCAAGTATACATAATTTTATTTTTTCAAAGAAACGACATAGAAGTTATATGACATCACATTATTGCAAAAAATGCTTTCTAATTCAACATTTTCTATTAATTAGTGATATCCAAAACGAGGAAAATAAAGGGAGAAATACAATAAAAAGGAAAGGATTGCATTTAGAAGTTTGAACAGAGTAGGAAGGAGGCAAAAGAATGAAGCACGCCATCAATCTTATAACAAAAGGTGACATCTACCAACCTCATTGCACAGAGCTTGCAAAATGAGAAACTATACAAGCACATTCAACCAAGACTCTAAAAGATGGAAAAATTGAGGAATACTGTATTAAGCGGATACACCGTTTAGAATTGTCACGCAAGAGACTTTTCCTTATGGCTCTTACACGATAAACATAGGAATATACAACTTTGTCTAGAGTATCAAAGGTTCCAAGCCAACGATGATTCTTGAGAGTGGGTTCACAAATTATTGCACATAAATGACATTTTTTACATATTTGGACCTGTTGATGCTGCAAGTAAAGCAGATAATGGAGGCATGCACAAAGTGTTAACCAAAAATCACATGTTGCTTGCATCAACTATTGACTCTAAAATAGAATTTACATATTGCAACAATAAATAAGCTAATTCTTTTAGTTTGTTATTGCAAATTAAAATGTAAATTACCCACCCATAGGTTGTTGTTGGATAATCTACATAGAGAGGTGCGTTGTCTAAACCTATAAAATTGCCAAGAAGGTATGGAACAAGAGCTAGAGTTGGAGCTGTTCCTGTAGGCACTGCTTTTTTTAGGATCCTTCTTTCTAGTAGTACACCTCTACTTGTTTTTAGACTACTCCTGCAAAATGTAGAACAAATACATTATCAATGACAAGTGTAAACTCATTTCCAAAATTGGGTAATGGATTACAACACTTTGGACAGGTGTAAACTCATATATGAAATTCAACAATAGAGGATAGCATTGCTGATGACCGAATTACTTGCACGACAAGCAATAACAAATTGGTTGCTGGTAAGGTTTGTAACCAAGGTAGAAGTAATTTATTTTTATTTTTATTTTTCACTAATCCCGTCATTGATAAAAACTAGTCAAATCAGACTGTACACTCCAATGGAAGGATAACACATGAAACCAAATTATATAAACAAACCAATAAATCTTTATTTTGTAGAGACCTTATCCATTTAAATAGTTGTTTTATGCAACCCTACAAATTAATAGAATAGGGTTGAACATTTAGTCTCTGCAATAGACAAAGACTAAAACTAAAAAAGAAAGATACATTTTCTACTTACAAAATGATCTTACAACCTTTAAATATATATATTTTTAATAGAAACGGTTGAGCATTTTTTGTATTAATAAAGAGTAATAAAGAAAATTTGCATAAAGACAAGGAGGGACTGTTCCTAAATGAGGACAACGTCCAAAACTCCTTCCTCATCTTTGACATATTTATAGCTATCTCGAAAGATCCCTAGTCTATGGAGACTATACCTCCTTACAAACTGTCTGAAAAGTAGTAAGGAAAAACAATTCATTGCAGAGGTTGAAATCTTATGCTAATTCTGAGCAAATGAGAGGCTGAATTCATACACTAAGTGTGTGCAATTTCATTGGAGTTCAACCTAGTGCTTTCAATTTCAAAAAGACTCCCAATTGCATATGTGGAGTGGTTTTTAACAACATTAAGATATTGCATATAAATTCTTGAATCGAGAGCTAACATTGTTGATTGCGTGCTTATTGAGACTGACTGACTGCTCAACTCCTCATCCTTTGCAGCATCCTAGTGCCAAATCGATGATCGACTGACTACTCTGCGTCTTATCCCTATGCCAAGTCACAACCTGCAGTTAATATTCTCTTTATTATAACTTGTTTGTATGGTCACAAAGCTCATAAGATTGTTGTTGTTGAAATTTGCTAGAGCCAGGGAGAGGGTACTATTTTTGTTTTTATTTTTGATTGTGTTAAAACCGTGGAGGAAACATATATGGTTTTTCCTTCCTTTGATTTTGATCTCAACGTGGGCTTTATTCCAGATTGCATGATCCTCTTTGCCAACATTTTTTCCTTGACCAAAGACATTTATGCTCGAGGATGTTGCACTCTAGATGTTGAGGTGTACCTCTCCAACTGGGTAAACCATTCCGCGAGCCATCCCAACGATAGAGTAGTTTTATTTTTTTGTGGTCGATCTGAACATCCCAATGATAACATTCTTGCTATCCATCATCTTAAGACTCATATTCCGAGCATTGCTTCTTCATACATCAATTTTGGGCAGGGGAGCCGCTAAATTGAAATGCAATGAGGTGTCCCAATCACCATTTAAGACACAGTACTTACCTTCCAATTGAAAGCTTACATGCCAATTACTCCTAGATCCATGGGGAGATTCAACCTTTTTGGGGATAAAGCAGAGCTCAAGGGATCCAACTTCTTCCATGCCTTTCTTCATTGCAGACTAGTAATCCACAGTCTAAGAGAACTCCTTTGTCAGCCATTAAGTCTGCCTGTTTGTTATTTTCTCTCAGAATATGAAAGAACTTAAGAGATTTAAACTCCCTTCCTAAGCAATTAAGGATGTAATGTAGTTTAATTGACGGACTCTGGTAGTTCTTGCTCACTTTTCTTGCTTCCCTTATAGCCATGATATAGTCTCCAAAAACTGCTAACTCCTCAATTTCGCAACTGCTTGCTATCTCCAATCCCTTGATTAAGGCAAGAGACTCAACGCCATTATTAGATTTTTTGCCCAGGCCCCAAGCATAATCCTTCTACTTATCCCCTTCAGGGTAAAAAATGACTCCTCCCGCCCCTGCCATCCCTAGATTGCCTTTGGAGGCCCCGTCAAACAAAAGGGAGTTATAGCCAAGATTCAACCACCATCTAGCAAAATCTGTAGAGCTCATCCCCAATTGCCATTTTAAACAATTAGGCCTTTGAGCAGTCGTATGCCAGTTATGGGTAAAAGGTGATAGAAAATCAATTGCCCGCGCTCTTTCTTCAGGATTCAAAGGTTCCTTATGGATATGGATCATCCCCCTCGTTAATAAAGCTTCCGCACACAATGATTTTGCATAATACATTACTTTTCTTGGAAT
This sequence comes from Pseudotsuga menziesii, assembly GCA_001517045.1. NCBI lineage: Eukaryota > Viridiplantae > Streptophyta > Pinopsida > Pinales > Pinaceae > Pseudotsuga > Pseudotsuga menziesii. The sequence goes on along the minus strand of LPNX010810282.1, from coordinate 153,351 downwards.
GGAGACTTCGCATTCAAAAATGTCTTTATTTCTTGTTTCCCATATCTTCCAGCAAATGTATTTTGGGAGGGAAACCCAAGCCCTTGTGATATCTGGTATTTGGAAAAGAGAGCCTTGATAATAGTTTTTCGAGCATGCAAAAGGTCATTCTTGTTTGTTGGAAGGATCAAATTTATATGCAGCTCTTGTAGGGCACGAGACTAGACTTCTTGAGAAAACTTGCAATCCAGAAAGAGATCATCTAGAGTTTCTTCTGACTCTTTGCAGAGGATGCAACGTGATGGCCCTTCAATCCCCTTTTTTTCAAATTCTTTGTTTTCAGGGATTTGCGATGTGCTAAAATCCAGAAGAACACATTTATTTTTGGAAGGCCATCTTTGCACCATATTTTATTCCACTTTATATAAGTTATGTTACTTTCTTTGTTGCTGGAGGTGATTCGATATCCTTCTTTTATAGTATAGATTCCCGATTTTTCCCAGCCTCTGCCATCAGAAAGATGACAATGGATAGGCGTAGACCCTTGAAGAAGAGAGAATAGAGTAGTAAAGTAAAAAATGAGATGCTCTGGAATCTCCAAGTCTTTCCATCCAGCCCATCTTCTGCTATTATTCCAAGAGGATAGATAAAAAAGGATGGACATATTTGATTGGTCAATCCATTTCTTAAGATACGCAAAGGCAGCCAAGTGGTTTGCGGGAGATACAGGCCCCAAATTGTCAGACTAAATCCTAATCCATTTACCATTTATGGGGATACAGTGCAAGTTATTTTTAATGATATGGACCACCTTCTTACAAAGATTCCAAATTGGAGATCAATTCCCTGTCAGGGGAAATTGATCAACACATATTTTCCTTGCTCCCTTCATATATTTTTTTCCTAAGAATCTCCTTCCACCATGCCTTCTCTCCAAAGACAATTCTCCAAAGGATTTCCTCTCCTAGAGCAAGGTTCATCATTACCGAGTGTTTTATTCCAGCTCCTCCACAATTTTTTAGACTGCAAACAGTATCCCAATTAACAAGGTGGAATTTTTTTGAACCATTTGACTTACCTCCTTGCCAAAGGAATTTTAAAATCTCTTTTGTGATTTCTTGCATTACTTTTTTAGGAGCTATAGAGCTCAAGCAGGTATAAATTGGATAAGCTGAGAGAATAAAGTTAATGAGGACGAGCTTTCTTGTTGGGTTGAGCCACCTTACTCCCCACGAAGAGATTTTTTTATTATCTTATTGACAATTCCCTGCCAATCTGGTGAATTTTTTTTCCCTTTAAAGATAGGGGTCCCAAGATAGTTGAAAGAGTTCTAATTTAGCTTGCCTTCGAAGTCTAGAACCCTTGCTATCCTTCCCAACGTCATGGGTGGACAATTCCAGCCATAAACCTTAGATTTTATATGATTTACCTTTCCATCTGAAGCTTTGAGGAAAGAGGACAACACTTCATTAAATCTCTTTGCAATCACCGTGGAAGCCCTCCCAAGCAGAATTGTGTCATCTGCAAACTGGGCATGTGTTGTAGCTTTGGTTCCCTTTGCGATCTTTAGGCCTTTTAGTTTTCCATGTTCTTGTAAAGCTTGAAGCTTCATACTCAATGACTCAGCTACTAACATAAAGAGGAGTTGGGAGAAGGGGCATCCTTGCCTAAGACCTTAAAAAGCTTGAAAGAATTCAGATGGCCTACCATTAATTAATGGAGCAAACCATGGACTGTTAATGCAAGCTTTGGTCCATTTAATGAACCTCTTCGAAAAGCCGAACCTGAACATAATTTCAAAAAGAAAGAAATGATTAACCCTATCAAAGGCGTTAGCCATGTCTAACTTTAATGCCATACCTTGTTGCTTTCATTCCAAGATGTAATGAATGGCTTCTTGGACAATAGTGATATTGTCTAGTATTTGCCACCTGACTACAAATCCTCCTTGAGAGTCCGATTGTAGAGCCCCGACTGGGTCTCTTTTAACTTCTATTTACAGTCAGAAAATTTACTTTATATATACAGTTTGAAAATCTCTAATTCTGTTTTATCTACTTCTAACAATTTACTGTTAACTGTGCAGGTAGCAAAGATAATCACAGCATACAACTTTTAAAATTTAATTAACAGAAATTGCCATAATAATGCTGGAAAATACCTGTAGATAGCTAGTAGGTCCACCTTTGTTGCTGCCCTTGTTTGTCGTTTTTCCTTGCTTTCCCCTGCAGCCAAAAGTCCTTCCCAAGTTCTGAAACTCAACCAGTCCAAACCAGTCTTGCCACCCTGCCAACTGACGGGGTCTCGCCGACCACCCAGCTCCAAAGGCACCCCTTTGGACCCCCGAGCCCAAACCGAGTACAAGTCCTAAGCTGTTGTATCCCCTCAAAATCAATCTCCAACAAAACCCCTTCTTTGCAGCTCTCTTCTCCCAAAACTTCTAAAAAAACTAAGGTAAGGATGATCCCCTTCTCCTCCCTCCTTTCTCCCTCTTATCCCCATGTTTGTCGACCTCTCCCATTACTACCCCTATCTTCATCATAAATTTACCCACCCCTTCCATCTACCATGAAAGTCCTCGAGCCCTCAACTTGGACTTGGACTTAATTTAAATAATTTAAGTTGACTTGGACTAATTTAAATATTTAAATTAATATTGCAAGGTGTTGGTTGGGGTCACTTCCCAACCGTATCTTCCAATTCAATTAAATTTAATCATTTTTATTTAATTTAATAATTTTAAACATATTCTTACTCTTTTTCAATATTTAACCATTTAATTAATAAATAATAAATGTTATATATATTATATAGTTTAAACTTGCACACTTCACCAATTTAATTTAATTAACAGTAATTGTCAATTGATTAATTACACTTACCTAATCATTTAATTAATAATTTCTAATATTTATAATATGTAAATTCCCTTTAATTATAAATTCACTTAATTCAATTTATCAATTATGAACAATAATCCTATCAATGTAAATCATAACATTATCAATGTGTAATCATCTTAATTAAATAAAATTCACTATGATTTAATCGACTCATACACCTATTTCCATTCTAATTACACCTTAGTTTGTAATTAGCTAATTAACAATCATTACTAAAGATAAGCATAGTCTTGTTAAAATTAATTAACATCATTAACACATAATAAATTTAAGGGATCAAGTCACTATCAACTTATTTAACCTTATAGTTACATTTCAACCCTTAGTCCTAGCTAATTAAACTCATTAACAATCAATCAAGCATTCTAATCAATTGCATTAGTCACTACCTAGGTTAACCATTGCTTTGTTTATTATTCAACCATAACTAATTATTAATGGACAATAATTAACCATTAATCAACATTATTAACCCTAATCATCATTATTAACTTTAATCGACATCATTAACATTGATCAACAATAGTTAATTACTAACGACAGTAATTAATATTAAGCGACACTAATTGACATTATTACTCAACAACATTTCATGTAATTCATAATATGTAGGCGAGTTATGTAAGCGTAGCTACTGCTTACATTCCTCACGTAAGTACACTAAAAGTAATAATTCACATACATCAATCATAATCAAGGAACTTATTATTTACCGACACATGTTTTAGCATAGTTTACAAGGTATGATCCATTAGCTTACTGAAATCCATGTTACGACAATTCATACATCACTGATTTACGACACATACTAATCAAGGGTTTTACACATCTACAGTTAGATATTGTTTTCACCCCTACTTCACGCTATATCTATCTACCTACATCATTACTAACTTCCACATCCTATCCTGTCCTCTGCTGGACTACCCTGGAATGTCAAGTCATGACCGGTTCCAGCTATAACCCGTAAGCGGAAGTGTCGACCACATCGACCAAGCTTCCCCAGCAGGCAACCACCAGTCATCATCACACACCTTGGGGAGCGCGTCGTAGCACAGCCCTCCCATGACTCTGGGTTTCGGGGATAAACGGTGGGTAAAGCCTCCACCCCCCTAATGGAACAAGGGAATATGTCTACTCGACATAACAACAGCGTTGCACTTGTACTCGGTCTGTCATCGTATAACCGATCTGGGCGGTTGAGTTTCCTGGAACCCTACCCCACCCATGTCATAACATACATCATAATAAACAGCATAATAACCATACGAAAGTAAATAATGCATCACTCGCATACCATTTTATCTTTAGAAGTCCATGTCCCCGAGACCCTCCCACCTCGTAGGATCCAGCTATCACTTAGCCGTTTCAACCTGTAAGTCAGTCCTCGACATACAATATAGGATATCGTGCATAATCCTCGATATGTACACATATATCTGGGTTTTGGGGATAAACGGTGGGTAAAGCCTCCACCCCCCTAATGGAACAAGGGACTATGTCTACTCGACATAACAACAGCGTTGCACTTGTACTCGGTCTGTCATCGTATAACCGATCTGGGTGGTTGAGTTTCCTGGAACCCTACCCCACCCATGTCATAACATACATCATAATAAACAGCATAATAACCATACGAAAGTAAATAATGCATCACTCGCATACCATTTTATCTTTAGAAGTCCATGTCCCCGAGGCCCTCCCACCTCGTAGGATCCAGCTATCACTTAGTCGTTTCAACCTGTAAGTCAGTCCCCGACATACAATATAGGATATCGTGCATAATCCTCGATATGTACACATATATCTCATCATAACATGACAACAATAAACTCATTCATTCGCCATGCACCTGGCATAACATTCACTATTTCAACATATATCTGTAATGGTATCCACGTACCCATCATTCAATAATTTCCATATATTTGACATAATTAACACATGATACATATCTAAACATGACTACCGACCCTAATACTATCATCACACACACACATATATATATCGGCAAAATAATCGAACCATATGTCCACAGTGTCGTCAAACCGACGAGGTCTCACAATCAAACAAATACAACATATAATAGTAGTTCAGGTAGAAATGTCAAAACGGGGTGTTACACCGATATTATATGCTTCATGAGATTTTTCATTCTAGTAGCCAGAATTTTTGTGAGAATCTTGTAAGAAGTGTTGCATAGAGAGATTGGCCTGAATATGTCCACAGAGCTAGGATTTGTTTCCTTCGAAATCAAAGCGATGAATGAAGAGTTGGTGACCCCACCAATTTTTTTTTCCGTTTTCCTTGTCCAGTTTAGCATCCTTCTCAGATCTTCCGTGATGATGTCGCACACAGCCCGGTAGAAGTTGACAGTGAACCCATCCGGTTCCGAAGCCTTGTCTAGATGCAGGGTCCAGATCGCTTCACTAATCTCATGTTCCGATATTGGCTTCATTAGTTCGTCATTTTCAGAATCATAAATTATAGGAGGAATAATCGAGATAAGGTCAACTTGAGAGATGGGATCCATCTCATCACTGTCTGTATAGAGATTTCTGAAGTGCTGAAAGATATGCTTCTTGATTGCTTCATGCCCCTCGATTTTTTGTCCATTGCTATCATTCAACTCCTTGATAGTATTAAAGTTTAGTCTGGCTTTAGTTTGTTTGTGGAAATAACTAGTATTATTGTCTCCCCCTTTTAACAAAGTTATCTGGACTTCAGCCTCCATTCTTCCTCCTCGTACCTTGCTGCCTTTAACATCCTCATATTCATTTATTTTTCATGGTTTAGAGAGAGCAAAGTCACTTCTTCATCTTCCATTCTTTTTTGAAGAGTTGCGAGATCGTCTTGAGTTTGTTTCTTGTGAAATGAAGGCCCTTTAAAAGATAATTTAGCCCAATTATTAAGAGCGAGAAGTATTGCTCTTAGCTTTGACTCCCATATATAGCTAGGAGAGCCAAAGATGTTAGAATTCCAAGCCTGTTGAATGATTTATAGAACTTTTGAATCCTGCAACCAAAGAGGATTAAAATGGAATGGGATAGGGCCCAAATTCTTTGAAGGAGATAAGGACAAGTATATTGATTTGCGATCTGAAGTTGCTAAAGGAAGAGCTACAGAGATCGGGAGAAAAATCCATTTCCAAGAGGGAGTAGCTTATCAAAAACCTATCTAGTCTTGCAGCAATATGTCCAGGGCCTGTCCTTTTTTTTTCACGAGAATGGTTAATTTTTTTTTTATTAAAAAAAGAATAGGTTGTGGCTTAACACCAAATCCAACTATTTACACATAGTCCACTCTCCTTGAGAATTCCAAATAGATGATGGAGTTCATCCTAGACCTTTTCGTTCCACCAATATTGCCTGAATCATACCATCGTGAAGCATTCTATCGTATACATCATTCAACTACCTTGATTCATCCCTACGTATGGCTTCTAGTTTATCAGTGTTCCTCAACCGCCTCTGCATTCTCTTACACGTTCATCTTGTTTGCATCACATCCACAAATCTGGACTCTTCTCTTCGGTGTGCAAGCGTTCACCCAAGCGTTCTCTCCACCGTACTCAGCTCACCAACGTTGCTTCCATTCCCATCCCTTGTTACAATTTCCCATCGTTTCCTTCCAATCCCAAAAACATTTCCAGCGTTTCTTCAAATGGAACCCAGCCCATCATCACATCTTTGATTTTCAAATGTCATCTAGTCGAGCCATGGAGGATTTTTAAATGTCTCCCTGTCCATCAACGCACCTTTGATTTCTCGAGTGACAAATTTTACGGCACTGGCTTCGTTTCCTTTCCCCAAAACGTGGCGTTAAGCGTTCCAACAGGAAGATTGACTCTGTGATTTGCAGCTTTGTCTGCATTCTCATTCAGATTTCTTAATATGTGACAGAGTTTTACAGAGCCAAATTTAGGTAGCAGAATATGAATTCTCTCCAGCAAGGAGTTTAATTTGACATTACACGGTGTGTGTCCATGTATTATAGAGCTGGTGAGTATCAGAGAGTCT
>LPNX010810282.1:128950-138950 GCA_001517045.1 Pseudotsuga menziesii | reverse complement strand
GACGTTACATAGAAAAATCAATCTGAACCGAGCGAAAGTGCCTGGGTTGGTCTCCTTGGGGATTAAATCCAAGAACGTAGAGTTCGTTCCTAACCCAATTTTGGCTTTTTGCTGGAAACTTGTTATCATTCTTATCAGATCCTTTTTTATAGTGTTCCACTTGGCTCTGTAGAAGTGGATAGAGAACCCGTTCGGCGCCGGTGCCTAGTCCGGATCCATGCCCCATATCACGGATGTAATCTCTGCTTCTGAAAAGGGCTTTAGGAGACTCTTATTCTCTCAAGGAAGTATCATAGCTGGAATGTTCTCTAGGAGATCCCTGGTGTTGTCCTCATCCACATTTCCTTCCTCGAGGAAGAGGTTTTTAAAATGGTTGTGCGCTTCCTCTTTTAAATGGTCCAGTCCTTTAACAATCCGTCCATTTTCCAAATGAATTTGTTCAATATGGTTATGAGATTGTCTCGAGCCTTTACTTGTCTATGGAAATAGTCACTGTTCCTGTCCCCAACTTTTAAGCAAGTGCTGCGGGATTTGATTCTCCAGTACTCTTCTTCTTTGCGAAAAGATTGATATGCCTTGGATTTTGTTTTACTTCGTGGTCTAGATCATAAGACTCTACGGTCTTGCTTTCCATATCCGTTTGAGCTGCTGGGAGGGAGGAGACCGTTTCTTGCCTTTCCTTGGTTGGGGTCTTGTTGTTAGTTTTCACCCATTCCTTCAATGCTACCTTGGTATTTTTGATCTTTTATTCCCATACAAAGCTCGGGGAGTCGGAAACCGGTTGTCCCCAAGCCTTTCCCACATTCTCATAGAAGCCAGGATTAGAGATCCACTGAAGGTTGTACCTAAAGGGGATCAACCCTAACTTTTCAACATTTTGGATAGAGAGTAGGATGGGTTTATGGTCAGAAGCGAGGTTAACCAGTATTTGGGAATGCAGTATCTTCCCTTCCAAGAGGAGAGAGCTTTGGGCTAAGAACCGATCCAACCAGGCAACAATATGCTTCACTCCCACTCTTTTGTTCGTCCAGGTGTATCGTCTTTGCTTGGGTTTGATGTCCATGAGGTCCCATTGAAGTATGAGGTCTTCGCGTTGATCTCTGAAGCAGTCCCTCCCAAAGAAGCCCCCTTTTTTTTGCTTTGAGAACCTTACTAGATTTAAGTCCCCGGCCAATATAATGTTGGGGGGGGGGAATAGATCTCCATAAAGCCTTCTAGAGAGTTCCAACATCTTTTTTTTCGAGGTAGTGCACAAGTACATAAAGGTTGAAGAGAGTGATTTTAACCTTGGATGGAAGGTGTTGTAGCTCCGTGAAGATCCAATGCTGGGTTGAGAAGGATTTGGGGAGGGTAAAGTCATTCTTGCTCCAAAGAGTGGCCAAACCACCAGAAGCACCTCTAGAGCTGATGGCGTGTCCTCCTTGTTTTTGCCAATTCGCTTTGCTGAGGGAGAGGAGAGTTTCTTCCTCCATTTTGGTCTCTTGGAGCAGGAGGATATCAATAGGGTCCATTTTTAACAGATCTTTGACAGCTTTCACTTTGTTTGGACTACCTAGTCCTCTGCAATTCCAAGAGTCCAGCTTCATTATTTACTCTACTTGTGGTAGGTGGATCCTCCCTTCTTGCTTCTCGTCTTGGGGTTCTTTATGAAGGATTTTTCTAGGGTGGATTGGTTTCCTTGCATTTTTTTGCTTCCAGCTTCTTCTTCCCTTAACTCTCTACTGTATTTTCTCCCTTGTCTCTTAGCAGATTTTTCAAAGGGTTCTTCTTATGAGGTGGAGATCGCTTCATGTGTTCTTCTCTTGGCCATTTTTGCATAAGATGGGGATGAGACCTGATTTATGGTGGGAGACTTTGAGTGCAAGAGTGGTGAGGGTTCTGGTAATAGCTCTTGATATTTCCCAGCTAATTCCTTGAGTATTTTCCCCTCCTCCTGCTCTTCTTGGGTTTCCTCTCCTTCATGGTCTTCTTCGTCGTTATCCAAGAGGTTGAAGGGATTCGATGTTCCTTCCGATGATCTTTGCAGAATCTTTGAAGGGCTCGGGTTAGATTGAGGCCCTAGTCCTAGAGGATCTTGTTGTCCTTCTTTCACTTTAGATCTGGGTTTGGATTTGCTCTCTGCTTTCTTTTGGTTTGTTTGCCAATGGGCTCCTTTCCTTGTCTCCATTGTCTCATCTTCCTTCTTTTTACAGTGTATTGCGAAGTGCCCATATTCTCAGCAGTGTCTGCATTTGAATGGAAGTTGCTCATAATCGAGCTCTTGGATATGGGACCAGTCTGTTATAGTGAGGTTGATGGTTTTTGAAAGTCCTACTTCTAGATCTACCTCTACGCAGATCCGAGCACATGAGTATTGATCTCACCTTTCTGCTATGTCTATGAACTTGCCCGGGGTGTTTCCTATTGCCTCCAAGGATTCCTAGCTCCAACAATGTAGGTGGAGGTGTGGAAATTTCACCCAAACCAAGACTACACATGGGACATCTTGTGACGGGTCAAAGTCTGGGGTCCATTTGTTAAGATACATACCTTGTGGCTCCACGAAGTATGGTCTGTTTCTAAAAATGAGTTCTTTGTCTTCTTTGCTTTCAAAGATGAAGACGAAGAAGCCTTTTCCCATGAAGAAGTTGCTTACTTCCTCCTTGATCAGTGGTTTCCAATTCTTTTTGGTTCAGGCTTCTATCACCCTTGACGATGGCCACAGGCCTGTGAACTGTCTGATCATTCCTTTTTTTGGCAAGGTTTAGGGCTGTATTGTAGGATCTAGCCATGTGGAGAGCTATTAAGGTGATCTCTGTAAGCTTTTTGACAAACTTATGTTGCCATGGAGACATGGATTTCTTTCCATTAGCCGCTACAAGTTTCTTGAATTTGTCAATTTCTTGAGGTGTGTGGGTTTGCAGGAGCACTGGAGTAGGATCAAGTCCTCCTCCCTTAGCCATTGGTGTGCTACCCAGTCAAACTACCTCCAGCATCTGCACAATCGCAACCCAACCTGCTACACCTGCTCGTGGATCGGGTGTTACGCCTGGGTGAGCGGATCAACCTTAGGCAGATCGTCGGTTGCTCACCTCGATCTTATCGCTCTGGATAAGGCTTTGATAACATGTGTTTTGTTTGTTAACTTTTGACATGTGAAAATGAACCCTTCAAGCTAGCAAAGAGAACACAGATGTAGAGATTCGATTTGCGAGAGATCATAAGAAAATGAAAATTATTAAGAACACAGGGCCCATCCTTTTGTTACTCCAAGTATATTTCCCGTTCTTAAGGGGGGAGGTCTAGTAGATCCAGATCTTCCTTCAGGTCTTCCATTTTCTCTCCAAAGGGGTCCCTAACGATCAAGCCTCCCCTCTTCTCCCCCTACGATTTGGTGGCGTTGAAGTCCCCAACAAAAATAGAGTCTTTTCCCTGCAAGTTCTCGCTTAGCAAGTTAAGAGTTTCCCAAAAGACCATCTTATCCCTGTAATGCGTTGGGCCGTATACATTACAAACAAAGATCGACGAGACAGGGCCATTACCTCCTCTTCAACCATTTTTGTCTCTTGAATTATCAAAATGTCTGGTCTTTCTGATTTGATAATATTTTGAATAACTTCCACTTTGATTGAGCTCCCAGGCCTCTGCAATTCCAAGAGACAACTATCATTATTTCTTTGTTGTTTAAGGTCTTGCTCGAGACCCGCTGTCCGCTCTTAATCCTCTGACACTTTTGGTGTTTTGTAGAAGCTTAGTTTCCTCAATGCTCGTCTACCTCCCAAGTTTAAGTTCTCTTTCTGCTTCTTGTTCCCTGTGGTGCTTGTGAGTTTTTCTTCCCCTAGTGGACGGTGGTGGAGTTTGATCTGGTATTTCTTGAGATCCTTGCGAAGAGGAATGGCATGGGGAGTCTACCATCGGATTGACTCTGCTTTTCCTTACCATCACTACCTAAGATCCGCTTGGGGAGGAAGATCCCGCGAGTGTTTTCTCTGTCCCATCTTCACTTGCATTAGAAGTGTGCTTGGTTTCAGACCCCCTCTATTTCATTGCCCTCAGAAGGGATATCCGTTGAAGGGAATTCTCCTTCTATATGAAGAACCAAGTATTGATTGCTAGTGGTCGTTCCCTTGGCGGTTGGGGCATGCTCCTTAGTTTTTTCTGGTTGAGAACCATTGTTTGCGTTAGGAGGAATATAAGGCGCCTTTTTCCCTCTTTTAATTTGCTGCCATCCTTCTTCTTGGTTTTTTCCAGGATCCTCTGGCGCTTCTTTAGGACAACTTTTGACAAAGTGACTGTATTCATGGCACTTTCTGCACTTGAAAGGAAGCTGCTCATAATTGACCTTTTGCAGGTGTTCCCACCCATCCATGAACATATTCACTGCTTTAGGTAAACCTTTCTCTAAATCGACTTCCACACATATCCTTGCACATGAGAATAATGGTCCCTTTGGCTATGCCTTGTCGATATATTTTCTAAGGGTATTTCCAATAGATTGAAGGGCCTCATCGTTCCAACAATACAAAGGGAGACGAGGAAGACGAACCCATACCGACACTGTTGAGAGAATGTCCTTCTCTGGATCAAAAGATAAACTCCAACGATTTAGATACAGATCTCTTGGTCCCATGAAGTAAGGTCTGCTTCTAAAGATGAGACCCCTGTCATCTTTGTTCTCAAACAAGAACACAAAAAACCATTTTCCACAGAAACAATGTTATAAGGCTCCTGAAATCAAAGGATCAACTCCATGGTTTTCGGCAAGGGCCAAATCCTCGTGAATTGACCTATTAGGCCCTTCTCACTCAAGGTAAGGGCCTTCATTCTTGAAGCCGTTGACATGATCTAAATGTGAGGAGTAGCTGCACGCCTCACAAAGTTGGACACTTGGATCTCGAAGGCTGAAGGAGTAGGCAAGGATTAAACCAAAGCGCTGAAGACATCGTTCAAGAGATGTCTTCTCTCCTTCGGAGAAGGATCCATGCGTGTAGGTGCAACCAAACGAGCTCCTCCTTTAAATGTAACCCTAAATCACAATTACAGTGGTAATCTTCATATCTTTTGTAGTTGCAGAGTACAAAATATATATATATATATATATATATATAAAAGTGAGATGATTATAATCAAACTAACTTTGAACCCAACCAAAAAAAATAAATTATAATCTTTAGTTTGACATGGACCACTAATTTCAAGTGAGGAGAAAAAGTATTCCAACAATACTCAAGTGACTAAATATCATTCAAAGATTGTGATTTTAGACTTTGGATACGATAACGATTATTTGTTATGGTTTATATGAGTCAATAATGCTTATATATAATAATATGAATTAATAAAAAATAAAATTTGTTGAAATATAAATTTTAGTATTATTATTTTTAATTTGTCAATCAAAAAAGAGTTACACACGTATACGAACAACGATGGCTGCCTATTCACCTTCCTTACCAACATTCCACGTGTCCTCGTTGGCAAAATGACATCCATATGCATTTTAACTTTAAATCCTTAACAGGCACTCCGTCTTTTAACAGTTATCTGCCAAACGCCGTTATTTTAAAACTCCATCTAAACAACACAAGTCAATTTAAACAAGTCCAACACTAACTTAGCGACGAGTGAAACTTAATAACTAACCGCGGTTCGGACAGATACGCAAAGCATCCCCAGGCCCCTGAAAGCCCAGCAGAGAAGGATTTTCAAGCCAATCATTGATGGATTCTTCAGTTTTTCCCAGATTGGATCCGTCCAAACACTCATGGAATCAACCTATGGAACTACTTGTTCTCTAAATTTTGAATCTTTAATGGCGTGTTCTGCTATCATCCGGTAAATAATTCCCCATTAATTAATTTTGCTCTGAAACCTGAGTTCTGAGTTTGAAAATGTCTGTTGAAGCATGGGAGGGCATGCAGCGCCAAGGGCAAGACATCGCGGAGCGTTTCAGCTCTCTTGCGCAGTCTTTCAGTTGCTTACTTCAGAGTCACATGGGAAATCCTGAGCATGACAAGAAGAGCGAAGAGCAGGGCATTCACACGTGGCCGTGGCCTTGGCAGGGTAAACGGCAGGGGAATAGCTACGACAGGGTTCGTCTCAGCAAGAGACGGACGGCGGCCGGTTCCACAAGGGAAAGCGGGTGTCCTCCGGTGGTCGAGCTCGGGATGAGATTAGGACAAGTCGGCGCCGATGTCGGAGCCTGCGTGGGCGGAATTGTGCAGAATGTCGTGCAGAACTTTCCTCGTCCTTTTCAGCACGATGGCGATAAGGCTGTAATTCAACAGCCCGTGTCGAATTCGACCTCTGGTCGCTCGGAGCGCGAAGAGGACGATAAAGCCGAGAGTTGGGTTGGCCATATTGGCAGGGTTTTGAAGGGTTATGGCCCTCGAAGGCAGTCTTGTGAGCCGCGCGATGACCAGAATGAATTCGACGACATACCTGATGAAGATGTCTTCACATTTCAGCCAAAGCCACCCAGCCATTTTCACAAACGGCAGGTGTGCATTCGGCCCTCATTAGCTCTAATGCAAGCTAGGTAATAAGCCAGTATTGTATTCTTTTCTCAAAGGAAAAATTTCTGTATTTTAAAAAGGATTGAAATCTCAATCCTTAAGGTTGAGCTTCGTTTACGATTTGATTTTGATTTTGGTTTTGGTTTTAAACCGGTGAAATCAAATAGTCAGGCGTCACTCTATGCCCAAAATTTGTGGTTCATGTTTGTTTCCAAATATGGACAAGAAAATTTCCCCTGCACCCCCCGCCACCCCCCCAAAAAAAATTGCCATTAAATTGGGCAGAGAATAAATCGATATATTCAAACCAAAAAAAAATGCAAATATCCATTAAAACTTCAAATATTGATCCAAAAATATGTCAAATTAAATACCATGAAAACTGGTGGGATATAATTTAGGTAAAACGCACCGCTTTTCTGATCCAATCCGGTGGAAGTGTGCTTAAAATCGAGCGAGGGATTATGCCTAAAACTGCCACTTTCTAACATTTATAGAGTACCTCAATGGGTTTGGTTTCGCAGAATTGATCCATGCTCCAAGAGTCCCGAAAATACACTAGTTCAATCACAAATAGTTCTTGGGAAAATTGAGAGTTTGCTGGGAAAGTACGTTTGCATAGGCATCTCAAGGTCTTAATGAAAACGTGTTTAAACATATTATATTAAGCATATGACATCTTTTCTATTTTTTTCTCTCTTTGAGTGGAAGAAAAATAAATCTTAACCATTTTTTCGAATTTAAAATAAAATCAACTGGACGGTTTGGCAGATTTCATTTTTCCAAACAACCATTGCTGAATGCAGTGACTAAGTCCAATGCCTAGCATGCACACATGTTCTCACCGTATTGGGAGGTCCACACTGGTCCTTTACAAATCTTTTGATCAGTCATGGCCTACGCTCTATTTATAATTGTTCTATTTTATATCATATCATGATAGTACAGGGAAAATATCTGAACACAATACCTGCCTGTTGTCCACCACCGCCAAGAACTGATCATGATTCATGAGCATGTTGTTGGTCGTTTAAACAACTTTGCTACTTGACCGCCTGTCTTGTCCTAACAAAACTGCGATTTTGGCAACCTACTTTATCTTGTCGACCTAACTTAAATACTGTATATTTTACTTCCGAGGAGCTTCTCTTGAACAACATACTTCTCTATACTAGCTTGTTTTAATTACTCTAGCCTGGCCATAAATAGACCTTAGCTTACCTAGTGGAATCCCCTACACCCCTTAGGGAAGCAAACTTGGAACCTGAGACCCAGGAAGTCAATAGGTACTAGAAGCAGAGCTCTCAAAAAGTTAATAACAATAATCAGCCTGTCTTGCCCTAACAAAAATGTGATCTGACACCCTTATTGAATCTATATGAGCTACTAGATGATATTATGTTAATATGTTGGATTATAGTTTGAAGCAGAGAGCCAAAAACAGTTTAGGAGCCTTTCGGAAATCTATTACAGCAGTGTCCTCTTTGTTATGTGCTTGTCCTGCAGCCAGATGATGATGGATTCTCTGATTTTTCAATTGAAGTTGTCCCTCCTTGAAGAACTGTAGTACAACTGTAGATTTTTCAGCGCTTTCCCAACTCGGTTTCCAACTCCGTTTTAAAATATTGTTTAATGCCCAACCCAATTTGTTTTACTGCTGCAAATTAGATGTTTTTTCATAAACCACATAGGACGGAAACACAAGAAAAGCTTCTACAACATTTTCATTAATAGCAAATAAACACATTCAACCATGAAATTTCAGACACGATATTTTTGGTCCAATGACCAAGGAAAAAATCCCAACCTCCGGGGAAAACCTGTGAGAGAGAAATTTCTATTTTCAGGAAAATAAATTACAGCAATACCTAGAAATTTTTTCAGACCAACTTATCTCAACCGGATGAAAATTCTATGCCTCTTTTTCCGTGCCAAACAGGAAAAATCAAACTCAGAAATTTTCTGTTTTTTGTCTCGATTTCCATGCTGCTGTATGGACTGTATGGACAAACCGTACGGACTGTCTGTATGGACCTTGAAATCCATGCCCAGGATTTTTTCCTAAAAAATTGTGCCCAGAAATCTGCCTCGAAAATTGTGCCTGTTGTGCTGAAACTGTACTGTACGGACCAGCAATAAATGGTGCTGCCCTTTCCTCGATTTTCGTGCCCTCTCTTGCTGCTGTCCTTTTCTTGAAATGCGTGACAAGATAAGTCCTTTTCTTGAAATGCGTGACAAGATAAAAAGTTGTTGCTGCTGGTATTTTTTCCTCTTTCTTAGAAAAAATGGCTCTCCTTCTCTCTCAAAATGGAAAAGTGCCTCTTCACTTGGAAACTTTCCTTTTTGGTGAAAAAATTAGTGTGGATGAAAAACCATCTAATCCTAGGGCTCAGATTAGTCTAGATGAGTGGTTGTGATTAAAATTACTTTTCTCCACAAAATAATTAATTTCACTCACTTTTTAAATATTTCACTTAAAGTGCACTTTTTCCCTAAAGTGCAATTAATGCTCATCTCAAGTCATTAATATAAAGTCCAAGTGACTTTTCCCCTTTTCCTAGTGACTTAGGCAAATGTCACTTAGGGGAACAATTCCTAGGCAAATTTCAACCCTCTCTCTTACTGAGGAAGTTGTTCTTCACTGTTAGTTTTGTACCTAGGAATTTGTTCCCTAAGTGACTTTTTGCCTAAGTCACTTAGAAAGGGGAAAAATGTGACCCTCACATTAAAAGCTACTTAATGAGACTTTATAAAGTTAAAGTCACTTTTTGATAAATTTAAGTGGGTGAGTAAATTTATTTAAGTGATTTAAATAAATGTGATTTTTACTCTCATTGAATCTTCGCCATTGGATTGGATCTTTCTCCATCGTTGGATTAGATTCCCACTTAGGGTTTAGACAAAAAGTGTTGAGGGAGGCAAAACACTTCACTTTTTCATTTTTGGAGAAGGAGAGACTGAGCTGAGAGAGAAGGAGGTCAAGCTAGGGCATTGGCACGATTCCCAAGAAGAGAGACTGCACAGAAATCGAGGGTACAGACTGCATTAATTGCTGGCACAGTTTTCGAGGGTGTACGGACTGCATTTAATGCTGCACATAAATCGAGACAGAGGTACGGACTGCATTTAATGTTGCACAGTTTTCGAGGTGTGCAGACTGCATTTAATGCTGCACAATTTTCAAGGTGTACGGATTCCGTACAGTACGGATTTTGGCACAGTTTTCTAGGTAGATTTTTGGCACAGAAATCGAGGTAAACTCTGCACAGTTTTTGAGATAAAACAGGGCACAGAAATCGAGGCCGTACAGTTGTATGGACTGCTGTTATTTTTCTGCACAGTTTTCAAGGCTTTGCTGGGCACGTTTTTCAAGATTTTGAGATGAAATCTTGGGTGGAGATAAGTTAAATTTTCACTGTATTTCTATTCTGATATTTTGCTGAACATAATAAAATTTCTCTCTCTCTCTAACTGGTTTTCCCCGTGGGGTTTTTCCAGGGCTTCAT
>LPNX010810282.1:14708-127152 GCA_001517045.1 Pseudotsuga menziesii | reverse complement strand
GGCAGTGGGGAGGAAGACTCCAGAGGAGATGTATTCAGGCAAGAAGCCTGAGGTGGGCCACTTTCGCATATTTGGCTCGTTGACTTACTCTCACGTCCCCTGAGAAGAGGACGAAGTTTGATCCCACCGTAGAGAGAGGCATATTTGTGGGATATGACGAGACTTCGAAGGCCTATCGACTTTACTTACCTAGCCTGAGGAGAGTTGTTGTCCGGCGGGAGGTGAAGTTTGATGAGGAGAGAGCCTTCAGGAAGTCTAGGGAGTTAGAGCAGGGGGAGACACCAGCTCCCACACCTCAGTTGGTACAGGCTTCTTCGATGCAGCTATCATGTCCACAGGTTTCTGGAGTGACTGGATCACCGGGTACAGGCACAACTTCCACAGGTTCAGTGATTCAGGTGGCTAGCACTTCAGGGACAGTTTCAGGGACAGGTTCAGGGTTGAGTCCTCAGATCACAGGTTCGTCAGGCACAGGTTCATGAGGTACTGGTCCTCGGGGTGTTGGACCTTCAGGTACTGGGACTTCCTCAGATGAGAAGAGCCCAAGACCAGTTTGGGAGGAGCAGTCTTCAAGGAAGAGGAAGCCTAAGTGGCTTCAGGAGACCTTGAAGGATGCAGAGGCATTTGGTAGGCCCCAGGAGCAGATCAGGACAGTGGTGGAGCCAGACAGTTATGGTATGGCCCTTGTTGCGAGTCTTCGTGACTTTGAGCCATCCACATTTGAGGAGGCTTCCCAGCATCAGGTATGGAGAGATGCCATGATGGAAGAGTACCATTCCATCATGAAGAATGATGCTTGGGAGATAGTGCCGAGACCCGAGGGGAAGTCAGTTGTGACTTCCAAGCGGCTTTACAAGATAAAGCATGCTGCGGATGGCAGTGTGGAGAAGTACAAGGCTCGGTTTGTGGCGCGGGGGTTCTCACAGGTTGAGGGAGTTGACTATGATGAGACATTTGCTCCAGTTGCTCGGTATTCTTCTATCAGGGCAGTTATATCTATAGCAGCAGAGATGGGTTGGAAGATCCACTAGATGGATGTGAAGACTGCATTTCTCAATGGTCTTCTGCAGGAGGAGGTATATTTAGAGCAGCCACAGGGATTTGAGATCCATGGGAGAGATTCTCATGTGTGCAGGCTGAGGAAAGCCTTGTACGGACTGAAGCAAGCTCCTAGAGCTTGGTACTCCAGGATTTGATACTTACTTGACATCGATGGGATTCCAGAAGAGTGAGGCTGATCCCAACCTATACTTCATTATGGTTGGAGGAGATCCGCTCATTCTTCTGCTATATGTTGATGATCTATTTATCACAGGTGATGAGCTTCTCATTGCACATTGCAAGAGAGATCTAGCATCGGAGTACGAGATGACAGACATTGGACTGATGCATTACTATTTGGGGATGGAGGTTTGGCAGGAGCCTGGACATATTTTCCTTGGACAGGGGAAGTATGCAGTTGATATTCTGAACAGATTTTGGATGGAGGACTGCAGGCCGATGTGTACGCCTATGATCACCAACTAGAAGCAACTTCATGCTTCCGAGGGTAAGTTGGTGGATCCCACTTTATATCGTCAGCTCATTGGGTCATTGATGTATCTGGTCAATACCAGGCCAGACTTGTGTTTTGCGGTTAACACTCTTAGTCAGTTCATGGTTGAGCCTAGGAGTGTGCACTGGACTGCCGCAAAGCACATATTGAGATATCTTGCAGGTACGGTGGATTATGGTTTGGACTACAGGGGTTTGGGTGGAGTCAGCTTGGTTGGGTTCACAGATTCAGACTGGGCAGGTTGTGTGAGGGATCGAAAGAGCACTTCCCGTTGTTGTTTCAGTTTGGGCTCGGCAGCAGTGTCGTGGTTCAGTCGGAAACAGAAGTCCGTTGCACTGAGTTCTGCTGAGGCTGAGTATATGGCAGCCAGTCAGGCTACTTGTGAAGCACTGTGGCTTCGCAAGTTATTGGTAGATTTATTTGATCAGCAGCTTAGCCCTACGGTGATCTATTGTGATAATCAGAGTTGCATTCAGCTCTATGAGAATCCAGTGTTTCATGACAGGTCGAAGCACATTGAGATCAGGTACCATTTCATCCGTGACTATGTTCAGAGAGGGGCGGTTGAGCTACAGTATATATCCACTGATGAGCAGGTAGCAGACATTCTGACGAAGTCTTTGGGGAGGGGGGAGTTTGTCTTCTTCAGAGATAAGTTGGGAGTGGTGCAGAACACCTTCCTCGGTAAGAGGGAGTGTTAGTTTTGTACCTAGGAATTTGTTCCCTAAGTGACTTTTTGCCTAAATCACTTAGAAAGGGGAAAAAGGTGACCCTCACATTAAAAGCTACTTAATGAGACTTTATAAAGTTAAAGTCGCTTTTTGATAAATTTAAGTGGGTGAGTAAATTTATTTAAGTGATTTAAATAAATGTGATTTTTACTCTCATTGAATTTTAGCCATTGGATTGGATCTTTCTCCACCGTTGGATTAGATTCCCACTTAGGGTTTAGACAAAAAGGGTTGAGGGAGGCAAAACACTTCACTTTTTCATTTTTGGAGAAGGAGAGACTGAGCTGAGAGAGAAGGAGGTCAAGCTAGGGCATTTGCACGATTCCCAAGAAGAGAGACTGCACAGAAATCGAGGGTACGGACTGCATTAATTGCTGGCACAGTTTTCAAGGGTGTACGGACTGCATTTAATGCTGCACAGAAATCGAGACAGAGGTACGGACTGCATTTAATGCTGCACAGTTTTTGAGGTGTACGGACTGCATTTAACGCTGCACAGTTTTCAAGGTGTACGGACTGCATTTAACGCTGCACAGTTTTCAAGGTGTACGGATTCCGTACAGTACGGATTTTGGCACAGTTTTCTAGGCAGATTTTTGGCACAGAAATCGAGGTAAACTCTGCACAGTTTTCGAGATAAAACAGGGCACAGAAATCGAGGCCGTACAGTTGTACAGACTGCTGTTATTTTTCTGCACAGTTTTCAAGGCTTTGCTGGGCACGTTTTTCAAGATTTTGAGATGAAATCTTGGGTGGAGATAAGTTAAATTTTCACTGTATTTCTGTTTTGATATTTTGTTGAAGATAATAAAATCTCTCTCTCTCTCTAACTGGTTTTCCCCGTGGGGTTTTTCCAGGGCTTCATTTTGGCCAAAAATCTCTGAGTCTATCATTTTATGGTGTGATTGTTAAATTTTGTTTTTCAGCCTGTTAGTGTATTTTACTGTGTGTTTAATTGTTCAGTAAAATTTCATAAGTAACCTACAGCCAATGCAAAACCGGCTGTATGTGAAAACCACGAAATGTTGACATAAACCAGCAAACAGTAAAACGCAGAATTTCTTCATTCACCACACCCAACTTGTCTCTGAAGTGAATAAACTTGCCTCTTCCAAGAGATTTTGTCAGGATATCTACAACTTGCTCATTAGTGGAAATGTAATGTAATGTCATTGCACCTCTCTGAACATAGTCTCAAATGAAATGATACCTGATCTCAATATTCTTTGACCGGTCATGAAAAACTGGATTCTCAGAGAGCTGGATGCAACTCTGATTGTCATAGTAACTCAACGTAGGCCTCAGCTCTTGATCAAATAAATCCACCAGCAATTTGTGAAGCCACAACGCCTCGCAACTGGGCTGACTGGCTGCCATATACTCAACCTCTGCAGAACTCAAAGCAACAGGCTTTTGCTTCTTACTGAACCACGACATGACACTGCTGGCGAGTCCAAACTGAAATAACATCCGGAAGTGCTCTTCTGGTTTGCCACACTGCCCTGCCTAATCTGAATCTGTGAAGCCAATCAATCTCATCTCCTGTAGTCCAGACCATACTCCATTGTCCCTGCAAGTTATATCAACACATGTTTTGCTGCTACCCAGTGCGCTCTCATAGGCTCCACCATGAATCGATTGAGAGTGTTCACTGCAAAACACAAATATGGCTAAGAGTTAACCAGATACATCAAAGAACCAATGAGTAGACGATATAGTGTAGGATCCACCAACTCTCCATCAGAAGCATGGAGCTTTTTCCAGTTGGTGAACATCGGTGTAGACATAGGCCTGTAATCTTTCATTCGAAATCTCCTCAGAATATCAATTGCATACTTCCCCTGTCCAAGAAAAATATGTCCAGGCTCCTGCCAAACCTCCAATCCCAAAAAATAGTGCATCAACCCAATGTCCGTCATCTCATACTTTGAAGCAAGATCTTTTTTGCAAGCTGCAATAGTTCTTTCTCCTTCTGTGACAAATAAGCCATCCACATACAACAGAAGAATGAGTGGATCATCTCCAACCATGATGAAATAGAGATTCGGATCTGCCTCACTGTTCTGAAAACCCATTCGCTGCAAGTAAGAGTCAATCTTGGAGTACCAAGCTCTAGGAGCTTGCTTCAGCCCATACAAGACTTTCTTCAGCCTGCACACATGAGACTCTCTCCCATGAATCTCAAAGCCTTGAGGCTGCTCAACATAAACCTCCTCCTGTATGATTCCATTGAGAAATGCGGTCTTCACATCCATCTAATTGATCTTCCAACCCATTTCCGCAACAATGGAAATCAATGCCTTGATCGAAGTATAACGAGCAACCGGTGCAAAGGTCTCACCATAATCAACTCCCTCAACCTGTGAGAACCCTCGTGCCACAAACAGAGCCTTGTACTTTTACACACTACCATCTGTAGCAGGTTTTAGCTTGTAAAGCCAACGAGAAGTCACCACTGACTTTCCCTCAGGTCTCGAAATAATCTCCCAAACATCGTTCTTCATGATGGAATGGTACTCATCCATCATGGCATCTCTCCAAATATGATGTTGAAAGGCCTCCTCAAAAGTAGAAGGCTCTAAATCACGAAGACTAGCCACTAATGCCATACCCAATATGTCTGGCATCTGAATATGTTGAATTTTAGCATTAGCATAAATACTTAAAAATTTGCAGATTGACTTAAGCAAATGACAAGTGTAGTAAAATAACATTCATCACATCAACACAATGGACACAAGAGTTATTCATTGGGGAAACCTTCAAAGTACAAAAACCCCAAAAAGCATTAGTAGCTCATCTCGTAAATGAGATGACTTAGATAATTCTTCAAAAAGTTCCTCAAACCCCAATCTGGGTCAAACCACAGTTTACAGTAAAATTTTCTCAGCAAAAATCAGAACAAGGGTTTCAAACCCTAGTTACTCAAATTTCCAGATCTACCCAGAAATAATCAAGACTGACAAAAAACAGCCTGCTCGAACATTTATTAGATCTGCCCAGAAATGCTTCTTTCCTGCCCGGATCTTCCTTTGTCTTGCCGATTGTTTTTCATCTCTGCCCGGAATTTCTGTTTTCCTCTTTCACCTGCCCGAATGGCAGATCTAGTCTGCCCAGGGTTGTAACAGGCTTCCTGGAGTCCGTTATGGGCAGCCCGTGACCCTCCTGCTGTTGCTGTGGGATTGGGCACACCCACGTCTGCTGGGCCTGCCCGGAAGTCGTCCGAGACTGCTTACTAGCAGCCCGTGGCCTGTAGCAGGCAGCCTGGGTCTGCTGGGAGCAGCCCGTGGTTGCAGCTAGCTGCCCAGAGCTTCGTGGTAGCTCCCGGGCCCACTGTGGGTGCCCAAATGTGCTCTCGGGCTTAGCTGTAAGGCTAGCAGGGCTGCCCAAGAAGAAACCCAACTGCCCGAGAAGAAAATCAGCAGCCCGAGAAGAAGGAGATGGCTGCTGTTGAGGAGAGAGAAGATATGAGAGGTCTGTCAGCCTGCCCGAGATGAAAAGTATGGCTGCCCAAAATCTGGAAGTGTATGTGACTGTTGAAGATGAGGGTTTGTCAAACCCTAAGACAAAAATGAAGAAACTTTAACTGAGGGTTTTGTTGAGAGATTTCCAAAAACAACAGTAGTTGTGATATCAAGTGAATGTGTAATAATGAAATGACTTGAGCTTTTTTTATAATCTTCAGTCACTTGTAAGTGGGCCAAAATTAGGAAAAGCAAAATAGTAATATTTTATTCTTTCCTAATTTCACTTTTACCTTTTTACCTTTTAGTAGTCTAAAAAGTCCTTCAAGTATTTTTGATTTTTACCAAAAGTCCTTATGTAACTTTGACTTTCACTTGTGGTCCCTTTTCCTGTGGTCCAAAAGTCCTTATGTATTTTTGACTTTTGACTTTAGCCTTTTTCCAAGTGCCCCTGTGGTCATCACGCGTGGTCTTTTTTATTCCATTCAAAGTACATCATCATAAACCAAGAGAGTTACTAATGCTTTTATCTCACACTCTGTGTGACACCTAGATCAGGTACTAGGGTAACTTAACCAAGGGTAGCTAAGCCTTTGAGAAGTACACAAAGCCCATAGATCAAGGGTCAGAGTGTCATACATGCCTAAACCAAGTCTAGGGCTTACAGTGCCTTCTTGGTAACAGACCAGGTGCCTCAGCCATGAGTTGCATAATTTGATCCTAGGTCAAATACTTGGTAACAGACCAAGCGCCTCCATTCTCCAAGAGAATGGCTACTCAGAACTAAGCTTAGTCTACTAGTACTAGACTAGTCCACATCGTGGTCTCGGACTAGATGTCTACCATTCAACAGAATGGTCACTCAACACTGGGTTGAGTCTGCCTAGGGCAGAGCTGGGTCCATATCATGGTCAAGGACCAGATATCTACCATTCAACAGAATGGTCACTCAACACTGGGTTGAGTCTACACGGTGGTCCCGTACCAGGTGTCTCCATTCTCCTAAGAGAATGGCTCTCGATTCTGCTAAGAAAAACCAACAAAATAGCCCTCACTGTCTCCTTGGGAGTCCCAAAATCTTGTGCTTCCTTTAAGGTGTCTCGAAGCCACTTAGGCTTCTTCTTCCCTGAAGACTGCTCCCACACTGGTCTGTCCTCATCTGATGAACTACCAGAGGTAGAAACCCCAGTGACCTGTGAACTAGAAGCTGGAGTACCAACAACTGGTGAACTTTGTGATCTTGAAGCTTTGTACAGTGAACCTGTAACTTGAGACCCAAAACTTGTCCCCGAAGATCGTGTTGGATGAACCACTGAAACTGGAGAACCTGTGCCTATACTGTGTGGTCCAGTAACCCCGGAAACTAGTGAACCTGTCTGTTGCACTGAAGGTACCTGTGAAACTACCTGAGGTGTGGGAACCTGCTGCTCTCCCTGCTCTGACTCTCTAGACTTCTTGAAGGCTCGCTCCTCAAATCTCACTTCCGTCCTCACAACCACCTTCCTCAGAGAAGGAAGATAAATGCGAAAGGCCTTCGAAGATCATACCCCACAAAGATGCCTCTCTCTGCTGTGGGCTCAAACTTTGTCCTCTTCTCAGAAGGGACACGTGAGTAACTCAAGCAACCAAATATCCTAAAATGACTCACCTCAGGCTTCTTGCCTGTGAAACTCTCCCCAGGTGTCTTGTTCCCCACGACACGATGGGGACTCCTGTTCTGAAGATAAACAACTGTACTGCATGCCTCTGCCTAAAGGAAGAAAGGAAGTAACTGATCATGTAACATAGCTCTAGCTGCTCGAACAATAGATCTGTTCTTCCTTTCTGCCACTCCATTCTACTCATGAGTGTATGGAACTGTCAACTGCCTTCGAATGCCCTCCTGTTTGCAATATCCATCGAACTCCTTGGAGGTATACTCACCCCCGTTATCCGATCTGAGAGCTTGTATCTTCCTCCTTGTCTGGTTCTCCACAAGAGCTTTGAACTCTTGGAACCTCTGCAAGACCTCCTCAGATTTCTTGCTCTTCAGGAAGTAGATCCAGGTCTTCCTGGAATGGTCATCGATGAATGTCACATAATACTCGAACCCTCTCAGAGAAACAACTGACATAGGTCCACACAAATCAGAATGTATCAATTCAAAAACCCTTGCTGACCTGCTATCACTGCTAAGAAAAGCAGTCTTGGTGTACTTTCCCAAAGCACACCCTCTGCATACCTCACTGTGCTCCGTGCTGAACTGCGGAAATCCTGTAACCATATATCTCAACATACGCAAAGCTGGATGATGCAGATGAGCCATCCTCCTGTGCCACAACTCACAAAGCTCGTTGCTGCCGCTATGTGCCAAAGCATGCTGGGTTTGAAACAAGAGCTTGTACAGTTTTCCACATATGACTTTAATGGTATAGGAAGCAGATGGTCCTGCAGTCTTGGGAAACACACGCACATGTCCATCTAGGAAGGACACCCCAAGACCCCGATCCTCGATCATGGAAATTGAGATCAAGTTCTTCTTCAGCCCAGGTACATATAGTACATCTCTCAAAATCATGGGACTCATGGACTCCCTCTAAAAGGTAATGGTCTCACGCTCAACTGCTTTGACAACTGTGTCATCCCCCAACACTACCTCCACATTAATCTTTGACTGTGAAAGCTTGGAGAACATCTCTCGAGCATCTATGATGTGGCTCGAAGCTCCACTATCAATATACCACGTGTTGGTGGTGGATGCACTCAAAGAATGACCTGTCAACAAGGAATACTCTCTCTCACTATCAACATCCGCACTGGTGATGATGGATGATCTCTCTCTATCAACATGTCCAGTGGAAAGAGAAAACTCTCTCAAATGTCGCTGGAAAATCCTCAATCTCTGTCGAAGCTACTATTTGTTGCTGCTTCTTCTTCTTCTTCTTTTGTGGACACTGCCCAACATAGTGCCCCATCTTCTCACAAGCAAAGCACTTCACAGTGCTCAAATCCTTCTTCTGCCCATCCTGCTACTTGGCCCCACTCTTCTTGGGACCCTTCTTGAACTTCTTCTTCCCCTTTGCTGTCAAAGCCACATCCTCCTCATACTCCCTACTAGTAGAAGCACTGCCCTGCACAAGACCCCTCCAAGTCTCCTCCTGAACAAAATCATCACATATCCTGTCCCATGTAGGTAAGTTCTCCCTAGCTACCAAAGCCTGCACAAACATAGCCCAAGGCTTTGAAACCCCATTCATAGTTGTTCGCACGCTCTGCATTAGGAACAACCTCCCCCACTACTGCAAGCTCATCTCTCACCTGAGAGATCCTAGTAAGGTAAGATATTTTAACCTCTCCTTTGGCCATCTTGATACTTTTCAACTTCTCCCTCAAAACCATCTTCCTATTCCCGTTTGAGCTTTTTGAAACAAGTTGGTTAGAGCATCCCACATCTGAAATGCATGGGTCTTACTCTAGATGTGAGGAATCACATGGTCTTTAACTGCATCTAGAATTATTCTTCTAGCTTTTATGTCCTTCTTGTTGAAGGCGGTAAGTGCTGCTGCATCGATGGAAGGGGGAACAACAATAGGAACTGTTGTAGTGTTATGAACCACCTCATCCCACAACTCATTCTCCTCCAATATCAACGCTATCCTAGCTTTCCATGGGACAAAATTTCCAGCCCCATCAAGCCTATCTTCCATCCTAAGTCCAATTGCCATTATCTCAACAAAGTTCAAGTTTCAACAAGGTGCTGCCTACTGACAAAAGAAATCACTGAAGTTTGAAAATTTTCACTGTGTATAAATCTACCCTCTTTTTAACAAAGCTCTGATACCATGTAGATTTTTCAGCGCTTTCCAAACCCGGTTTCCAACTCAGTTTTAAAACATTGTTTAATTCCCAACCCAATTTGTTTTATTGCTGCAAATTAGATTTTTTCTCATAAACAACATAGGACGGAAACACAAGAAAAGCTTCTACGATATTTTCACTAACAATAAATGAACCTATTCAACCATGAAATTTCAGACACGATATTTTTGGTCCAATGCCCCAGGAAAAAACCCCAACCTCCGGGGTAAATCTGTGAGAGAGAAATTTTTTTTTTTAGGAAAATAAAATGCAGCAATACTCAGAAAATCTTTCAGACCAACTTATCTCAATTGGATGAAAATTTTCTGCCTCGTTTTCCATGCCAAACAGGAAAAATCAAATTCAGAAATTTCTGTTTTCTGCCTCGATTTCTGTGCCGATGTATGCACTATACGGACTTCGAAATCTGTGCATAGGAATTTTTTTTCTCGAAAATCGTACCCAGAAATATGCCTCGAAAATCGTGTCTGCTGTACTGAAACCGTACCGTATGGACTGTACCTAAGTCATAGGATTCGGCGAATTTGAACCTTGAGGTTCGAAATTCGCCGAATTTCAAAGGAAAAAAAAATTCGAATTAAATTCGCCGAATTTTAAAAACGAATTTGAAAACGAATTTTATTGAATTCGAATTTAAAGGCGAATTTAATAAAAAATCGAAAAAAAACCCAGGAATTTCAGTTTTATTGTTTATTTTTAAAACTATTTAAGCATGCTGCATAATATATTTCATTCTATAAGTTAAAATTTATTTCAATAGCATATTTTATTCACAATTTTATTATATATATATTTATATATATATTCGAATTTCAAGACGAATCTCAAACGAACCTCATCCAAAAATTCGAATTCGAACCGAATCAAATGGTTCTCGAATTCGAACCATGTGACTTAGGACTGTACAGACCAGCAATAAATGTTGCTGTCCTTTCCTCGATTTTTGTGCCCTCTCTTGCTGCTGTCTTTTCCTTGAAATGCATGCTGAGAGAAAAATTTCTGCTGCTGGTATTTTCTCCTCTTTCTAAAAAAAAATGGCTCTCTTTCTCTCTCAAAATGCAAAAATGCCGCTTCACTTGGAAACTTTCCCTTTTGGTGAAAAAATTAGGGTGAATGAAAAGCCATCTCTAATCATAGGGCTTAGATTAGTCCAGATGAGTGGTTGTGATTAAAATCACTTTTCTCTACAAAATAATTAATTTCACTCACCTTTTAAATATTTCACTTAAATTGCACTTTTTCCCTAAAGTGCAATTAATGCTCATCTCAAGTCATTAATATAAAGTCCAAGTGACTTTTCCCCTTTTCCTAGTGACTTGGGCAAATGTCACTTAGGGGAACAATTCCTAGGTAATTTTCAACAACTTTAGTTCTTTCTTGAAATTGTTTTCAAGTATTGTCTGATTGAATCTCTTCCTCACTTTTTTAGTTCATTTCTAAGGTTGTTCCCTAACTCCTAATAAGTAATAAGTATTCTATAACCTTATGATCTCTCCACAACAACTCCTCGTGTGAAGGATGTTTAGTTTCTCATATTTGGTTTGGTGTTCTACCTTTAGCTGTCATTTACACAATTTTGCTGTACTGTCTTTTCATCCAAGGAAGGGCAGGGGCTGAATGTGACATTTTCTTGCCTGTGAATAGCTGAAAAGTGAGCTAAATTGATCAACTTTTAGCTTTCATGGGGCAATATAAATTTACAACCTATGTATGGCAGTCGGACCCATAAGAAGTCTTTACAATCAAAATAGACCTCCAAAAGGAATTATTGTTCACGAGAGAAGAAGAGAAAATGTATCCTAGTGCAGAAATAAAGTTTGTTGGGATGCTTGGCTGAAGCTGCTTTCGGGTAAAAGATAAGTGACTGTACGGTGTATACCAAAGAAAGTATTAGTTGCCACCTTCTCATTTTATTAAATTCCTTACCAAATTTGCTGTTGGGTATTTGGCAATTTACATTGTTTTAATGGCTCCGTGGATACTAAAATTTACAAAGTTGCTTCTATTATGGCTTATTCCCAGACAAATTTTTACCAAAAATTGTAATATGTTATGGTGATATGTGTGGGATATGGATGACATGATGGAATTGCATCCTTGTTGCATGCAGGGAAGTGTGATGGTTAGTGCAATTTATGACAGTCGGACTCAAGACATAAGGAGCTCTGTAGTTGCAAGGGGAGACCTGTGGAGGGCAGAGGCATCACATGGAGGCTCTTCTTCTGGGAATGCTGCTGCACCGCCATTTCTTCTTCAACTTGGTCCAATCTTGTTTGTTCGAGATACAACACTTCTTCTGCCTGTTCACTTATCAAAGCAACACTTTCTTTGGTATGGTTTTGACAGGAAGGTAAGCACTCATGTTCAATTTCTCAAGCATAGTTGTAGGTTGATTGGCAGTATGTCATACATATAATTGTGGTGTTGTTTTTGCTGTTCCATCCAGTTACCCATGGTGCTAATTTTTCTTTCTACATTTTAGTTGTGTAATTGGAGTTCTTTTTCAATAGAAAAGCATGTCTTGGCAGGCATTTCCTGTGCATCCCTTATTAGTTATATCATTTGACTCTTTGTGTGTAATCCATGACACACGCACATGACTATTTAAACCATGAAACACACATATGCCTATTTAAAGTTTCTTTTGAGGCTGGTACAATGTTTTAAAACTCGGACTCGGACTCGGAATCGGCCGAGGGTCAACTCGGACTCGGACTTGGACTCGGCAATGACTCGGGCGGTTTGATTTTAATGACTCGGTTTATTAAAAAACATATAAAATATTTAAATTTTAAAGAAAAAATATATTTTAAAGATTATAATCCATCCTTCTAAAACATTAGAGACAAAACATCCAAAGTATGATCATATATATACCATATAAGGGTGAACATATCAAAATTGCACGAATGGTACTGTGCCAATGTGCAAGGCTGCAAGCAGCAAATACATAATACAGTACTGTAAATTACATGTAATTTACACTGTACAGTACTGCGTCGTAAACATATATCAGACCTCTGTCGTGCATCAATTCTAATCATAAAGCATATAACAATAACAACATGAAAGATCAGTTTTAGCTTATAAGCAAACCCCTGTATATAACGAAGACAACAATATTTGATAATAAGTAATGTAATCAGCACTCTAGGACACCAAACTTTAGTAAACCAATGCAAGAAGCAGGCATTTGGGTAATTAACATTCAAGTTTCAACCACGAAATATAAAGAGCATGTAACTTGCATTCAATCAATAATTATAGCCAATATATCATGCAATCCATTCAACAGTGATTGTCAAGACTCAAGATTAAGTAACCTGCTTGTTCAACAGTAACCAATAGAGAGATAGATATCAGCATTCCAAATCATCCAATTGTACCATTCATCAGTACTGTAAAAGATCCTTTTCAGTGCAAGTACAGGCTAGTTTAATGTTTTCAAACAGTACAAGCATTAAATCAGCATTATATAAAGTTTAAAGTTTAAACAACTACTCTGCTGACCTATCATAAACAAGGGTCATTTAAATTTTAAAGTATTTGCAGCTGTCATAGCAGGTCTATGTATCGGACTGTCAAGTCTGTGGTAGGAGCAGCAGGTGGTCAAGGCCTTAAAGGCTTGCAAACCATCCCCAACAGGCTCGCTAAGGCTTGAAGAGGACGCGCTTAAGGGTAAAGGCTGGAAAAGTTAGGCTGTGACCCTTTAGGTTAGGGGTAGGAGACAGGAGTTAGGTTAGGAATTTTTAATTTTTAATTTTTAAAAAAAATTTGAGATCCGAGAAAAATCGGGCGGTTTGGCCTTTGACTCGGCCGAGCTGACCGGTTCGGTACCGAACCGGCCACCCGAGCCGGTTTAAAGGCCGGTTCGGCTCGGTGAGGGTTCGACTTGGTCGACTCGGGCCGAGTCCGAGCTGACTCGGCCGAGTTTAAAAACACTGGCTGGCAGAGCAACAATTCATTTGCAAGTCACAAGCAGGGAGTGCTAGTGTTTGGCTTGTTGCTATGAACTTGTTCGACATTCATCTTCAGCTAGATGAGGCTGGGTATAGGAGTTCTTCTTTGGAGCATTCACCATGAGCAATTAACTCTTTCTGGAGAGAGGAAGCACATGAAACAGAGAGAGTTCATGCATGAGGGTGCATTGTTCAAACGAGATGCTTTTAACAATTTTTAGCCCATGGAGTTACTTGGACTAGGAAGGCTCACTTATTGCTTTCATTTATATGGAGTTTGTGAGTTGGCATATGTGGGCATGTGCACACCTACCTTTGCACATGTAGGACATCCTACTTGGGTAGCTACTTGGAGAAACGTGCTTGGCACAAGTTGTTATGTATCTACCTACCCTAGCACATGGGAGAGCACACCACCTAATTTGTTACTTAGAGTTTAGTGCACAAGTTGGTTAGGGATTTTGGCACATGGATTTGTGTCCACTGCCCACCTAACTTTGACACATGTAGGTTGCACTTTTTGAGGAAGAGTGTTTTCTCTTAGGGTGAAGATGGACCTAGTTCAGAGGAAAATTCTCTTGGAGGATGCTTGGGTTGGTTAAGGACCCCGTCTTTTTGAGCGCTCCACTTGTGGTCCCAGACCCATTGTTCCTTGTGGACCCAGTGTAGGGCTTGTTTGTCGCCTTCCTCTCCCTTATTCCATAAAAGAGGAGGGCACTGCACTTTAATTGAAGTAGAGTAGTAGAGAAAAATTGCTACAGGTTAGCATGAAGTTGTAAAAGCTAGGGTTTTGCTATTTGCTTATTTTGTTTTATGATTTTTAGAGAAGTTGTTGGTTTTGCATTATAAGTTTGGGAGAAGCTGATTTGCTGTTTGGGTTTTGTATTTGCAGCCTGGGAGAAACTAATTTGTTGTTATGCAATCATTTTTCATGTGTATTAGAAACTTAGAAAGAGATGTGTTTGGTGTCCCAAATTTGCATGTAGATCTTCTTTCTGGGTATTTTAGTTGCCAATTTATTATTCTGATGTAATGAAATGTTGAGTTGATGCTGGGCTGATCTAGCATTCTTTAATTTATATTTTCAGATCCGTTTTAGGCTTGGCTCTTTGTGAGCAAATGATCTAACTTGTAATATGTTGTGATGACTACACTCTTTAAGTTTGCCTACAACAATTTCGTTGGAGCAGATCTGAAGTTTTGACAGGGATTTCTGGAAAAATAAGATTTACCACAAGAGCTGAAACTTCTATGGTGCAAATCTGCTGTCTTATGAGGCAAGAATTTCAGCGTGGTATTGGATTGGTGATACTAACATTTTTCCATCCATTACATGGAGAATTCAGCCACCTATGAGAGGAAGCTGAGGACCGAAGTTTCAATGGGGGTGATGCCAGAAAGCTCCAGTGATTGGAGTTGATCCATGCCTGTAAGGCACTAGGACTGTGAGGTGTGTGTGAGTGTGATGCCCTAGATGCTTCAGTGATTGGAGTGTTTTTTTTATGCTTGAGAGGGGTGGTTTGAACCTGCGGTAGGTTGCTTCTTTGGCTGATCAGTTTTGATTATCTTTTGTGCTCAAGGGGATCCAGTAATGACGAATTTGTTCCGTCTTCAGAGAGTGTGATTGAATGGAGGGAGTTTCTAACTTCACCACTTGGAACTACAAGTTACAGATCTTTATGGAGGAGATGGATCTCTTGGGTGTAGTCCTGTGCAGAGTTACAATTCCTTGTAATACCCCAGTTTTGATCCTTGGAATCTATTAAATTAGATTATGTAATATGATGTAAATATGCTAGTCAGAATTCGGATTCCTAGTGTGGAGATCAAGGCCAAGGTCTGACTGGTGAATGGCTGGGCATGTATTTATGTAAATCAATGTTGTCAGACTCAGACTTGGCGACTCAGATACGATTCGGCAAAGACTCGACAAATAGAAAAAAAACTCAAAATATATTAAGTTTTGTGCACAAAAAGTATACTAATGACATTTATAATCCATATAAGTTATAAAACCACATTCTATGCAGATATCCATTGTATCATCTCATAAAAATTGATAATACAACATTTGACACTCCATATTATATGCAAAATAGTGAACCAAAAGATGATTCTTTGAACAAATTCACAAATAGTACCAAGTTCAACCACATGACTCAAACCATAGGTAGAAAATCAAAATAGACAATGTGTTCAAGTCCAATCTCAAGTCTCATGCATGGCTGCAAGAAGTAGGGCGCCTAGAATAGGACCTAGAGGAGCTAGTGCCAACATTGCTAGACCGAAGCAACAATTGTGATGCAGGTATATTGGGTGTTTCTGTTTGAGAAAATGAAAACATTGGGATCCTCAGTCTCCTCATCAAGCCAACTCAAATCATTAGCAAGAGATTCATACATAAAGTATACAAAAAGTATAGGTGCATATAGTTAAAATATGTGCAATCCATATCTAACCCAAAATACATAAACAAAGAGGCTCTAAAAAGTAGAAAATCAACTACATAACTCAGAAACATAAATAGAAAATCAGAATAGACAATGTGTTCAAGTCTAATTTCAAGTCTCATGCATGACTACAAGAAGTAGAAAGCCTAGAATAGGGCCTAGAGGAGCTAGTGCCAACATTGCTAGACTAAAGGAACAATTGTGATGCAGGTGTATTGGGTGTTTCCGTTTTAGAAAATGAAAACATTGGAGGGATCCTCAATCTCCTCATCAAGCCAACTCAAATCATCAACAAGAGATTGATATAGAAAGTATGGGTGCATATAACTAAAATTGCATGAAGTGCAATCCATATCTGACCCAAAATACATTAACAAAGAGGCTCTAAATCACCTCTAGAGTCCAAAAAACTTCAAAACTTCATGCTACAACAAATAACTACATATCATCAAAATCATTGCCTATATTGTGATCCTATTCGTCAATAGCACCTTCTTCCTCCCACCTCTAGGCCCTAGCCCTTGCCTCTATCTTTAATCTCAAAGTTGATCGTTCAAGGACATTAGTTGACACCCTACAATTTTAATGAAACCACCTAATCCAAGCATTAAAAAAGGTAGAAAAATCTTCGCATCCCTGATAAGTAATTCTGCTTGAATGAATGGTACATTTTCACTAAGGTCATGACAAAGGAGTTAAACAACCAACACCACCAACATCGAGGTACATATAGGGGTTGATGCACTTGATTAAATGCCAATCCCCTACCATCATTCATGATAGAATCTAGCGGAAACGTTGCAATCCTGAAACATTGAACACTGTTAAGTCTGTTGAATTCTAAATGGGATCTAAAATTCTACTTTTTGCATATGAAGTCCGTTGAGGTTGGAACCACTCTCAAACATTTTGAAACAATTACTAATAATGCTAAAAATTTAAGTAAAAGGATAGAAAATGAAAGATAAGGAGAATGCCACTTTTACTTTAAGATTTTAATATTACCATCTCTGGTGAGTTTGGCGAGTTTTAGTTGAGTTTGGAAAATGGTGAGTCTGCCAAGCAAGTCTCTATCGAGTACTTATTTCGTAGTAGACTCGTGCAAACTCACCAGACTTGGGGAGTCTGATAACACTGGTGTAAATATCCATTTTCGGGCCATGTGGTTAGCTTGTTACAACGATGTAAAGGTATGTAAATATTATTTTGGAAAATAATAAAATGTCTCGACATGGTTGTGTAAACAACACTAGAGGGGCTATGATTCCATCAGAGGATAAGAGGAAAGGGGGCCTATGAGAGAGTAAATCCTCTTTTGCCAAGTGTCAGCCTTAGAACTCATCCATTTTTGCCATGTGCCTTAAATGAGCCATTTATTTCCTTTGACTTATCAAATCTAGTCATTGAATGCGTGTGTGAGGTTAGTGGTAAAGTCTTCTCATGTCGTTTTTTTTTTTTTTTTAATAACTAAAACGGATATGGATCTTTAATATTAACTTCTGGCTAAACGGCTGCCAGCAGCCTTACAAACAGTATTTCTGATCCAGCTACTACAATTTGTCCAGGAATACAGGGGCATAGTCATGCTAACAGCTCCCTTTACAAAATTTCTGGACTTTACTAAACAGAAACAGGAAAATCCATAATAATGCCTACAAAATATAGAGAACCAGTCTTGGTTTGGAAAAAACTGATCCAAAAGGAGAGAATTCAACTGCGTTTGGCGATGGACCTGCCTCAACGGTCTATCTTCAGTGTCTTGCCGTGATCCTTGAGCAGGTCCTCTACCTTCTTCTCTAGTTCTGCCATTCGGTTCCCTATCCCTCCTGAGATGTTGGCAATGTCCTTCATGTTTGTCATGTTGTCATCGAAAATTTCCTCGCGAATTTCTTTGAGCTCTTGGGTCATGGATTCCCAGCGAGCTGTTCCAGTATTTTGCATCCTTGTCTGCTTGACCTCCAACCGGTTTAATGCTTCCTTCGCCTCGTCCAGATCTTGCTGGATCAGACCTAGTCTTGTCTCGATTTGCAAAGAGGACGAGCTTGCCTCCATCTTGCACTCCATGGCCTTCGTTCAGGCTTGAACCTTGCACAATGAGAAACCTCTGAGAGAGCCCGGGCGCTTCCTTCTCGACCGACAGGGTATTTAGTGAGGACAAGGCGGAATTGATCGTCCTGATATAGGCTTGAGCCTGCCTTCTCCTCCATCCACTGTTCAGATTCTTGCCGATTTCGTCAGAGTGCTTGCACTGGGTTCTTATCTCCATGAAGGACGGCGATTGGTGCCTGTTTCCCAAGTTTGTAGAGCCGATACTGGGTAAGCAGGAGTCATGTGACTGCCCTGTAGGCTCTGTCCGATTTTTGTCTTGTCCCAGGGATCGACCTTTTCTCGTTTGCCTCAATCCTGCACGACTTCATTTTGAAGTCCTCCCTATCAATATTCGGACTGCTGACAGGAGGATTTCTTTCGTCCCATTCTCCAGTAACGCTAAGGGATTGATTCTTGATTCTCGATACCATTGACGAGGAGAACTCCCTTATTCAGGGAGGCACCTATATTGGCTTCATGATCCGCCATCTGATTGAGGTGTCTAAGAACGTGATAGCACTTAATTTCTTCAAAGTCTTTCAGCTGGGTAATAACCTTCCGATAGTAGTGAGCCATACCCATGTTTTTGGGGGCCTTTTTCAGATTGAGAGCTTGGATAATGATTCTAGAATTCCCTATAACAACCAAATTCTTGATAGAAAGCCTTCTGGTCTGAGCCAACCCTTGCCAGATGGCTAGAATTTCGGCTATGTTGTTGGTGTTTTGGCCCAGCCCCTAGGAAAAATTGAGAACAATTTTCCCTGAGCTGTCAAGCAAGACCCCTCCACTTCCTGCGGCCCCGGGATTCCCTTTTGAGGCCCCATCCACATGCAGGATATGCTTCTCCAAAGAGGATCTCCATTTTATGAACTCTTGCTCTTCCAACCTTATTTCCCAAGGGGAGTATTGCTTGGTGGTTTTCTTGGTTCTGGCAAGTAGGGAGGAGTCTAGATTATGGAACCAACTGTACTCATTTTTGTCAGGGGTTACCTCATTGGTGATATTAGAGTTTGAAGCTACCAGGTCTCCCAGAAGCGCTTTCACTTTGAGTGCAACTTGGAACGGCGTCCCCGCAATACCCCTGAAGATCCTGTTATTGCGTTCCAGCCACAATTTCCAGCAAAGGATTTTTGGAACCCACATCCAGCACTGTTTTAGTAACTTCAGCTTGGAGAAGGAGAAGGGGGCTATCTTAGGCCAAGAGGCAAACAAAGAGGTGACAGAAGGAGGGAGGGGCAAGTTCAGCTGACCAAGAATGACATTCCAAAGATCCAAAGCAAAGGTACACTTAAGAAAAATGTGATCAGAGGATTCCTCACGGCAGGCACAGAGAGGGCATCTTGATGGCCCATCCCAGCCTCTTTTTTTTAGGTTGTCCCAGGTAAGGATACTATCATGCAGAAGGGTCTAGTAGAAGAGATCAATTTTGGGAAGGGAAGGATGACGCCAGAGGTTTCTCCAAACAGTGGGGTTGGGGGCTGCCCAAGCCTCTTTTTTTTAGGTTGTCCCAGGTAAGGATACTATCATGCAGAAGGGTCTAGTAGAAGAGATCAATTTTGGGAAGGGAAGGATGACGCCAGAGGTTTCTCCAAACAGTGGGGTTGGGGGCTGCCCAAGGGATAGCCAGCAGGGTTGCATAACCAGCAGCAGCTGAGTAAAGGCCAGTCGATGAGCCCCAGCCTCTTTGGTCCTTCTTCTTGGCTGAGAAGGGGGTATACCCTTGAAGAGCATCGAAAAGGGAGCGAGCTTCTATTTCTAAGTTTTGCGGGAAGTCCCACAGGTCCCACTTTTGCCAAGAATCATCATGGTTCCAAACAGAAAGGTCCCAAAGGGTGGTTTTGCTTTCGGAGTGGAGCCAATTTTTGATGTTGTCCATCCCCTCCAGGTGCTTTAAAGGGGCCTGCCCTAACAAAGAATCCTCCTAGAACTTGATTTTTTTGCCATTTCCCGAGATCCAGGTGAGATTGGAGGAAATCAGATCAAGGGCTTTTAGGCAGAGAGAGAGAATGGGGGAGCCTTTTCTAGTCCGGAGGGGCCGTTCCAGGCATCTTTCTTTATGGCCACAAAAGTATTTAGTCCAGAGGGCTTTGGAGCTCCAAGTGGTTTTGCCGCTTATCATTTTCCAAAGAATCTTGCCTCCCATGGCCAGATTTTGAGTGGCCACATCTCTGATTTGCAGCCCTCCTTCCCTCTTAGGGGCTTTGACCTTATCCCAGCTGATTAAGTGCATTTTCCTCCCTTCATTTCTTCCCCCTTCCCAGAGGAATTTTCTCAAGAGGCTATCAATGTCTTTCACAATTCCTTTAGGGGCTAGCAGGATAGACGCCTGGTAAATAGGTAGGGAGGTAAGAACAAAATTTATAAGTATTAGCTTCCCTGCTTTGTTTAGCCAGGTGGTTCCCTAGGCCATGATCCTGGCCTTAAGCTTGTCCATTAGAGGCGTCCAAAGGCTACTTCTGGGAGCTGCTCTGACTAGCGGAATTCCTAGATATTTAATGGACTCCCACATGGAGGTTCCTTCCATTTCTAGCGCCCTGGATATGTCAATCATTTCTTTAGGGGGACAGTTCCAGCAATATATTTTGCTTTTCCTTAGATTGATTTCGCTGCCTGAAATTTCAGTGTAGGCATCCAACTCTTTCTTGAAGGATCTTGCAGTGGAGAGGTTGGCTTGGCCCAGGAGGAGAGTGTCATCGACAAATTGAGCGTGGTTAATTCTCTTAACTCTCGGAAAGATTGAGAGACCGGTCAGAGAACGCTGTTGAAGACTCTTATCTAGTTGGAAACTTAGCACCGATGCTTGGATGGCGTAGAGCAGAGGGGACAGAGGACAGCCTTGCTTGAGGCCCCTAGAGGCTTGGAAGAAGTCAACCGGTCTCCCATTAACCAGGGGGGCGATCCAAGGCCCCGAAATACAGGCTTTAATCCAGCCGACCACTTGGGGGTGAAACCCCATCTTGTTCATCACAGCAAAAAGGAATTTCAGCTGGACTCTATCAAAGGCATTAGCAAGATCCAGTTTGACTATCATACCTTTCTCCTTTCTTTGGCAGCTTGTATGGATTGCCTCTTGCACAAGGATAATATTGTCCTGAATTTGTCTTCCCTGAATGAAGCCCCCTCTGGTTCTCCGGAATGATCCTGGGAAGAATTTTTTTGATTCTGTTTGCTATAACTTTGGTGATGATTTTGTACCCAGTATTGCAGAGCGATATAGGACAGAATCTGGAGAATTTTTGGGCACCTTTCTCTTTGGGTATTAAAGCTAGAAATGAGGAGTTGGTGCTCCCTCCTATTTTCCTACAGTTCTGGGATTTTCTCACCATTTTAACCAGATCTTTTTGGATGATATCCCAGCAAGCTATGTAGAATTTGGCCGTGAATCTGTCAGGGCCGGGAGCTTTATCAGGATTCATCCCATGGAGAGCTTTGCTGATCTCCTCAGAAGTTATAGGGGCTGTCATCCTTCTATTGTCTTCTTCATTGATTAGCTTGGGAACCACAAAGAGCGGATAGTGATCCGGTTTAGTTGGGGCCTCCATCTCTTCTGTATACAAATTTTTAAAGAACGAGTGGGCTGCTTGTTTAATCTCATCAAATTTTTTAAAGGTTTGCCCCTGAAATTAGATCTCTCTGATAGTGTTGTGGTTCTTACGAGATTCTGCTTGTTTATGGAAGAAAGACGTATTTTTATCTCCCGCTTGGAGCCAGAGACTTCGTGACTTTACTCACCAGTATTCTTCTTCTCTTCTTAGCGCTTTGTGAAGAGCCTTTTGCAGCTCAAGCTCAGCGTTCAACAGATCCGGGGTGACCAGGGCAGATTCCATTTGTAACTGGTGATTTCCTAGGGCCCTTTGGGCTTTTTACCTTTCAAGGATAGGGGAGGGCAGGGTCTTTGCCCAGTTTTTGAGGTCAGCTTTGAGCCTTCTCAGTTTTTCTTCCCATATGAAGAAAGGAGAGCCCGTAACACTCTTCTGCCAGGACGCTAAAACCAACTCGTAGAAACCCTCCATGGAGACCCATAGAGGACTGAAACGAAAAGGAATCGGGCCCAAAATCTCTCCTGGGGACAAGATAAGGGAGATGGGCTTATGGTCCGAAGTGCAAGCTTGGAGAATTTCAGAGGTGGCGAAGAGGCCAAGCGTCAGGAAGGAGGAATGAACTAGGAACCAATCCAAGCGAGCTGCAATGTGCCCCGGTCCCACTCTTTTATTGGTCCAGGTAAATTTGCCTTTACTGGGTTTGATATCCTCCAGGTCCCAGTCCAGCATGATGTCTTCTACCCATTCCCTTGCCGGGTCTCTTATGGGAGAGCCTCCTTTTTTTTCCCAGAGGGCAAGAGTGACATTCATATCTCCGACGAGGACAAGATTCTCATGAAGATTAGTAGAGAGAAAAGAATTCAGAGAATCCCAGCATTCTTTTTTTTCCCATAGGAGAACAGGGGCATAAATGTTAACAAGGCTTACCTTGTGTCCCGAATCGTTATGCAGCAATTTCGTGAACAACCAATGGGTGGTGCTATGTTCTTCAAGCAGAACTAGCGATGAGGAGTTCCAGAAGGTGGCTAGACCTCCTGAGGCTCCCCTGGCGCTTACGGCTCTGCCTTCTCCTTTTTTCCAGAAATTTTTGCTAGCCTGGAAGGTCTCAGGCTCCTCCATTTTCCTCTCCTGGATCAGAAGTACATCTGGGGAAGTCATTCTGACTAGGTCTTTGACTGCTGCTTCTTTAGACTTACTTCCCAGCCCTCTGCAGTTCCAGGAGACGTACTGCATTTAAGAACTCGGGGGGGGGGAGTGGCTCCTTTCGAAGCCTTACCTTTTTTTGTAGATCTAGTTTCCATCATATCCGGGATGGTTTGTTGGAGTCCTGCTGTAACGTCCCTATATGATTTCTCCTCCCTTTTTTTCCTTTCTGTCTTCCTTCCTCTTGGTGCCTTCTCAGGGGTTCCAACTGAGCTGCTAGTCTCTGTGGTCCCCCCATCTGAATCCTCTCAAGTTTCGGTGCCAAGAGAGATATGCTCCTCATCCGATTTCATAGGGTCTTCTGCATGAGGGGTTCCATTGGCCGGCCTTGGATTTTCTGAGGGGGGCGGGGACTGAGAAGCTATATCGATGGGTTCTTTCATAGGTTCTTTTGGTTTTCCAGCAGCTTCTTTCGATGGCTCCTTCGGAGGGCTTGGATTTGAAGATGACGATTGATTCGCCTGCCCAGTCCTTGGATCTTTGGGTTTTGGGCCTGCTTTGGCTTTCTTAACCCTTTGCCATCCTTCAGCATCTTCCTTTTCTAAGATTTGGTTCTTTGGGCAGTTCCTCTGGAAGTGCCCATGCTCTTGACAGGTTCTGCATTTGAAGGGGAGGTGTTCATAGTCTACTTTCTGGTAGTGGGACCAGGTGCCAACATATATCTTCACAGCCTCCGAGAGCCCTGCCTCCAGGTCAACTTCAACACATATTCTAGCACAGTTGTATATGGACTTATTGTCTGCTTTATCAACGAATTTCCCTATTCCGTTCCCTATCTTCTGAAGCGCTTCTTAGTTCCAGCAGTGAACTGGCAGGTTGGGGAGCCTGACCCATACAGGTACCTCCTTGGGCAGTTCCACCGTGGGATCAAAATCCGGGGTCCAGCGATTCAGATACAGTCCCTGGGTACCCATAAAATATGGCCCATTTCTGAATATGAGATCTTTATCATCCTTATTTATAAACTCAAAGAGAAAGAAGCCACTGCTCAAAGGGTAGCAGGTGACTCCTTTTTTGAGATGGGGCTTCCAGTTTCTTTGGATCCAATCGTCGGTGGTTTTTGCTGAGGGCCAAAGCCCCATGAACTGGCCAACCAGCCCTCTCTCAGAGAGAGCAAGGGCTATTTTTACCGATTGCGTCTTCGGCAGGGCGATTTCTGGGATTTCGTCTAGCTTTTTTATGAATTTTGGAACAGATAGGGGGGCTTTGCGCTTGCCTCCACTGGCAACCAGCCTCCTGAACGCGTCCTCCTCTGAGATCGGAGGGGGAGGGGCCGTATCCCCACCCCCAGGGGCGACCATGGCCGTCTCTTGCTGAGCTCGTAGACGCTCCTTCAAACCCTAACGCTCTCCTCACGCAGCCGCTGTTGTCTCAAGGGACCTTAAGGACTTCAAAACGCCCATCTTCTCATGTCATTATGGAAGCATGGGATGAATATACTTCTTATGACAATTGTCAGAGTGCTTCATTCTATGGTTAGAAGTAATGTCAATAGTCTTTTCACCAATATTCTCATCTCTAGTTGACTCTATCACTCATTTTCCATGCGTAGTTCATACACTATGTAGTTTTCATGATGTTCTCTCCATTTTCCAATAGTCACCAGGTTGAGAAGTTAACTAGGCAATGTGAAGAGGAAATCGTAGACATATAGTGAAGAATGATGCCTATAGGGAGCATAGAGGCTAGGCATGCTAGGAAACTTTTATCCACTATTTATATGTTGCTCCTTGGATGCTTGAGAAGTCGTGAATTGATTTTACAGAAAATTCTTCAAAAACATTCAGTAAGTTGGATTCTTGTGGAGCGTTGTAAGGGTTGGGTACTCTAAGGGACTGTTGAGCAGAGAAAGAGTAGGGCTTCCTTGTGTTGTGTGGGGTAGTGGAAGAGAGTTCCATGGCTATGATGGTTGAATAAGATACTTGTAGTGCTATGTGGCGAGTAGTTTGCAAAGCAAATGGGTTGCGCTAAGAGAGAGTGAAGCTTGTAGTTGTTTCCTTTGCCCTGGATGCCTCATAGCCCGACTTGGCGGTGGTATTTGTAGTTGATACCTACGGTTGGGTGGAAAGTCGCTTTTACACAACCAGTTATTTGGATCTTCTTTAGTTAAAAGATAACTATTCATTGTTGTCGATGAATATACAAGTTATATTTGTTTATGTTATGAATATTATGGTTTATGCATGTTGTGTGTGTGAAATATAGTTGTTAATTCCACTATGTTTTATATTTATGCACATGCATTTCTTAATTTATGTTTCTCATTGGAGGCTTAAATTAGTTTTGAATTCGTATATTGGCCTCTTTGGGGCTAAATTTTGCAAGATAAAATTTGTAACGACCCATTTCGTGGTCAAAATGAGGGATGGGGATGTTACACTCCTATTGATCGTTAATTGCCCCAAAATGAGAAGAGGTTTGCGAAGGAAAAGAGGATTATTTTGGATTCCATGAAGGATTGCTTAATTCCTTACATCTCAAGTAAATCAACAAAGGAAATGTACGATTCTTGGTTGCTTCATAGTGGCAAGCCTAGTGAGTTGTGGCATTTGTGCTTTGGTCACTTGCACTACGAAGATCTTTCACCTTAAAGGATATGGTACAAGGATTGGTAGATTTCGAGGTAGAATATATCAAGGAGTTAAATAGATGTGCACTTTGCAAGCATTTATTCAAGGGTTGTTCTTCCAAATAACTAGTAGAAATCGAGAGCGGTTCTTAAGTTGATCCATTTGGATGTGTGTGCGTCAATGTCTTCTTCATTATTGAAAAGTAGTCCATGTTATGTTTTTGTCATTGACGATTCCTCTCGCAAAACCTATATTTATTTTATGAAGATAAAGGACAAAGTGTTCTTAAAGTTGACAGAATTCAAAGCCTTCGTTGAGAATTAGATACGGGGGAAGATCAAAGCGCCTTGATTTCATAATAGAGGAGGGTACACCTCCAAGGAATTTGATGCCTTTTTGTATGGAAGTAAGGATTAAGGGGGAGTTTATAGTGCCTTACAAATGACAACAAAATGGGGTTGGAGAGATGAAGAATAGATCTACCATTGACATTGTAAGGGTATGATGCATGACATGGATTTTCCCATGTGTCTTTGGGCAGAGTTGTGCAACACAAAATGCTATATCTTAAACCAATGTTCTCACATGATCGTGAAGGACAAATCATTGGACGAGGTGCTTATTGGTGGGTAACCGGAGGTATTGCATTTTCATGTTTTTGTTTGTCTAGTTTACATTAATGTTCCTAATGAGAAAAGGACTAAGCTTGAACCCTCAAGTATCAAGGGTATTTTTTTTAATACATTGAAACATTCAAGGCTTACAACATCTACATATCAATGTAGAGGAAGATTGTGGTAAGCACGGATTTGAAGTTTGATTAGGATGGATGGTCCTCAAGCACACAAGAGCCTCCTTTAATGATTGAAGAAGCTGAAAAACTTGCTGCCCTAGAATTTGGGTGGAATTTAAAAGAGAAATAAGATTTTGATATGAATGATTCTGGTTAAGAGAAGGAGTCCTTATTGCCTTTAAGTTTAGTCACAAGTTGAGATGGCTTACCTAGACATTGCAAGATGCACAAGAACAAGTGGAAGCACCTAAATCCAAAGTTTTAAAAACCAGAACCGGGAGTCATTCCGGTCGAGTGTCAACTCGGACCAGAATTAGAACCGGTAATAAACCGGACTGGTTTGATTTCAATGAACCGGACTATTTAAAAATACAAAAAATTACAATTTTAATTAAAAAAATATTTAAATTTTATCATTAAGCTATGATTAAGTTATGATGGTATTCTTATCTTTTTCAATGCAACTTAGTTTTAAAGTTATAATTTATTTAAAGTTATAACTTATTTGTTAAATGTTAATTAAAGTTATAATTTTTTCAAATGTTATACACTTACCGTTGAAATTTGAATAGAGATTGAACCAATGTTACAAATATCGTGTCGGCGAATATATCGCCGAGGGTCCAAAAAGA
The DNA here is from genome assembly GCA_001517045.1 of Pseudotsuga menziesii. Lineage (NCBI taxonomy): Eukaryota > Viridiplantae > Streptophyta > Pinopsida > Pinales > Pinaceae > Pseudotsuga > Pseudotsuga menziesii. The sequence continues at coordinate 100,307 of LPNX010810282.1, read as the reverse complement.
TATTATCGGATTTATCGGTGAAAATGTCGGCAAACATCGGCAATATATCGACAATGTAAAAAAATACAAAAAATATTCATTTTTTTTCAATTTTCTAAACATCTAAAGCGACAAGAACATCAAATAAACACATTGCTACATGAATATGGAAATAAAACCGATATATAAGATGTATAAGAGGTCTAGTGATACATCACACATCAAAAATGAATTGTGTCTTGGATCTTGAGTCCCCGACTCATGAATCACCAAAAAAATACAGTCAATGTTTTATGTAATATGTATCTCATATGCAATGAAATCAACCAAATAAAGTAAACTATGGATTCCTTCTACCCCTTTTATGGGCAAAGGTAATTGCTCTAGTAATGGCTCTGCCTCCAGGGCTAGAAAAACCAGGTGCTCGTGGGGGTCGTCGTGGACTTCCTCGTCCTCTATAAGTGCCTGGAAACTGATGTGCTCTAGAAGAACTAGAAGAATGATGAGGTAATGGACCCTCATCAAGTCCTCTACCATCGCCAGTGCTACCACTGCCCATATATCTGGCTCCCTCTGATCGAGACTGTGGCTGTGAAAGTGGTGGCTGTGTGGCTGGTGGCTCTGCAACTGGTGGCTGTGTGGCTGGTGGCTCCGGTGGTGGCACAATCTCAGATGCGTCTAACCACTCATCATCCCATGTCTCAATCTCCATGTCCTGTGTATCATCCTCTAACCAATCAGGCGCTACCTCCATAATAGGTTCCTCAATCTCCGCTCTCCATGCAGCAGTGGTGTCAATGTGATCCAATGAAATAGCCTCCACCTCAGGTTTTTTCTCAAGTTGCTTCACCCACAACCTGAGATTGTAGGAGACGTACACTAGATCATTCAGGCGTTGGGTATCCAACCTGTATGATTACCATAAATTTATCCAATTAGAATTTAGAATACATAAATTAAAATTACCCATATGACATAAATTACAAGTTATAATGAATTTAGAATTTAATTTCAAATTCTCAAACCTGTTGCGCTTCTTGGTGTGTATCTTTTCAAATACACTCCAGTTGCGCTCACAACCAGAAGAACTGCATGTTTGGCTCAGGATCCGAACAGCAAGCTTTTGGAGATGGGGTACTCGTCTGCCATAGGTTTCCTACCAAGTATCTACAATGAATTGGAGAAACATAAGAGAAGACATTGAAAATTTGAAATATAAAACAAAGAAAGTAAAGAAATTAAATTTTGAAACAAGGTCAAACTTACTTGGCATTATGTTCTTCCTGTCATTAATAGCCATATCAAAGCCAAATGTTCCCATGGCCCTCCTATAGACTTCCAACTCATTGGAAATCTCTGAACGGTCAGCTGGACTTGGCAACATCCTCTGGACACACTCCAAGAACCCATCCATTACCTCTGCATCAAAGTTGAAGCCACATGAGTAAGAGAATGCGGGGTTGAGGAATAGGCCTGCAGCATGAATGGCGCGATGAAGTGTTTTGTTCCATCGCTGATCAATCACCTCCCATATCAATTGTTGTTTCGCTTGCCCCTCTTCCCCCTTGTCCTCATAGTAGGCATTAATGGCCTCTTTGGCCCTATCCATGGCCTCATACAAGTAGCCCATTGCGGGCTTGTCTCCATCAACCAAGCGTAGAACCCTTACCAAAGGTTCACATACAGTACACACCTCCTTCACCCCATCCCAGAAGCTCTCCTGGTATGACACTAGCCTGAATATGTCATGTCCCTCCGGTTTAGTGCTAATTGATAAAGCACGCCACTCAGCGGAAAGGAACATAGTCTGCAAGTCCCACATAGAAGTAAGGAGAGACTGAAGAGAGATGAAACAAGTGGCAAACTGAGTGATGGCAGGACGGACCAACTCCCTATCATGAGTGAACTTCCTCATCAGGCTAAGCACAGAAGCATGATTGTATATAAATTTGGTGATGCTTCTTGCTGAATGAATGACATCCTTGATAAACTGGATCTTCCCCATATCCTTTAAGATCAAGTCAATACAATGTGCTGCACAAGGTGTCCAAAACAAAGTTGGATGCCTGTCCATAAGCATCCTACCGGCTGCCACATAATTCGCAGCATTGTCCGTTACTACTTGGACAACATGCTGCGGACCTATCTCTTGGATGAACTCATCCAACAACTGACATAGTAATGCTGCATCTTTGACCTGTGCAGATGCATCCACAGATTTTATAAACATTATGCCTCGAGGACAATGAACCAAGAAGTTGAGAAGGGTCCTACCCTTCTTATCACTCCAACCATTTGACATCACGGTGCATCATGTGGCCTTCCATGAACCTCGAAGCTCCTCCAACCTAGAAGTGCAATCAACCTTTTCATCATCAAGGATGGGCCCTCTCAACTCCTCATAAGTGGGGGGCTTATACCCCGGCCCAACAATAGCAGCAGCTTCGAACATCTGCACGTAGAATGGGTTCCTTGCAAAGTGGAATGGAATATCACTACACAAAAAACATCGACCCACAAGTTTATCTGCTTCCTTTTTCTCTTTTATCTTGTACATTGACTTTATACCTGGTTGTCCACCAGGACCAGATCTCGACAAAAAGTGAGAAATAGAGTGTGTCGTTGAAGGCATGACAGAAGATGAGGATAAGGTCTCACTCCCCACTCCCCCTAAAGTGTGTCCGGCTGTCCCGGATCCTAATGCTGCTCTCATGCCAAGTTCCTGCCTCAAAGCTTCCCTCTCATCTTTCCTCTTGCCAATACCTTCAATTGCAAGTTTGGCCCTATGAACTATTTCAGGAGTGGAGTTTTTACAAATATCCACCTCATGCCCTGCAAGTTGTGCGAGGTGGTATTTGAGCCTACTTATCCCCCCGTCATCTCCTTCCCACACATATTGCATCTAAGCTTTTGCCGATTATGTGGATCAACCGGCTCTACATACTCCCAAAATGGATCCAAATTCTTCGGCATGTTTGTAACTTTGTAATATGGATTTTGGAAGTGAAAACTAGATTGAAACTTTGAACCTGCAAAATAAAACTAAAAATGTTTTTAGCATATTTTTATTGCAAAAAATAGCAAATCAGACAAACAACCAACAAGTAAAAATGAAAATTAATTTACATTGTGTTTCCAACTGTCCTCAATTTTTCTCTCTTCTCAAAGTTAGACAAAATCACAAACTGAAACTACAAACTGTGTTTAAAACTTTAAAATGAGGTTTTTTTAAAGTTAATTTTATGTAATTTCTAATTTCAACATTATTGTCAGTGTGGTATCAGTTTGGGACTGTTACAAACTTACAAACAGCAGGATGCTTCTACTCTGGACTTTCATCGAGCAAATGCCTTAAACATCAATTCTGGGTACTCCACCTATGACTATCAGCTACTTACAGCCTTAAATACCAATTCTGGGCATTAAAATAAGCTGATACAGCCATAAGGATCTTGCTTTTCAGTGTTCACTGCTGTTATTAGCAGGTTAGGACTCAGGAGGTACACTATACTCACTTTACTGCTAGTGTATTACTGCTGCTACAATTATAGTTGGCCATTGCAATTTCTTATAAATTGGGACTGCCTTTAGTATTTAATGCAAGCAAAACTCCATTTCCAGTATGCATATATTATGACAATCATTATGTTGTATGAGACCCAGCTATCAATATATATGTTGTATGCATATATTCCTTGACACTTCGCAGCTATCAATATTTATTATTGATTATTATTATATTGAATATTAATTGTTGGAGGATTATTATTGATAATTCAATCTGAATCTCTCTCGAGTCCAAAGACAGACGCCTTACCCTCCTTCAATTATAAAGAAAATAAATATTTGTTAGAGGAATTCAAGGCAGGCACTTGTATCAAAAAGTATCTCAGCGTGTGGATTAGAGCATTTGTTTTGGATAAACTATGTATCATGTTTTTGTTCCCAACATTTCAGGTGAACAGTTCACCCATTATCAGGGGAGAAACAGCTATGAAAAAAGAAGAGAACAGTGCTACAAATATGGGAGGATTTATGGTAAGCTTAATAATAATAGGGTACAGAAAATTAAGAGTCTCGACTCTCAACAGTACAGGTCATATGATTCACTTTAAAAGTTTAAACTTTAAAATTACTAGGTCTGATCATGAAATTTGCAAGCGCTGTTAATAATTCAAACTGGAGCAGTTCATAGTATCCACTGTCCAGTCTATTGGTGAATATTTGTAAACCTACCAGCGTGGTTTAAAAAAAAATTATGACTTACCTACCAGCGTTCTTCCTCTGTCCGCGTGCTTCAAGTTCTGTCCCCAATCTTCCTCCTTATCACACAGCTTCGGACTCTAAACCCCTGTCTCCTTCGTGGCGTGCATCAGCTCAGACGGATGAGTTAAACTTAAAACCGGATATTTGTGTTTTTTTCAACTTTCGGGCTTTTATGTCAAAGACGGCGATGTCAACTATCGACTTGCGATTTTAACGAGAAATATCGCAAAAATATCGCCAGTTTATCGTCGATTTATCTTCAATTTATCGCCGCGATGTTTGCCGATATTATCGGCGTGGAGTAAACATCACGATATCTCGCGATGTGGCCGATAAATCGGCGATTTTTGTAACACTGGATTGAACACGTAATTTATATATATTCTTGATGGTTTAAAACCACAATTTATTAAACAAAGGCAAATTTAACGGTTTTTGGTTGAATTTGCAATGGTTGAATATGGTATGATTTTATTATACGATACAATGATTCAACTGAAACAGTGAAAACCATGATTTTATGCATTTATTAATCTTAATTAAATTAAATAGACAATTGAAGGTGGATGAATATTCATTGGCTACCAAATGAGCGTCAACAACCGATGTTCCTTTTCAGATCCCATGTCCCACGTCTGGTAAAACCTGGTAAAACTCCCGCAAAACGATAATAGTTGCAGCGATTAGGGTTTAGAAAGCATAGCCCGACAGGTTTTTTATCAGGCTCGGCCGGTTTAGGCCGGTTCGGTACCGAACCGACCGTTTAGTCACCTAGCCGGTCGGGTTGTTACAGAACCGGGTCGAGGAACCGAACCGACCGTTTAGTCACCTAGCCAGTCGGTTTGTTACAGAACCGGTCCTTGACCCGGTTTTTCTGGCGGGTCAATATCCCAGGTGATCAGACCAGTCAAACCTGCTGTTTCCGGTTCTGGCTCCGGTCTGACCAGTTTTTAAAACACAACCTAAATCTACATTTTTTGTGGGTAATCCTCCTAAGAATTTTTTGACTCATTTTGTTTTGATGACTTTATTGTTATGACAAAACCTTCTAGTTGTGACGAAGCAATGAAAGGTAAGGTATGCTAGGATGCCATTGCTATTGTGGAATCAATGGTTGTTTTCGATCATGTAGTTGATGGGAACATTGAAATTTACAAATCCAATTTATTGGCAAAGGATCCTCTTAGAAAGAGAGTATTGACCTTGATGAGACTTTTGCTTTGTTTGCTAGAGGTTATCAGTTGCCTGGGTGAGATAACCATGCTTACAAGATGATGAAGGCCCTTAATGGGTTAATGCACCGTGAACTTGGTATTTTAGGATTGATGAGTTTTTACTCAAGTTAGGTTTTTCAAAGATTTGTGAAGATTTAAATCTTTGGCTTTCATTTGATAAACCTGATCCATGTGTCTTGGGCTTGTAAATAGATGAGTTTATAATTGCAAGAATTTTTTTATCAACACATGATGTGGTGTGAGAAGAATTTTGCTCGTGAATTTAACTTGAAGGACACTAGAGTTTGGTAGGGTGCTAGTGAAGTCTTCCTTGTACCAAGAAAGTACACCTTGAAGATTTCGAAGGGAGTTTAGAGTTTAGAAGGAAGTAATGTTCTTATTTTACATTCCTTTAGATGCTTAAGTGGCCAACATCTTGATGAAGTCCCTAGCAAAGGGAAAGTTCAAGATGCTAAGAGAGTATTTTTCTTTGATGGAGAACATATTCCTTGCAAAGAGGGAGTGTTGGTTTTTAGCTGCTTGTTCCAAACTTGTTCTACATTCATATTCAGCTAGGTGAGCGCATGGTGTAGAAGTTTATCATTCTTTTATCAGTTTGTCGAGCATTCACCATGAGTAGTTGGAGGGCTCACTTGGATGGGAGAGAGTTCATGCATCTAACTATTTTTCTTCCTTGGAGTTGCGGAGTTACTTTAGAGGGCTCACGAGGGTGGAGTTTTGAAAGGAGATGCATCTAACTATTTTTTTTCCTTAGGGTTACTTAGATTAGGAGGGCTTACATGTTGCATAAAACTATGTGGAATGGGTGAGTTGGCATGGCCCATGTGGGCATGTGCATACCTACCTTGGCACAACATGTAGGATGCCCTACTTGGGTAGTTAATTGGAGAAGCGTGCTTGGCATGAGTTATTATGTAATTATACACCCTAGCACATGGGAGAGTGTGCCACCTAAGTTGTTGCTTAGAGTATTGTGTGTGAGTTGGTTAGGGCTCTTGGCATGTGTGGATTTGTGCCCACCTATCTTTTGTTAAAGTTTGAGTTAGGTATAAAGAAAATAAAAAAATTATACCTTAATGCATAAACATATCTAAAAACAAAGCTAGATCCAGAAGAGTACTGTTGTAATAAACTCTTACATAATGTTCATCTCTTTCAACTTTAACACTTTGCTGGTTACTGCGTTAAAGTTGGTCCTTGAGATGGATTAACATTTCCAATATATAGAATATAAACAGTAACAAAATTACAATGAAACTAATACACAGTAATTAAAATTCACATGCTAAATAGATTTGGTTTGAATCTGCCTTATACTCAGACATAATATGTTAGCTCTTGTCACTGTTAGGACAAGATGTCATAGGTCATACTTTGAGAGAGAGGTTAAAGTGTTATGGGTTTAGGTTAGCATAGGATAACAACATTGATATTTAGTCCCAATCATAGATAGGCACCCTAAAAACAACTCCCTCTAACAGACTTACTGATCTATAAGCTAGGGTTTAACATAGTCATAGTTCAGCTAGGATAGTGCACCACAAACCATCGACAAGCTAGGAGATGTATATTCACGACCCAGCCAAAAACATAGTTACAACCCAGTCCAAAAATTAACTAGATAGTCACAACCTGTTAGGAGACAACCACAATCATGCCCAGCCCAAGGAGCATACAATACAGTCGCAACTTAGCAGGAAGATGACACAGCTCAACCTTAAAGGATTCCAGCAGAGACGCTTCAACAAGGTGGATAAACCTCAGTCACAGTCCAACAGGAAGGTAACACGACCCAACAAAAGAAGGGACACCACAGTCTCGGTCCAGTAGAGAAGGGACACAAAGTCACTGTCTAACAAAGAAGACACACAGTCACAATCCAACAGAGAAGAGACACAGTTATGACCCAGCAGAGAAGAGGCACACAGTCATGACCCAACATAGAAGACACACAGTCATGGCCCAACAGAGAAGAGACACACAGTCACGACCCAGGATGGAAGACACAGTTACGACCCAACAGAGAAGAGACACACAGTCACAGGCCAACAGGGAAGACACACAATCACGACCCAACAGGGAAGACACACAGTCACGACCCAACAAAGAAGAGACACACAGTCATGAGCTGCATAAGCAGCATTAAGGACCCAAGCTGTCAAGTCAAAGTAGCATAACCGTAGCAACAACAAGTTCGTTAAGCAAAACCAGTAGCAACAAACTTTAAAGCAGAGAAAAAGCAGATCTGATTTTCTCTCTTGGCCAGATGCCATATAAAAATAGAAAAGTGAACTTTAATTTATAATCTTGACAAGCCTTCTAGAAAAGTCTCTTAGGTAACCCCTAAGTTTTAGGATAGTTACCAAACATAACATAAAATAATGTTAGGTTGACTTAGGATAGGGTACTAACGATCAAGTGGTCATAAAATAAAAACAATAAAATAAAATAAGATTAGGTTGACTTAGAATAGGGTACTAAAGGTCATATGGTCCATAACAACAAAACAATAAAATAAAAGTCATCATACCAAAGGTACGCACAATAAGGACGCTAGGACCAAGTAAAAGATAAAGGACCATTAGTCAACCAAAGGGGTCACAATAAGAAGTTAAGTCAACTTTTACCCATAAGACCAAGGTTGTACCATAAGGGTAGAGAAACAAGCCCTTTTATCCATAGGACCAACAAGACCAAAGACTTTAATCTTTTCTCTCTCTCAAGGTGTATGTATATATATTTTCTTATCATCATTGTATAAGGAGAAGATCCAAACTAGTGATGTGATCCTTTGGTCCTCAATATTACTCCTAAGGGTTAGGTGCTAGTGACATCATCAAGGAGTGGCCAGTCCCTTGAGAAACAACCTAGTAATAACCAAATAGGAGATAGAACATCACACATCATCATCTTGGTCAACTTGACCAAGATACACCTGGTTAACTGACTTGGAATGTACTTGTAGGAACTGCTTGGTCCTAGCTCAAGAATCTGCTTGGTCCTAGACCAGGAAGTCTCTGTCTCAACTTGCAGGATCTGCTTGGACATCGTGTCCAAGAAACTATTTGGTCCTAGACTAGAATACCCTAGAGACATATAGGGGCCCTAACCATATGTTAGGGACTTTGCCATGGCATCAACCTGCTTGGTCCTAGACCAATAACCCTAGGAGACTACTGGGGGCCCTAGGGTATACCTTCTAGGGTCTTACTCTACCCTAGTTAACTAGCTAGGGTACCATTCTCCCTGAGAATGGGTCTCGTGGCTGCACTATCTTTAACATCTTTGGCACATTTGGATTTGTGCCCACTTGACTTTGGCACATGTGGATTTGTGCCCACTTGAATTTGTCACATGTGGGGCGCATTGCTTGAGGAAGGTTGTTTTCTATTGGGTGTAGCTAGTTCAAAGGAAGATTCTCTTGGAGGATGGCCGGGTTGGTTTAGCGTGGACCTTGTCTTGTTGAGCAATTCACTTGTGGACCTAGTGCAGGGCTAACTTGTAAACTTCCTCTCCCTTATTTTATAGAAGGGAAGGAGGGCACTTGAATTGAAGTAGAGTAGAATAAGACAACTACTAATATTAGCCACAAGGTTGTAAGAGCTAGGGTTTTGCAATTGATTATTTTGCTTTATGAGCTTGAAAGAAACTGTTGGTTTTGCATTGTAACCTTGGGAGAAGCTGATTTGATGTTTGCATTTTTGCATTTGCAGCCTGGGAGAAGCTGATTTGTTGTAATGTAATTATCTTTCACATGTAATGGAAAGAGATGTGTTTGCTTTCTGAAATTTGCATGTAGACCTGATTTCTGGGTGTTTTAGTTGCTGCTTTATTATGCTTTTGTAATGAATCGATGGGCTGCTGCTGAGATGATTTAGCATGCGTTAATTTATACTTTCAGATATGATATATGCTGTGCAGGTGCTGAGCACATGTGATTTTCAGCTATGATTATTTTGTTAGATGTAACTGTAGCAGCTGCTGAAATGATCTATCTTGTGATGTGCAGTGTCTAGACTCTTCAAGTTTGCTAACAACAATTCTGTTGTTGCAGATCTGAAGTTTTGACAGGGGTTTCTGGAGAAAGTAGATTAAACATGAGGGCTGAAAGTTGAAAATTCTATGGTGCAGATCTTTGCGCTTAAGAGCTGAGAATTTTAACATATGAATCTGTTTAAACTCTCTTGAGTCTTTTGAATTAAAATAGACTTTAGGATTTTTTGAAAACCTCTTGGGGAAATGCAAGAGATTCTTCCACACATTCATTGATGGTATCCCTAGTAAATCTGCTGGCGTTAATTAATGTTTCTCACCCAGGGGGATTTGTACCAGCCCCCTGCTGGCATGAAACTAGCCAAATGCCCAAGAACCCCGTGGGCTTATATATATATATATATATATATCCTCTTCCTCAAAGGATTTGGATGGAGGGAACCTACTGGTAACCCCCAGGGACTTGACAGGATTTAAACCCTGTGATCTCTGGCTTCCCTGTTGAGAACATGCCTTAGGTGGATGATTCAACCAAAGGAGCTAACCGTTGGGGCTATTATTTATATATATTGCATTTCTTTTGTAGATTCACCTTAGTTAGCCATGAGGCTGCCAAAGCAACAGTTTATTTGCAAGTCACGAGCAGGTAGAAGAGATAACTTAGAAACAAATGGCAACTGCCTCACAATGATACAGATAAACTGATATTCAACAAACAGCCTTATAAAATTTCTGTTTGGGGTAGTGGCCTTTTTTGAATACATGCCATGTATGATCCTATTCAGTTTAAATTTAAATGTTAAAGAAGTGTGAATGATACAAATGGCTATTGATTTAAGCAAATTACTGTGATTTTTCAATGACCAAGATATGTGTTCGCTTTTCACAAATCTTTGGCAATTCATGGTTGTCTAAACTGGCAACCAGCTGGTTAACTTTTACTAGTGGATTTCAAAGCATTAGGCCACATATGAGCATATATAGTGAATATTAGCGAAGGGAAATTCAATTCAATTCCTATGTTTATTTTAATTTCTAACAATTTGATTAGAAATTAATACTCTCATGCTTTTAATAGATGCAAAAATCTTCACTTCTGAAGAAAGTGAAACCAATTGTACATTAGAATGAAGAACACAGTCTTTGGCCAAAAGCAAATGTACCATGAACCTGATAAATCATTTATACTGAAATTACTGCCCTACTCAGTCAGACATAGTCCAGTTATGGTGCTATGGCTAGAGAGGAAAGGTATGCCATGCAGTTTAGTAAATGATAGATTGACCCTTCAATAATTAAAGTCAATGGACTTGAATAATAGTAGCCAAATGTTAAATCACCTTTCTTTTGAAAGGAGTAAATTTGCACATTAAAATAACAGAGGTGTTCTTGGTAAAATACCCATGGTCCGATGTATAAGAGCAAGTAGCAATGCAACCTTTTCATGAATTGTAAGTCATTGAGAGCATGTATAATGCATAGGATAGTCCTATTTAAAAAACTTCACTGATAAAGTGATTGAATGAGTGGCCTCAATTTGTTGGAAGTTGGAACACATCTGTTCGTTGAAAAATAGCAGTAAAATTTGAGTACTGGTGGAGAGACTTCAAATAATCAAACTTCCTCCCTTCTTAGCCAAATTTTGTGTTTCTTCTCCTAGACTTTTCCACTATAGAGAAAAGACTTATAAGGTAATTATTTGATCAACCTTGTTTTGAACATTTGCAGGAATACAGCATAAATAGAGTAGAAACTACCCAAAACTACCATAGAAAATAAAAAAAACAAATCAGACCTGAAGCAGTAATAATTAGTTTTAGGAAAAAAATCAGATAGTCACATTATACCAGCATCATGGAAGGCTGCTGATTTGCACAGAAAGTGCTAGAGAAGATCCATAACTCAACAGATTAATTTTGATATTATCTTTGGTGTATATTTAATATTTATCCAGAGAAAAATGTGGTTTTAGATTCCTGCAGAATGGACTTTGTTTTAATTCTTCTGGTATCATCATGACATCATCTTTTAGCAGCAGGTCAGCTTGCATTATTGGGGCTGGTAATAGAATGCCATACATCAACTTTAAAAGAACATTAGAAATGGCTGTGGATGGCCATTGTTAACATTCGTATTTAACTATGTGCTTATAGTCATTGTCCTTGTTCAAACATTCGATAGGACAGCCAACTTTATAGCTAATAATCCTTTGGCATGGCCAGATATAACTTCATTCTGTCATGGTCGATCAAATACCTGTAAATTTTCTTGACATTATGACCTTACGCATTTTCTCATAGATCCATTTCTCTTCCATTTGCTTGCTACTTTCAGTTTTGCTCTTATGCTCTAAACTTTTAAGAAATTGTGTAACTATGGTTTGAAACCTATATAACTACATTTTGCCATGTTGAATTGATATTTTGTATGCTTTTGCTGACTGCTGATTCATTAAATGAAGCACAGATTCTTGAGAGTGGAATGTAGTGATATTTTTCTTTTTCTATGATGGTTGCAGAATGGCTTGCACTCTCTTTGCCCAGCTGTATGGTCGAAGCACCGGAGATGGCTTTATACATCAGTGATCTGCCTCAATCCCTTAGCTTGTGTATGTATCTGTCTCACTACGGAGGCACTTTGTTTTAGCTGTCAGAAGGATTTATATCTTCTTTTCTGTCTTGATTCCATGAATGTCTCCTGGATGATACTTTAGTAGTTGATTCTGTTGGAATGTTTTCAGAGGAATAATGAATCTTGTTTTTCTTAGATAAATTGATCAGTTAGTTAGTTCTTGTTCATTGGAAGGAATTTGATATTTTTTCTTGCCATGTTATATGCTGAACAAAACTATAACGAATTTGTAGCACTGAATCATTTAGAAATCTATAGAGACAATGTTCTTAAACACCTTTTGCTACTGCTTTTTAATGTTTTCCTCTTGTCCTTTGTGAGACACTTTTCTTTATCAAATTCAATCTTGATTCTTGCTTTGTACTTTGACTAACTCACAACAGGTTCTATTAGACATCTTCATTGGGATTGTTCTTTGACCTTTGGTCCTATTTAACTTGTCGTTTCCTAAAGCAACTATCTCTGTTTGTATTTCATCATCATTCAATGAGGCAAACTACTCTTTTTGTGTGTCATGTGACATTTAGCACCTGAGTCTATACTATGGCTCTTTAGATATATTTTTGGCCAATAGTGAAGCAGCAAAGAGCTTACGAGTTCTCTTTTCTTGTTGTCTATCACTATTGTTGAGATTCACAAGTGATATAAAGAGAATCAAATGGAACAAGAAACACCCAAAGGCTGCATTAATAACCAAGCACAAGTGTGCTAGACAGAGAAAGCACAAGTGTGCTAGAAAGAGAAAGAATAGTCAAGCACAAGAGAATGTGTTAAGGAGAAGAGAACCCAAGCACAAGAGTGCAATAGTCACTTTTATAAAAGAATGGATGATCCATTTGAGTGAATAATACAAAGGGAGATTTTGTATATACACAACTCAAGGGGTAGGGTCCTTTCCCCAAGAGGGGTTATGAGTCTACGTGTAAAAGCATAGCCTTAGCGATAATTAAAAATGTAATAATGATACAATATGGGTCGGCCATGGCCAAAAATGAAGATTACACACTTAATTTCAGCATCCCTCATTAATTTGAACAAGGGGCCACAAGACATTACATCACAAGATCACATTCCCTCCTTAATGTTGAATAGGGGCTATACTAAGAAGTCATATTAGCCCCCTTCGATGCCATATCATTCACTCATGTATCTAGTGAGATCTTTGGTAGCAAAGACCGTTCTCTAGAGTGATAGAGGTGGATGAAGCTTCGACTTAGTGAGTGTGTCATTAACGATGGAACGACAGGCTTGTGTGGTGGAGGAGGCTTCGATGGAATGCAAGAAACTTAGCGATATCTATAAATTTTGATATGGCACGCTTGGGCATAGGCCTTGACCTCTCGAAAGAAGTTGGATCATATAGATATGTCAAGAAGTTGTCATCAACATCATTGAATTGCTCATCAATTGGAAGAGGAGTTCTACAAGAAGCATTTTGCATTGAAGAAGAGACTTATTGTCATGGACCTAGGAGTTTTGCTTGAAAATTTTCTTTTCATCATCTCTAGTCATGCAATACTTGAATGCATGCTTTTGAATCAATGAATGAATGCCTTAGCACATCCATGTGTACCTACATCCAACTTTGATTTCATTGGTTCCTTCCGTACATTGGTCATTTGCGTTTGCAAGTGTGCTTGTTGCAAGTATGTTCGACACTCGTGTGCCCACAAGTGCGCTTGTCGCATGTGTGCCCATAAGATTGTCAGTCACAAGTGTGCCCAATAAGTGCTCCCAATGCGCTCGATCAAGTCCATCAAAGGTAATGCTTTGTTGATTAAGGGAATGCTCAACTCCCTTCGATTTGTGTGTTTGGATTGCGTGCCCAATGCACTCCTAAGTCATATAAGGGCAATGTGAACAATTCACCAATTCGTTGATCCATTCGACAAGCTACATTTGGAATCATGTCTTCCTCGGCTACCCTTCGTGCTTGCTTGACAGTGCACTTACTCCCGACTGCAAGTGAAGGCCTTACATCCTACCCCACCAAATCTATTGCCATCTTGACAACGTCCAACTAGCGCTTGCCGAAGGGCCCTAAGGTTTTGCATATCAAACTCTCTGTTCTTATCTTTATACTATCATATTGCATTGTCCTTTCCGAACTGTTCTCTTCTTTGGGTTTAGCCTTCCAGTTGAGAAAGTACTTTTTCCTGTAGTTCTTGCCAAATTGCATAGTTCTGTGTGTAAGTATCTTGTCCACTTCTAGCTTTAGTCTATTTGCGATCTTCACTATCACATATGCAGTGACCTACCATGCCTTCGGGGCCACGGGGTACTCTTATAGCTTACCAAATTCTCCACTGATACCCAAATTAGGTTTTCATAATTTAATTATCAGATTTATAATGAAAATTAATTGTATGGTCGCCCAAATTAAACACATGCATATACTAAAACATACATGGAAATTCTAGCATGAATGCACTTATACCATGCCATGCAATTAGATAAACACATAACAATAAATTAAGCAAAACACAAGACATAGATATTTACATGGCATTTCATACACAGTTAGAAACTTATCTTAAAATGTTCTCCAACTAATCGTAGACTAAGGACGTTCCTCCCAGCCATAGGCTCTTTGTTATACCAATTCTCTTTATATAGAGGCCACACTCGAGCTGAGGCTATCAATCCACAAGAAGGAAAACTCAACACAATATACCAACAGTCTCACAGGTGCCAAACCCCCTCCATAGTTGTTCCAATCCGCTAGCACTCCTCCCCCATCAACTTGCACAACCCAAGGAATGGGGTTCCCTTCTTCAAGTTAACAGTCCCTTGGGTAATCCTCAATTCCCTTCTAGGTCTCCAACACAGGTCGACCAAGGACTCTCTGTGTTGGAACTCTAGGGAACTCAGTTGGAGGACAGTTTATCTCACAAGGGATCTCAATTTCCCCAACACCAGTATTCAAGGGTAAAATGCATTTACAACTCTGCAATTCTCATTGTTTTCAGGTACAACTCCAAGCTATGCTACAAAACGATGGGCTCAATGATGATAGAATCCCCCATTGACCTAATTTCTCAATAATTTGTATGCATTTTGAGAACTAGCCAAGTGGCATGTATGGGTGATGAAAACTATACAACTGGTATACATGGGAAGTTTGCTTTTTCACTTCTAATCCCAAGCTTAGGATAATTAACTCAAAGTTATGCCTACTGTACTTTATTAAAGAGGGCTTTATAAAACCTAGGATAAAAGGAATAATAAGGATAATGACTCAAACTTGCAAGTCACTAGGGTCATCTCCCTTTTAAACCCCCTTCTCACTTTTCTCTGTTATGGAATCATAGCCTCCCATCTCTTCTTTGTCCTTCTTTGTTTGCAATACTTGTGGTTTTTGTATTAAACATAAATTGTACATAATTGCATCATCTTGGTCATACTAGACCATTTATGTCCAACTTCTAGCCATTTCATCAATATATACATATTTACATCTTTACATGTTGGGGTAAAAAACGAGGTGTTACATTCATAGGGGCCGTGGATGGTGCAACTTTACTAGGATTGTCTTCGTCAATCCTATAAGGCTTCAACTAACTGATGTGGAAAATTGGATGGTGAAATCTCATGTGTTCAGGCAACTCCAGTTTGTAAGTGATGTTGCGAAACTTCTCAAGTACCTTGAACATACCTTCAAACTGTTGTAGCAAAGCACCAGACGTGCCACTTGGTGGCTTGAACTAATCTCTACCCAACTTAAAGCAAGACCAAGTCGCCTACCTTGATTTCTACCTCCCTCCTATCACAATCTGGCCAGTGCTTCATCCTATTTGCTACATTCGTCAAATGAATGTGAACCATCTCCGGTTTGTCCTGCCATCCCTTTATGAATCCTATCGCTGATGGGTTCCACCCATAGTAGCATTACATAATTATGTGGGGAGCCAATGATTGTTGCCCATTTGCCAACTCAAATGGATTGTATCGCGTTGTGGAACTCTTTTGCATGTTGCTGAACTGGGCTTCATCCAACAACTATGGCCAATTCGATTGGTTTGCAGGAACAAAATGCCTTAGGCAATCCTCCAAAAGGTCATTTATGCGTTCTATCTGCCTATTGGTTGGTGGATGATAACTCAAACTCATTAGCAACTTGGTACCAACAAGCTTGAACAACTTTGTCCAAAACTAGCTTGTGAACCTTGTGTCTCTCTCTGACACAATGCTCAATGGTAGACCCTAGAACCTCTCAGCAGTTTTGAAAAACAATTTCGCATTTTCCTCTACTGTACAAGGCACCTTCATTGGCACACAGATGGCATACTTGTAAAATTTGTCAACAAGCACAAAAATCCCAATGTATCCTTGCGAAACTGGTAACTGAGTGATGAAGTCCACGGAGACACTCACCCAAGGTCTCTTCAACACTGGCAAAGGTTGAAATGGACCAACTTGCGTTCTGATATTTGCCTTGTCCTGTTGGCATACAAAACAAGTCTTTATACACTCTTCCACATCCCTTCGCTGCTGCTCCCAGTAATAACTTCTTTCCAATAATGCCATTGTTCTTCGTTGTCCTGGGTGGCTAGCCCAAGTTGAGTTGTGGCACCCCTTCAAGAGCCCCTTCTAAGATTGGATGACTGAGGCACATATATGTGATTGTTAAAGTATAGAAGTGCATTGTCTATTCAAAACCCCCTTGTCTTTCCTTAAACTGATTCATGATGTTTATCACAATAGGATCCTTTTGCAATCCCTCCTTGATCTTCTCATGCAAATCTATAAAGACCTGCACATGATCTACCCATGGGCATAGACAACTTTCTCTTTCTAAGATTGCAAGTTGTGCTTTCTTGACTAAGGCATTTATTGTTGCATTAAGTTTGCTTGGTCAGTACTCAATAGGCATGTCAAATTTTGTTAAATTTTCAACATGGATTTAAGTTTGATAGCAGTATCAGTCTTTCTTTTGCAATTATCAGACTTGTAAGTTATATCAGCAGCAGATAAAATACATCTGAGATAGATGGCAACAATAGAAGAAATCAAGCATGCAGAATACACAAAATTTATCCTGGGGTAAACCTTTTCAGGAATAAAAACCCCAGCAATGAAAAATCTTCCTTATAATGAGATGACTGAGTTTGCAAAGGAGCAGATAACAAATTTCCTGATCTTTACAAATCCACCAAATTGCCTCTAGAGCATATCTTGTTAGATTAGCAGCGACAAGGAAGGTCTTTCTGCATGCAGAAGACTCTAAAATAGGAAACCAGTTGTATTTAATTATTTTTCCTGAGTTTACTTTGGGAAATAATTAAAGTGACCTAATTAATTATTGACTTTAAGTGAAAGTGAAATTAGGGTTTTCACTTTACCTGAAGTTATATAAGAGAGGCCAATTGGTTGAGAGGTGTTGAATTTTAGCAGTAGCATGAATTCTTTAAAATTTTGCAGACTATAAGATAACAATAGACAAGTGCAGTAGAAACATCAACAACATCACACATACTGAACACAAGAGTTTTTCACGGGAAAACCTTTAAAGGACAAAAACCCCTAAAGCATTAGTAATCCATCTCTTAAATGAGATGACTAGAGTTCTTCAATCTCAGAATTCTGAGATGAATGTTTCTTCAATAATTCCAAACACCATTAAGCTTGAACAATTTCAAACCCTAGTACAAATGTTCAACAACTTTTGCCAATAAGACAAAGTTTTACAAAAACTGAGTTAGGGCTTCCTGCCCTAAATTCCTTTTACTGCTGCCCAGATCTGCTGCCCAGGCTTGGCTGCCTGGATATGCTTTGACTGTAGCCAACCTGCCCGGAAATTCTATGGCTGCCTGAATGGAGTGCAAGCTGCCCAAATGGTGAAACAGGCTGCCCGAGGGTTTGACAGACTGCCCAAGGTTCCTTTCTCACTGCCCGAAGAATTTCTGTGACTGTCCAAGTTTTGCAGACAGCTGCCCGTGATTGTTTTTCACCTGCCCGGATGGTTGAAAGTCTGCCCGGAGTGATTTTATGCCTGCCCAGAATTCAGAGGCAGCCAGTGAATGATATCACCCTGCCCGGATCCAGATCAGGCTGCCCGAGACTGATATAAGGGCTGCCCAAATTATTAGGGTTGCCCAGATGAGTGACCGGATGCTGAGGCAGGCTACCCGAGCTTTGCACAGACCTCTGCAGATGGTGGAGAGGTCTGTTCTTGCTGCCCGGAGGGTGTAGGAGGCTTCCCGGGTGTATGTCAGCTTGCTCGAGTTAGGTTTAGGCTAAGTCACTGGATTCGGCCGTTTTTTTCCTTCGAAATCGAAAATCGCCGATTTTTATAGCAAGCCGATTTTATTCCATTAAATTCGTCGATTTTCTTGTTGATTTCGAAGCTGAACCATACGTAATTTCCAAGAGGAATTAAATCCATTATAATTCTCACGATTTTGTGGAAGTTCGGCAATGAATTTCACTTTTGAATTTGGTTGGGTATACCTTACCCTAAAATTCGTTGCCTGTGAACCGATTGTTACTCATTGTAAAGCCGAGGTTTTAGTAGTGTGAGTTTGTAGTCACCTTGAATTTTAGTCAGCCCACGACCCGTCTGAATATATACATTATTTATATTTTTTTTCAAGATTGTGAATGCTGCGCGATGTCTACAAGCGGCTCAGTCTTTGTCACGGATCCCTCACGGATACGAATTCGGAAAAGACCATGAAATGGTTTAATTATTAATTGGGAGAATGGAACGGATTTTGTTTACCGTAATTATTTTACATTATAAAGTTAAAAATTATTTAAATTCTACATTTATAAATATAAAAACTTACTTAACTTTGCTAAACTACATTCTATAATTGAAGTAGAATTGAATTAGTTGGGTTCATTTATTAATATTTACTATTTAAGAATAATTGAAGTAGAATTTAGGGTTGGATTTTGTTTAAAAATAATAACATGTAAGATTTCTTTTCTTTTTTAAGGGTGAACTAAAAGAATCGATGGTATTTTTTTTTAAAGTTGTGGAGATAGAAATTTTTTAATTTATATAAAAATAGTTTATTTTATTTATTTATAAATATGAATATTTGAAATTTTTTTGGATATTTTAATAGAAGTTAAACTTTAAATATTTTGATATTTTGAATTGAATAATTAAAACAATTACTATATATAAAGTAATGACTATTCTTATTAGCTATCATCAGCCCTTATGTTGATGTGTTAGTGTTCATGTTGACACACTATAATGAATTTTATTGAAATTTTTTTTTTTTTTTAATTTCCAATTTTTGTAGTCACTCGAACTTAATGTCAAATTTTATCGCCAAAATTTTCATTGCCGAATTTTTGTCGAATTTCAAGGTCCCCGAATTCGAACACGATCTCGAACTAGGTGACTTAGGGTTTAGGTCTTCTTGTCAAGAGTCGTAACCTGCTTCTGCTGGCCGTGACTGAAAGGAGGGGGTACCCTAGTAGGTTACGGTACTATCTTTTCACTTGTGCATGAAACCCTAGCTTGCTTAGGGTTGCTACTGTTCTTTGTTGAAGAATCTGAAGGCTGTCGTGAGGTGTAGGGTTAAACCTTAACTTGTGAAGAGGAAGAAAAATAATGCTGCCAGATATTAACGTGAAAACCAGACTGTAATTACTAATAAGTGTGGGCTCCCTAGCTAGAATCCTCCATTGTAGGGCATAACCACAAGAAATATCCTTTTCTTCAAGATCAGTGAAAAATATTCTTTTATCAGCTACAAGATAACGAGCAAGTGTGTGTGTAATAATGAAATGGATTGAGATTCTTTTATAGCCTTTGAATCACCTGTAAGTGGACCAAAACTCAAAAGAACTAAATAATATGAATTTTATTCTTTTACCTTTTGACTTGTACTTTAAGGTACTAATGACCTTTTATGTATTTTAATTTTTCACTTTGACTCCTTGGTGGTCCAAGTGTCCTTATGTATTTTTGACTTTTACCTTTTAGCCTTCTTCAACTATCTTATGTATTTTTGACTTTTACCTTTAGCCTTCTTCAAGTGTCCTTTTGACTTTTACCTTTAGCCTTCTTCAAGTGTCCTGTGGTCCAAAGGTCCTTAGGTATTTTACCTTTAGCCTTCTTCAAGTGCCCTGTGGTCCAAAAGGTTCTTATGTATTCTACCTTTGGCCATCTTCAAGTACCATGTGGTCCAAAAGGTCCTTATGTATTTCTTACTTTTACTTTAGCCTTCTTCAAGTGCCCCTGTTGTCAAAACAAGTGGTCATAGGGGTTCTTCATCCCCACTCAAAGTACATCTTCATAAATAGAGAGAATTACTAATGCTTTTATCTCACACTCCATGTGCCACCAAGATCGGGTACTAGGTGTCTCAACCAAGGGTAGCTAAGCCTTGGAGAAGATCACAAAGCCCACAGATCGAGGGTAGGAGTGTCTCACATGCCCAGACCCGGTCTAGGGCTTATAGTGATATCCTGGTAACAGACCAGGTGCCTCAACCATAGGCTGCATAATTTGACCCAAGGTCAAATACTTGGTAACAGACCAAGCGCCTCCATTCTCCCGGAGAATGGCCCTCATCCCTAGGCTGAGTCCCCCGGTACTAGACTGGTTCATCTTTGTGGTAACTGACCAGGTGCCTCCACTCAAAGAATGGCCACTCAACTCTAGGCCGAGTCCCCCAGTGCTAGACTGGTTCCACATCCTGGTCCTCGACCAGATGTCTCCATTCAACAGAATGGCTACTCAACACAAGGTTGAGTTCCCCTAGTGCAAGACTGGTTCCACATCCTGGTCCTTGACCAGATGTCCCCATTCACAAGAATGGCTACTCAACACAAGGCTGAGTTCCCCCATTGCAAGACTGGTTCCACATCCTGGTCCTTGACCAGATGTCCCCATTCTTCCGAGAGAATGACTCTTGATGCTGCACAGGAAAAATCAACAAGAGGATACACACACTTGTAATCTGACAGAGACATGATACAGGCAGGGAGAGAAAGTCAAACAGAGGATTTAGCAGGGAAGACGGAGGAGTGAGAAGCAGGATCATTGAGCTGAAAGGTAGGACAGAGCCTGCACAGGTCGATAGGCAGGAGCTGCAGAGGGAGGTCGACGCTATACCGTACGGATTCTGTACAACTGATGTACATACTGTATGGATTCTGTATAGTAGCCGTACAACCATACGGCCGTACAAATCCACACGTGTGAGACCGTATAGCTTGGCCATACACTCTTGCAGGAGGGTGCTGAGATTTAGCTACGCCCAGTGATTCTGCTGTGTAACTGCATTCGCCAGGTTTGGGTGAATTTGCAATGTAGTAAAAGTTCCATATTTTCTCATAATAAAATCTAAATCTGACTATTACATCAGTTTTCCCATCTTCGGTTTTTTCGGGGGTTTCTATACCCAAAATAATAGTGTCAATATAGTGGTTTATCTCTTAGTTTTATATTCCGTTGCATACTGTAAAAGATATTCATGTGTGGTTACCAATAAAGACTTTGAATGCACTGTCTAGCCCTAGTTGAATATTAAAGGAAAATTTACATGGTATCAGAGCTCTGGTGAGCCAAAGCTGAGAGATTTGCAGCAACAATGATAGATCAGGGGAAAATCTATAGGAAGACACAAACCTAGACTTCCAGATCTAGGGTTTGACAGGTACACTTCAGGATGGTTGTGCAGTTGAGAGTTGAGGATAGACTCCTGGGTGCTCAGAACTTTCCTACATGGAAAGAGAGAATCACAAGGATCGTGGACATTAGTGATGCAGAAGAGCACATTGACTCCACAAAAGTTGCACCCACAGATCCGGTAGATCTGATAGCTTGGAAGAAGATTGACTCTAGAGCCATGTTGATTATCATGGATGGAGTGAAGGACCATATAGTCCCTCACCTTTCTGGTAAGAAGACTGCAACAGAGATGTGGACATCTTTGGAGAGTTTGTACCAAAGCAAGAAGGAGAACTAGAAGATGGTGCTGTAAGAGAGGATGCGCAACACCAAGATGGCTAAGGGAGAAGGAGTGGTGCCTTATCTCACGAGGCTCACATAGATCAAGATGAGATTGGAGCTGTTGGCTCTAAGACAGTGGATGAGGAGCTAGTTCGAATAGCCCTCAATGGCTTCTCTAAGCCATGGGACACCTTTGTCAAAGGTGTTGTGGCTAGGGAGAAGCTCCCTGATTGGCAGAGACTATGGGATGACTTTGTGCAGGAGGAGACTTGCATGGGTCAAGGATTAGGCTCATCCAGCAGAGCCCCACAGATTGTGGATGAGGAGGCTCTAGCCCTTATAGGGAAGAGCAAGGGTAAGGCAAAGAGGAAGAAGGATGGTAAGAAGAACCTTGACATGTCAAAGGTCAAGTGTTTTATATGCCACAACCAGGGACACTTTGCCTCCTAGTGCCCAGACAGGAAGAAGAAGAGTAACACTCAGATGGCTAGATCTGCAGAGGTGGACGAGTTCAGCAGGAACTTCGATGACGAGTTTTGCTTCATAGCTTGCATGGCAAGCACCACAGGGAGGAGTATATGGTACATTGACAGTGGTGCATCTAGTCACATGACTGGACATAAGAGATTCTTCAGAGACTTGCAGGAGGGTGGAATGAAGATCCACGTTGAGCTGGGTGATGATGCGTGTTATCAGTGTTGATTTTTTGAGCAACATCGAGAGCCTTTCTCTTCGGTGAATGGGACCACCTGGTCCGGGACCACGGTGAAGACTCAACCCACTGTTGAGTGACTATTCTATTGAATGGTAGATATCTGGTCTGGGACCATGATATAAACCTAGATCTACCCTGGGTAGACTCAACCTTGTGTTAGGTAGACATTTGGTCCGGGACCACGATGTAGACCAGTCTGGGACTGGTAGACTCAACTTAGTTTTGAGTAGCCATTCTCTGGGAGAATGAAGACACTGTAAGCCCTAGACTGGGTCTGGGCATGTGTGTGGCACTTTGACCCTTGATCTATAGGCTTGGTGTGCTTCTCCAAGGATTAGCTACCCTTGGTTAAGTTACCCTAGTACTAGATATAGGTGTCACACAGCGTGTGAAATAAAAGCATTAATAACTCTCTTGGTTTATGATGATGTACTTTTGAAATAAAAAATTACCACAGGTAATGACCACAGGGGCACTTGGTAAAAGGCCAAAGTCAAAAGTCGAAAGAAATAAAGACTTTTTGTACCACAGGAAAAGGACCACAGGTGGAAGACAAAATTAAATAAGGACTTCTTATAAAAGTCAAAGGAAAAAAATAAAAGTACCTTTTTGGTAAAAGTGAAAGTGAAATTAGGAAAAGAATAAAAATATTATTATTTTTATCTTTCCTAATCTTGTCCACCTAAATGGACCACAGGTGGAAAACAAAATTAAATAAGGATTTCTTATAAAAGTCAAAGGAAAAAATAAAAGTACCTTTTTGGTAAAAGTGAAAGTGAAATTAGGAAAAAAATAAAAATATTAATATTTTTATTTTTCCTAATCTTGTCCACTTACAGGTGAACAAAGGCTATAAAAGAAGATCAAGCCTTCTCATTTGTTACACACACTTTTTCTCTCATAGGTGAAGAAGACTATCTTATGTTCAAACCCTCAGCTAGGGTTTTATTAGCAAAGTTCGTCTTTAGCATTTTTGCACAGCCATCTTCAGCATTCCATTTTTTGGGCAGTCTGATATTTTCGAGCAGTTTTCAGCAGCCTGATATTTTTGGGCAGTTTTCAGACAGTCTGATATTTTCGGGTAGTTTTCATTAGTCTGATATTTTTGGGCAGTTTTCAGAAAGTCTGATATTTTCGGGCAGTTTTCAGCAGTCTGATATTTTCGGGCAATTTTCAGCAGTCTGATATTTTTGGTAGTTTTCAGTAGTTTGATATTTTCGGGCAGGAGAGAGAAAATCTCAGTTTTTCTGAGAAAGCCCTAAATTGGTAATTTTCTGTAATTTTGGAAATTGTAAAATTATTTGTCTGATTTTTACTGATGAATTTTACAGTTACTGTGGTCAAAATCCAGATCTGGATTTGAGGAACTTTTTGAAGAATTTCTTAAGCCATCTCATTTACGAGATGAGCTATTAATGCTTTTGGGGTTTTTGTCTTTTGAAGGTTTCGCCAGTGAAAAATATTGTGTCCATGTGTGCTGATGTGATGAATGTGTTTTTACTGCACTGCTGATCTATTTATGTTTATCTGCAAATTTTCAAAGTTTATGCCAATGCTAAAAATTCAACATGGTATCAGAGCTTAGAATGTGAAAACACAGTAAAGGGATACTGCTGTTGTTTCTCACTAGATCTTGGAATAAGATTTGCAGATCTAACATTTGGATAAGTGACAGACATGGCTACTGTTGGTTTCAAACAGGAAGATAAGCTCTATGGTTCAACAAACTTCAATTCCTGGAAGGCCAGGTTGACAACCATTCTTGATGAGAATGACTTAGATGACATTGTTCTTAATGTCACAGAAGAGCCAACTACAAAAACTGTTAGGCTTGCCTACAAGAGGAAGCAAGGTAAGGCTAAAAGAGTTGTTTATGATTCTATCAAAGAAGAATTGATGCCTAACATCACATCCTTGAAGTCTGCTAAAGAATGCTATGATACATTGGTAAACCTCTATGAAAAGAAGGCTCCCAGTCAAAAGAGAGTCTTGAAGAAGAGGCTACGAACTTTGAAGCTGAACAAAGATGAAAGTGTTGGTTCCTTCTTCACCATGATCAAACAGGTAAAGAGATCAACTCCTTGCTATTGGTGTTACTGTCGATGATGATGATCTTGTACAAACAGTGGTTGATGGTCTCCCAAGCTCTTGGGAAACCTTCATGGCATCCCTCTGTGGACGAGAAAATCAGCCAACCTTTGAAAGGCTTTGGCATGATTGCATACAAGAAGAAGCAAGGAACAATGACAAGGTAATCAAGCAAGATAACCTTGATCTTGCAGCAAAGACCAAGAAGTTCAAGAAGTCTTTCCATCAGCAAAAGAAAGGGAAGAAACCCCTGGGTAAGTTTTCTGACATGTCTAAGATTGAATGTTATACTTTTCACAAGTTTGGGCATTATGCTAGAGACTGCAGGCATAACAAGAAGAAACCCAAGAGAAGGTTTCAGGCATCTGCTGCAGAAGCAGAGGAAGAAGAAGATGAAGAACCAAAGAAGAAGAAGAAAGTCAAGGCTAATAAAATTGATGAGCCTAGAAGAGAGTACTATTTGATTTCTGCTCTAACTGGTTCTTTCTCAGCTTGCTCTACTTCTTGGTTGGTGGACAGTGGTGCTTCCAGGCACATGACAGGTAACCGTGGTACTCTTAATAGTTACAGAAAGAAGAAGTTCACCACTCAGGTAGAACTTGGAGATGACTCCACTTACCGGATTGAAGGAGTTGGCTCAACTTCACTTCAACTTGATTTAGGTACGGTTCTTCATATTGATGATATTCTTTATGTTCATGGTTTAAAGAAGAACCTTTTATCTGTTGCTGGTTTAGAAGACAAGGGCCATAGAGTCCTCTTTATGGACAAGGTCTTTTTATGGGCAAAAGACACAGATCTAGACTCAGCAGTACAGATTGGGGTTCGAGAGGGAGATCTCTACAAGGCTTCAAAAGTTTCCACTCATGCTTTGGTACATCACTCGGTTGATCCCTGTGAACTTTGGCATAGAAGGTTTGGACACCTTCACGGTACAGCTCTCCCAGGATTGTAGAAGATGGTTACAGGTATGCCAAAAGTTTCTTTAAAGCATGAAGGAATTTGCAAAGGATGTGCTCTAGGTAAGAACACTAAGAAATCCTTTCCTAGAAGCAAGAGTAGATGTAAAGGCATTTTGGATTTGATTCATTCTGACATTTGTGGGCCCATGTCTTCACCCTCCTTGAATGGGTGTTTATATTATGTCTTGTTTATTGATGACTACTCTCGGAAGTTTTGGATTTACTTCCTCAAGGCCAAGAGTGAAACCTTTGACAAGTTCAAAGAGTTCAAGACACTAATTGAAAATCAGACTGGTAGGCACATTCGTATCTTGAGATCAGATAACGGAGGTGAGTATGAATCTAATGAGTTTGATGATTTTTGTCGAGAAGCTGGAATCAAGAAAGAGTTGACAGTGCCTTACAACCCTCATCAGAATGGGGTTGCAGAAAAGAAGAATAGAACGATCTCTGAGGCTGCGAATGCCATGATCACTGATTTAGATCTTCTTATGTCTTTATGGGATGAAGCTACCGGAACTGCAGTGTACATCTAGAATAGAAGCCCTCATGCTATCTTGGGTGAGAAGACTCCAGAAGAAGTCTTCACCAAGAAGAAACCTGCAGTTGATCACATGAGGATATTTGGCACTTTTGTGTATGTTCATGTGCCAAAAGAAAAGAGGGCCAAGCTAGAGCCTTCCTGTAAGAAAGGCTTATTTGTTGGGTATAGTGATTGCTCGAAGGCTTATCGAGTATATATACCTGGACAGAGGTACATTGAGGTCAGCAGAGATGTGATCTTCCATGAGGAAGCGGTGTTTCGTAAAACACTAGAGCTTTCACCGGAAGATGCAGTTGCTCCACTTGAGTTTCTAGATTCAGAAATTCAGAGGGAGGAAGAGTTTGATGATCAAACTCTAGATGTTCCTGAGGACATTGAAAGTCCACTAGAAGAACTACTTGATGTTCCTCATTCCAAAAGGAGACCTGCTTGGTATCGAGAAATGGTACAAGAAGCCGAGAAGCATAAAGCTCCTCCAGGGACTTTCAGAGAAAGAATAAGACCACAGAAGTACCCTGGTCTTATGAGTCAGCTTATTAGTTCAGAACCTTCATCATACGAAGAAGCAGCAAGTAAACAGGTATGGGTTGATGCCATGATTGAAGAGTATAAGTCAATCATGAAGAATAATGTTTGGAAAGTTGTTCCCAGACCTACAGGAATGTTAGTAGTGACTTCCAGATGGCTTCATAAGATCAAGCATGCTGCAGATGGCAGTGTGGAGAAGTATAAAGCTAGATTCGTAGCTCGTGGCTTCACTCAGAAAGAAGGCATTGACTATGACGAGACATTTGCACTTGTTGCTAGGTACGCTACCATCAAAACCATCATTTCACTTGTTGCAGTATTCGGATGGAAGTTACATCAGATGGATGTAAAGACAACCTTTCTCAATGGTAAGATTGAGGAAGAGGTTTATATTGAACAATCTGAAAGCTTTGTTACTCATGGGAAGAAGACCCATGTATGTAAACTGAAGAAGGCCTTGTATGGACTGAAATAGGCTCTGAGAGTCTAGTATGCCAGGATGGATGGATTTCTCCATTGCTTGGGGTTCTCCAAAAGTACAGCTGATTCTAACTTGTACTTTAAAGTTGTTCATAATCATGTCTTGATACTTGTTCTATATGTAGGTGACTTGTTTCTTACAGGTGATGAACAATTGATAGACTAGTGTAAGAGGGAGCTTACCTTTGAATTCGAGATGAAAGATCTCGGATTGATGCATTACTTTCGTGGCTTAGAAGTTTGGCAAAAGCCAGGTGAGATCTTCCTGACACAAGGAAAGTATGCAGTGGATATCTTGCAGAGATTTGGGATGCAGGATTGCAAGTCCATGAGCGTACCAATGATTGCCGACTTGAGAAGTTGCGGGACTCAACCTCTAGTTCACAGAATGTGGACTCTACTCTATACAGACAGCTCATTGGTTCCTTGATGTATCTCGTGCATACGAGACTACACATCTGCTACACAGTGAATGCACTGAGTCAGTTCATGTCAGATCCGAAGCACATACACTTGGTAGCCGCCAAACATGTACTCAGATATATGCGAGGGACTATCACTTATGGGCTCAGGTATACTTCTAGCAGTGGAGTATTGTTATCTGGATATTCAGATTCAGATTAGGCTGGTAGTGCAGTCGACCGGAAAAGTAACTTTGGTTATTGCTTCAGTATGGGATCAACAATGATCTCTTGGTCTAGTAGGAAGCAGGGTTCCATAGCTCAGAGTACGGCTTAGGAAGAGTATATTGCGCAAGCGATGCCTGCAGGGAAGCAGTTTGGCTCAGAAAGTTGTTATTTGATCTGTTCGAGGGAAATCTTGACTCAACAATCATCCATTGTGATAATCAGAGTTGCATAAAGCTTTCAGAGAATCCAGTGTTTCATGACAGATCGAAACACATTGAAATGAGGTATCATTTCATCAGAGACCTAGTGCAGAGAGGTGCTCTGAAGTTGCAGTGCATTCGTACAGATGAACAAACTGCAGATACCTTGACCAAGCCTTTGACAACATCAAAGTTCGTGTACTTTCGTGACAAGCTTGGTATGGCAGAGAATGCCTTTCTCGCTGAGAGGGAGTGTTGATTTTCTGAGCAGCATCGAGAGCCCTTCTCTTTAGAGAATGGGACCACCTAGTCTGGGACCACAGAGAAGACTCAACCCAGTGTTGAGTGACCATTCTGTTGAATGGTAGATATTTGGTCTGGGACCATGATATAAACCCAGATCTACCCTGGGTAGACTCAACCTTGTGTTGGGTAGACATCTGGTCCGAGACCACGATGTAGACCAGTCTGGGACTGGTAAACTCAACTTAGTTCTGAGTAGCCATTCTCTGGGAGAATGAAGACACTGTAAGCCCTAGACTGGGTCTGGGCATGTGTGTGGCACTTTGACCTTGATCTATAGGCTTGGTGTGCTTCTCCAAGGATTAGCTACCCTTGGTTAAGTTGCCCTAGTACCAGATATAGGTGTCACACAGTGTGTGAGATAAAAGCATTAATAACTCTCTTGCTTTGTGATGATGTACTTTTAAAATAAAAAAGCACCACAGGTAATGACCACAGGGGCACTTGGTAAAAGGGCAAAGTCAAAAGTCAAAAGAAATAAAGACTTTTTGTACCACAGGTGGAAGACAAAATTAAATAAGGACTTCTTATAAAAGTCAAAGGAAAAAAATAAAAGTACCATTTTGGTAAAAGTGAAAGTGAAATTAGGAAAAGAATAAAAATATTATTATTTTTATCTTTCCTAATCTTGTCCACCTAAAAGGACCACAGGTGGAAAACAAAATTAAATAAGGACTTCTTATAAAAGTCAAAGGAAAAAATAAAAGTACCTTTTTGGTAAAAGTGAAAGTGAAATTAGGAAAAGAATACAAATATTATTATTTTTATTTTTCCTAATCTTGTCCACTTATAGGTGAACAAAGGCTATAAAAGAAGATCAAGCCTTCTAATTTGTCACACACACTTTTGCTCTCACAGGTGAAGAAGACTATCTTATGTTCAAACCCTCAGCTACGGTTTTATTAGCAAAGTCCATCTTCAACATTTTTGCACAACCATCTTCAGCATTCCATTTTTTGGGCAGTTTTCAGTAGTCTGATATTTTCGGTCAGTTTTCAGCAGTATGATATTTTCAGGCAGTTTTTAGTAGTATGATATTTTTGGGCAGTTTTCAGACAGTCTGATATTTTCGGGCAGTTTTCAGCAGTCTGATATTTTGGGTAGTTTTCAGACAGTCTGATATTTTCGGGCAGTTTTCAGTAGTCTGATATTTTCAGGCAATTTTCAGCAGTCTGATATTTTCGGGCAGGAGAGAGAAAATCTCAGTGTTTCTGAGAAAGCCCTAAATTGGTAATTTTCTGTAATTCTGGAAATTGTGGGTAAAATTATCAGTCTGATTTTTCCTGATGAATTTTACAGTTACTGTGGTCAAAATCCAGATCTGGATTTGAGGAACTTTTTGAAGAATTTCTTAAGCCATCTCATTTACGAGATGAGCTATTAATGCTTTTGGGGTTTTTGTACTTTGAAGGTTTCCCTAGTGAAAGATATTGTGTTTGTGTGCTGATGTGATGAATGTGTTTTTACTACATTGCTGATCTATTTATGTTTATTTGCAAATTTTTAAAGTTTATGTTAATGCTGAAAATTCAACAATCAGGCGCAGGGAGTTGGCACTGTTTCATTGGAGAGGGAGTCTGGCGAGCCCCTCAGTTTTGCTGATGTGTTATATGTTCCAGGATTGACGAAGAACCTTATATCAGTCTCCACTCCGGAGGACAAGGGATATCAGGTGAAGTTCCGTGACCATAGAGTATATATCAGGTACAAGGGGTCAGATAGTAGCTTGGATCGGGTGTTTGGGAGGAGTGGGAAAGTGTACAGACTACATTTTGAGCTTGGAAAGGCTCTAGTCCGCAGCAGTTAGGGTGAGTTGTGCCATAGGAGGATTGTACACTTACACCATGGAGCACTGAGGCACTTGAGATAAGCAGTCATTGGAGTTCCTCAGGTATAGGAGGAGAAGCAAAACCACTGCAAGGGTTGTGCTTTGGGGAACAACATTAGGAAACATTTTCCACAAAATGAGCACAAGTCTAAGGAGCCCTTGGACTTGGTGCATTCTAATGTATGTAGACCTATGAGTGTCCATTCGTTCAGTGGTTGCAGTTACTGCGTAAGCTTCATTGATGACTATTCCAGGAAAACCTGGATCTATTTCCTAAAGGTCAAGAAGGGGGTCTTTGAGAGGTTTCGAGAGTTCAAGACTCTCGTGGAGAACCAAACAGGAAAGAAGATTTGGGTGTTGAGGACAAACAACGGGGGTGAGTACACCTCCAATGAGTTCATGGATTATTGTTCGGCAGAGGTGACCAAGAAGGAGCACATAGTGCCCCATACCCCACAACAGAATGGAGTTGCAGAGCGGAAGAACAAGACTATGGTAGGAGCAACCAAGGCCATGCTATTTGATCAGGGATTACCATAATTCCTTTGGGCCGAGGCATACAGGACTGTAGTGTATTTTCAAAACAGGTGACCCCACACAGCTTTGGGGAGGAAGACACCAGAGGAGGTCTTCACAGGCACTAGGTTAAATGTGAGTCACATTCGTATATTCGGCAGTGTCTACTATTTGTCATGTTCATGTTGACAATAGGAAGAAGCTGGACCCTTTTGGAGAGAAGGGGTTGTAAATTTTCCTTTAATATTCAACTAGGGCTAAACAATGCACGCAAAATATCAACTAATAACCACACATGTATATCTTTTACAACATGTAGGGGAATATAAAACTGAGAAATAAATCACAACATCACATCACAATAATGGCACTATTATTTTGGGTATGGAAACCCTCGAAAAAACCCAAGATGGGAAAACCGATGCAGCAGTCAGATATAGATTTTATTATAAGAAAATATGGAACTTTTACAATCACTGCAAATTCACCCAAACCTGGCGAATGCAGTACCCGACAGAATCACTGGGCAAATCCCAGCTAAACCTCAACACCCTTTTGTGTGAGTGTACGACCCAACTGTATGAAGCTTGATGATCTTGTTGCTCGCTCCTCCGTCTTTCTCAGCTAAATCCTCTGTTAGACTTTCTCTCCTTGTCTGTATCCTGTCTCTGTCGGAATACAAGTGTGTGTGTTCTCTCCACCAATTGATCTCTCTTTTATAACTTTAGGTATAGCAAAAACACTAATTTCACTTTCACTTTAACTAGTGGTAAAACAAAAACCCTAATTTCACTTTCACTTTAACTAGTGGTTCTCCAAAGTTAATTTAGATCACTTTAATTTATTTTCCAAAGTAAATTTAGGAAAAGTAAATTAAATACAATTGGTTTCCTAATTTAAGTCTTCTACATGCAAGAACACATGCATGTAGGAAGACCTTCCTTGTTGCTACTAGTTTAACACTCCCTTTCAATGAGGAAGGGATTCGGTAGCAACCCCAACTTATCCCTGAACTTCACAAAACTCTGTCTGCAAAGTGCCTTGGTGAAGATGTCCGCCACCTACTCATCTGTCTGTATGTACTCCAACCGAATGGTTCCCCTCTGAACACAATCTCTCAAGAAGTGGTATCTGATGTCTATGTGTTTGCTTCGGTCATGGAACACTGTATTCTCAGATAGCCTGATGCCACTCTGATTGTCACAGTGAACTACTCTAGCCTCTAGCTCACACTTGAACAACCCTGCAAGTAACTTCCTCAGCCACATACCCTCACAAGCAGCCGTTTACTCAGCGTCTGCTGAGCTCAATGCAACTGACTTCTACTTCCTGCTGAACCACGAGACAACCCCTGATCCAATGCTGAAACAACAACTTGAAGTACTCTTCCGGTGCTCTACACATCCTGCCCAGTCAACATCTATGAAACCTGCTAACTGTACACTCCCCTTGTGCTCATAAACCAATCCATACTCCATTGTACCTCTGATGTAGCGAAGTATGTGCTTCGCAGCTGCCCAATGCACTGTATGAGGGTCCACCATGAACTGACTCAAAGAGTTGACTGCAACGCTGATGTTTGGTCGAGTGTTGACCAGATACATAAGCGATCCGATAAGTTGACGATACAAGGTAGGATCAAATCCGTTTGACCTTGATGCATCAATCTTCCTCCAGTTGGAAACTAGAGGTATGGCCATAGGCTTGCAGTCCTCCATCCTGAATCTCTTTAGGATCTCTACCGCATACTTCCCCTATCCGATGAAGAAGCATCCATCTCTCTGCCAAACCTCTAGGCCCAAAAAGTAATGCATCAGTCCAAGGTCTTTCATCTCAAACTCTACTGCAAGGTTGGACTTATAGTCTCCAATTAGCCTCTCATCTCCTGTCAAAAAGAGATCATCCACATATAAGACCAGTATGAGAGGCACCTCACCTGTCAAGAAGTACAGGTTGTGGTCAGCCTCATTCCGCTGAAATCCCATCTCTCGTAGATAGCTGTCCATCCTCGAGTACCATGCTCGAGGTGCTTGCTTGAGCCCGTAAAGAGTTAGATGCAGTCTGCATCCATGTGTCTCCTTGTTCTCCACATCAAACCCCTCTTTCTGCTCAATATACACCTCCTCCTCTATCACTCCGTTGAGGAAGGCAATCTTGACGTCCAGCTGCTAGTGAGATAACAGTTCGAATGGAAGAATACCTGGCAACGGGGGAGAAGGTCTCCTCAGAATCAATATCCTCCTTTTGTGAAAACCCCTTTGCCACGAAGCGCGCCTTGTACTTCTCCACACTTCCGTCTGCTGCATGCTTCACCTTGTAGATCCATCTGGATCCCACCACCTTTTTCCCTTGTGGCCTTGGCACAACCTCCCATTCCTGGTTTTTCATAATGGAGTCATACTCCTCAACCATAGCTTCCTGCCACACATCATGTTGTGTAGCCTTCTCGAAGCTGGAAGGTTCAGAGTTAATCAACTCTGTCATCAATGCCATATAACTAAGCCTCTCTGGTGGTACACTTCGTCTAAAAGATGTCTGTGAAGGATCTACCTACTTGGAATCCTGCACTGTGGATCTAAACCACTTAGGCCTTGGCCTAGTGTCAACCTGCTGCGGCTATGGATATCCGTCTCTTGCTGCAGCTCATCCTTCAAGTCAAGGACTGAAGGATCCTGTCCACCTGACTCCCTCTAATCACTAGAACCTATGCTTAGTGTCTGTACCTGTACCTGTACATCTGGCTCCTCCAACTTGACTCCTGACCCCTGTGCTGGTTGCTGCTTTGCTGGCAAGTCCAGAGATCTCTGCAAGGCCTTGTCCTCATTGAACTGGACATCCTTTCTCACAATGATCCTCTTGTGAGCAGGAATGTAAACTCCATGCCTTCAACATCTCACTGTAACCAACAAGTAACCCCTTCTCTCCAGAAGGGTCCAGCTTCTTCCTATAGTCAGCATGAACATGATAATATCAGACACTGCCGAATATGCGAATGTGACTCACATCTGGCCTAGTGCCTGTGAAGACCTCCTCTGGTGTCTTCCTCCCCAAGGTTGTGTGGGGACACCTGTTCGGAATGTATACTGTAGTCCTATATGCCTCGGCCTAGAGGAATAGTGGTAATCCCTGATCAAATAGCATGGCCTTGGCTGCTCCAACCATAGTTTTATTCTTTCGCTCTGTAACTCCATTCCAACCATAGTCCTATTCTTCCGCTCTGCAACTCCATTCTGCTGTGGGGTATGGGGCACAATGTGCTCCTTCTTGATCCCCTCAGCCAAACAATACTCCATGAACTCATTGGAAGTGTACTCACCCCCGTTGTCTGTCCTCAACACTTGAATCTTCTTTCCTGTTTGGTTCTCCACAAGAGTCTTGAACTCTCAGAACCTCTTAAAGACCTCTGACTTGGCCTTCAGGAAATAGATCCAGGTTTTCCTGGAATAGTCATCAATGAAGGTTACACAGTAACTGTAACCACTAAACGAATGGACACTCATAGGTCCACATACATCCGAATGCACCAAGTCCAAGGGCTCCTTATACTTGTGCTTACTCTGTGGGAAAGGCTTCCTAATGTTCTTTCCCAAAGCACAACCCTTGCAGTGGTTATGCTTTTCCTCCTGTACCTGAGGAACTCCAATGACTGCCTGTCTCAAATGCTTCAGTGCTCCATGGTGTAAGTGTGCCATCCTCCTATGCCACAACTCACCTTGACTGCTGCTGTTGCTCTTGACTAGAGCCTTTGCAGGCTCAAAGTGTAATCTATACACTTTCTCGCTCCTTTTGCCAATCCCCCGATCCAAGGTCCTATCTGACCCCTTGGGTCTGATATACACTCTATGGTCACGAAACTTCACCTGATATCCCTTGTCCTTCGGAGTGGAGGCTGATATAAGATTCTTGGTTAGTCTTGGAACATATAACACATCAACAAAACTGAGGGGTTTGCCAGACTCCCTCTCAAATGAAACAATGCCAATTGCCTGCGCCTGATACTGAGCATCATCACCCAGCTCAACGTGGATCCCTGTTCCACCCTCCTGCAAGTCTCTAAAGAATCTCTTCTGTCCAGTCATGTGACTAGATGCTCCACTGTCAATGTACCATATGCTGCTCCCTGTGGTGCTTGCCATGCAAGTTATCAAGCAAAACTCCTCATCGAAGTTCCTGCTGAACTCATCCACCTCTGCAGATCCATCCACATGAGTGTTAGTCTTCTTCTTCCTGTCTGGGCATTGGGAGGCAAAGTGTCCCTGCTTGTGGCAGATAAAACACTTGACCTTTGATACGTCAAGGTTCTTCTTACCATCCTTCTTCCTCTTTGCCTTCCCCTTGCTCTTCCTTGTAAGGGCTAGAGCCTCCTCATCCACAATCTGTGGGGCACTACTGGAAGAGCCTGATCCTTGACCCATGTGGGTCTCCTCCTGCACAAAGTCATCCCATAGTCTCTGCCAATCTAGGAGCTTCTCCCTAGCCATAACACCTTTGACAAAGGTGTCCCATGGCTTAGAGAAGCCATTGAGGGCTATCCGAACTACGTCCTCATCATCTGTCTTAGAGCCAACAACTCCAAGCTCATCTCTAATCTGTGTGAGCCTCGTGAGATAAGGCACCACTCCTTCTCCCTTGGTCATCTTGGTGTTGCACATCCTCTCTTGCAACACCATCCTCCGGTTCTCGTTCTTGCTCTGGTACAGACTCTCCAAAGCCTTCTACATTTCTAATGCGGTCTTCTTACCAGAAAGGTGAGGGACTGTATGGTCCTTCTCTCCATCCATGATAATCAGCATGGCTCTGGAATCAATCTTCTTCCAAGCTGCTAGATCTGCCGGATATGTGGGTGCAACCTTTGTGGAGTCAATGTGCTCCTCTGCATCATTGACGTCCAGGATCCTTGTGATCCTTTCTTTCCATGTAGGAAAGTTCTGAGCACCTTGGAGTCTATCCTCAACTCTCAACTGCACGGCCATAGTGAAGTGTACCTGTCAAACCCTAGATATGGAAGTCTAGGTTTGTGTCTTCCTATAGATCTGCCCCTGATCTATCACTGCTGCTGCAAATCTCCTAGCTTTAGCTCATCAGAGCTCTGATACCATGTAAATTTTCCTTTAATATTCAACCAGGGCTAAACAGTGCATGCAAAATATCAACTAATAACACACATGAATATCTTTTACAGTATGTAGTGGAATATAAAACCGAGAAATAAATCACAACATCCCATCACAATAATGACAGTATTATTTTGGGTATGGAAACCCCCGGAAAAACCCAAAATGGGAAAACTGGTGCAGCATTCAGATATAGATTTTATTATAAGAAAATATGGAACTTCTACAATCACTGCAAATTCACCCAAACCTGGCGAATGCAGTACCTGGCAGAATCATTGGTCAAATCCCAGCTAAACATCAACACCCTTCTGTGTGAGTGTACGGCCTAGCTGTACGGAGCTCGATGATCCTGCTGCTTGCTCCTCCGTCTTCTCAGCTAAATCCTCTGTCAGACTTTCTCTCCTTGTTTGTATCCTGTCTCTGTCGGAATACAAGTGCGTGTGTTCTCTCCACCAATTGATCTCTATTTTATAACTTTAGGTAAAGCGAAAACCCTAATTTCACTTTCACTTTAACTAGTGGTAAAGCAAAAACCCTAATTTCACTTTCACTTTAACTAGTGGTTCACTAAAGTTAATTTAGATCACTTTAATTTATTTTCCAAAGTAAACTCAGGAAAAGTAAATTAAATACAATTGGTTTCCTAATTTTAGTCTTCTGCATGCAAGAAGAACCTTCCTCGTTGCTACTAGTTTAATAGGGGTTACTTGTTGGTTATAACGAGACTTCGAAGGCATACAAAGTCTACATTCCTGCTCGCAAGAGGATCATTGTGAGCAGGGATGTCCAGTTCGATGAGGATAGGGCCTTGCGGAGATCTATGGACTTACTAGGAGAGCAACAGCCAACACAGAACATAGGGATCAAGTTGGAGGAGCCAGATGTACAGGTACAGACACAGGGTATAGGTTCTGGTAGTCAGAGGGAGTCGGGTGGACAAGATCCTTCAGTCATTGACTTGGAGGATGAGTTGTAGCAGGAGACAGATATCCAACAGCCGTAGCAGGTAGATACTAGGCCAAGGCTTAAGTGGTTCAGGTCTATAGTACAAGATTCCAGGCAGGTAGATCCTCCACAGAGCTCCATGAGACAGAGAAAACCATCAGTGAGACTCAGTTATATGGCGCTGATGACAGAATTGATTAACTCTGAACCTTCCAGTTTCGAGGAGGCTGCACAACATGATGTGTGGAAGGAGGCCATGGTTGAGGAGTATGACTCAATCATGAAGAACTAGGTATGGGAGGTTTTGCCGAGACCTGCAGGCAAGAAGGTGGTAGGATCCAGGTGGATCTATAAGGTGAAGCACGCAACAGACAGAAGTGTGGAAAAGTATAAGGCACGCTTCGTGGCAAAGGGATTTTCACAGAAGGAGGGCATTGACTATGAGGAGACCTTCGCCCAAATTGCCAAGTATTCTTTCATTCAAACCATTATCTCTTTAGCAGCAGAGATGGGTTGGCGAGTCCATCAGATGGACGTACAGACTGCCTTCCTCAACGGAGTGATAGAGGAGGAGGTATATATTGAGCAGCCACAGGGGTTTGATGTGGAGAACAGGGAGACACATGTATGCAGACTACATTGAGCTCTTTATGGGCTCAAGCAGGCACCTCGAGCATGGTACTCGAGGATAGACAATTATCTACGAGAGATGGGATTTCAGTGGAGTGATGCTGACCACAACATGTACTTCTTGACGAGTGAGGTGCCTCTCATACCGGTCTTTATATGTGGATGATCTCTTTTTGACAGGAGATGACAAGTCCAACCTTGCAGTGGAGTTTGAGATGAAGGACCTTGGGTTGATGCATTACTTTCTGGGCTTGGACGTTTGGTAGAGAGATGGATGCTTCTTCATTGGATAGGGGAAGTATGCAGAGATTTTGAAGAGATCCAGGATGGAGGATTGCAAGCCTATGGCCATACCTCTAGTTTCCAATTGGAGGAAGATTAATGCATCAGGGTCAGACAGATTTGATCCTACCTTGTATCATCATCTTATCGGATCACTTATGTATCTGGTCAACACACGACCAAACATCAGCTTTGCAGTCAACTCTTTGAGTTAGTTCATGGTAGACCCTCGGAGAGTGCATTGGATGGCTGCAAAGCACATACTTTGCTACATCAGAGGTACAGTGGAGTATGGATTGGTTTATGAGCGCAGAGGTAATGTGCAGTTAGCAGGTTTCACAGATGCTGACTGGACAGGACGTGTAGAGGATAAGAAGAGTACTTCAGGCTCTTGTTTCAACATTGGATCAAGGGTTGTGTCTTGGTTCACCAAGAAGCAGAAGTTGGTTGCATTGAGCTCGACAGAGGCTGAGTACATGGCAGTCCGCATGGCTGCTTGTGAGGGTATGGGGTTCAGGAAGTCACTTTCAGGGTTGTTCGAGTGTGAGCTAGAGGCTATAGTAGTTCACTGTGACAATCAAAGTGGCATCAGGCTATTTGAGAATCCAATGTTCCATGACCGGAGCAAACACATAGACATTAGGTACCACTTCTTGAGAGATTGTGTTCAAAGAGGATTCATTCGGTTGGAGTACATACACACATATGAGAAGGTGGCGGACATTTTCACCAAGGCACTTTGCAGACAGAGTTTTGTGAAGTTCAGGGATAAGTTGGGGTTGCTACCGGATCCCTTCCTCGTTGAGAGGGAGTGTTATATTAGCAACAAGGAAGGTCTTTCTGCATGCAGGTGTCCTTGCATGCAGAAGACTCTAAAACAGGAAACCAGTTGTACTTAATTATTTTTCCTAAGTTTACTTTGGGAAATAATTAAAGTTATCTAATTAATTATTGACTTTATGTGAAAGTGAAATTAGGGTTTTCGCTTTACCTAAAGTTATATAAGAGAGGTCAATTGGTTGAGAGGATACACATAGTTGTATTCCAACAGAGACAGGATATAGATAGGGAGAGAAAGTCAGACAAAGGATTTAGTTGGGAAGACGGAGGAGCGAGAAGCAGGATCATCGAGCTGACAGGAAGGATAGAGCATGCACAGGTCGATAGGCAGGAGTTGCAGAGGGAGGCCGTACTATACCGTACGGATTCCATATAGCTGCCGTACAGATCGTACAACAATCGTACAACCATACGGATCCACACGTGTGAGGTCTTACAACTAGGCCATACACTCTTGCAGGAGGGTGTTGAGGTTTAGCTGGGGGTTTGCCCAATGATCCTGCTGTGTAACTGCATTCGCCAGGTTTGGGTGAATTTGCAGAGTTGTAAAAGTTCCATATTTTCTCATATTAAGATCTATATATGACTGTTGCACCGGTTTTCCCATCTTGGGTTTTTTCGGTGGTTTCTATACCAAAAATAATAGTGTCAATATTGTGATGCGATGTTGTGATTTATTTCTCAGTTTTATATTCCGCTGCATATTGTAAAAGCTATTCATGTGTGGTTATCAGTGGAGATTTTGAATGCACTGTTTAGCCCTAGTTGAATATTAAAGGAAAATTTACACATCTGTCAATAAAAGAGCAAGAATAGTACTATACAGGGCTGATAAAAGTAACCCAAACCAATCAAGCAGATAGGCTGAATGTGCTGCTAGCTGTCACAGCCTGTACTCATGCACCTATGTTGCTAGCTGTCATAGCCTTTCCTCATGCACCTATGCTCCTGGTGTAAGCCACACCCAGGCTGTTAAGCTTTCAATAGAATTTAGATGGGTTGAGAAGATCCCTAGCAAGTTAGCCAAGAGCTGGAACAAGCCCTGGTAGGGCTTTCGTGAGTTGGAACAAGCCCTGGTAGGGCTTTTGTGAGCTGGAACAAGCCCTAGCATTGCTGCCGTGAGCTGGGGTAGGGCAGCTGTGAGCCCTAGCAGAGATCGGATGGGTTGAGATGGATACTGTGGTGGAGAAGCAACCAACAAAAAAATAATCTCAGTCCTTACACCTTAAAAATTCAGTGTTGTAGCTTCAAGATAGACCCCAAGGTTCAGTCCAATCCTCAAAGCGTCAAGTTTGTTCACACATGAGAGTGACTAGCAGATAGAACCCA
This sequence comes from Pseudotsuga menziesii, assembly GCA_001517045.1. Classification (NCBI taxonomy): domain Eukaryota; kingdom Viridiplantae; phylum Streptophyta; class Pinopsida; order Pinales; family Pinaceae; genus Pseudotsuga; species Pseudotsuga menziesii. The sequence continues at coordinate 60,348 of LPNX010810282.1, read as the reverse complement.
ACTTCTTCCTTTGTAGAGATGAAGATGGTTTTTCATGCTTTGTCAAATGAGGATGAACTTTATTTATAGATCACAAGGTGAGATGAGTCCATAGATTAAGGAGACGCCCTTTGGGCTTTTAATCTTTTTATCTTTCAAGATATTTCACCTTTGACTTTTATTTTTAATTTTTGACTTTTCATTTTTAATTTTTATTTTTAATTTTTATTTTTGCTTTTGACCTTTTATTTTATTTTTTGCTTTTGATCTTTTATTTTCTTACTTTTGACTTTGAATAGTACAAAGTCCTTGTATAAGGGCCAACCTTGTGGGTACTTGGACCCTCAAAAGGTTTCTTTGTCCTTCAAGTGGTCTTCAAAAGAACATATTAGTCAACTTGAATTGCATCGTCAAAATAGGGAAGATTTTTCATTGTTCATACCGTTCTCCTCAATGGTACTAGGGTCAAGTGCTGTGTAATTCAACAAGGGGTGGCTACTCCCTTGAGAATGTTACATCATTCATTGACCAAGAGGAGAAGTTCATCACTTGCCTAAATCCAGTCTAGGGCTTCTAGTGATCATCTGGTAAACTGACCAGGTGCCTCAGGCCTAGGTTGCATCAAGTTGACCCAATGTCAACTATTTGGTAATTGACCAAGTGCCTCCATTCTCTCAGAGAATGGTTGTCAGCCCCAGGCTGAGTTTTCTTTCCTAGACTGGATCAAGCTCTTGGTAACTGACCAAGTGCCTCCATTCTCCTAGAGAATGGCTCTCGAAGCTGCTAGAAAACCAACAAATTCTGCCGGGAAATCTTGCCATCATACCTACATAGGTGACATCTTTGGTTGTGTTGCAAAGTAGCTTGTCGCAACATTGTTTGTCTTCACAACAAATGGCTTGCTTAACATGTAGTTGCCTTCATGCTTGTAGGTGATGCACATCTACGGTCATCTATTTCTCATGAGCAAGGTGCCTTTGTTTGCGATCCTGTATCTTTTTGCTCTCATAGGCCATCATATGACCCTCTTGCAATAAAACTCATCCAATGGCGAAGTTTGAGGCATTTGTTTATACCTCAAACGATTGCTCAAAGTTTGACAACTTTAGGACAGGTGTTGCCTCAAGTCTATGCTTTAGTTCGTAGAATGGTGCTTGACACTTCTTTGTTCAATTCCATGGTCTTATTCTTATTCAACTAATTGCTGAGTGGTGCTGATATCTTAGAGTACCCTTCAACAAATATGTGACAATAGTTAGCCAAACCAAGGAATCTTCTTACCCCATGAACTGTTTTGGTTCTTTCCTAATCCTCAATAGCTACGATCTTCATAGGATCCATGCGGATGGATCCTTGCCCAATCCAATGACCCAAGAATGGAATTTTGGTTTGGTTAAGGACTCACTTTGACTTCTTCAAGTACAACTGGTTTTGCCACAATGCTTTAAACTTTGGCCAAATGCTCCTTATGGTCCTCCATGTTGTTGTTGAACACCACAATGTCGTTTAGATAGACAATGATTGATTTGTCCAAGAATGGCCCGAACACATCATTGATCAAGGTGCAAAAGGTGGTTGGTGCATGCACAACAAAAAAGCATAACAAGAAACTCATAACTACCATACCTTGTTACTCAGGATGTCTTCAACCCATCCCCTGTTGCGATCCTTACTTGGTAGTCTCCCTATCTCGAGTCCAACTTTGAGAAGGCTTTGGCTTTAGCCAACTTGTTGAAACAATATGCTGCCAAAGGTAAGGGGTGCCTTTCTTTGATGGTCTGCTTGTTCAACGCGTGATAGTTCAAGTAAATCCTCAACTCGAGGGTGTTCTTTTGGAAGAGGATAGGTGTACCATATGGGCACCTGGAAGGTCTAGTGAAGCCGACATCAAGCAACAATGTTAACTTTCTTAGCAATTTTTACAACTCGACCCCTAAATGTTGTAAGGAGCCTTTGTCGAAGACTACAACCTTGGGTCAAGCTCTATACGATGGTCAACAATGTGCTTAGGAAGGAGCACTTTTGGCAAAGACTCAGGCATTTGATTGACGAACTCATTCGACACATCAATAAATGTTTGCTGAACAGGTGTCCCCACTTCGCCCTCATCCACTTCCTTGATGATTGTTGCAAAATGTTGCGATTCTGGGTGCTTGGTTGCTCTCTTCATGCTTCGTGTAGAGACTAGCTGCACCTCTTTGTTCGACTTCTTTGATGTTGTGCGCAGTACACAAGTCTTATGCACACCAAGTATCACAAACTTGTCTGCAAATGGCATGAGAACTAATTGCGTTCTCCTTAGGAAGTCTTGTCCAAGAATGACTTTGAAGTCATCCATCTGCATCATTATGAAGTCTGTACGGCCCTTCCTCTTGTTCAATTGTATATCAACTACGATTGCAACCCCAACGGTCACCTTCACATTAGAATTGACCTTCTCAACTATAGCTCTACATGGTTCAACTCTAGGCCTAATTTCACTTGCTCACTTCTTCGTTTAAAAGTTGTGAGAGTCACTAGAATCGATCAATGCCTATATTGCTCTTCGGTTGGCAAGCAGATCCACATAAAAAGGTTGGTTGTGGTTTCATCTTTGGTTGTCAGCTAAGGTACCAAATACTTTGCAAAGGCTTCTTTGAGAAGGGGTTCTTCCTTTTTGTACGCCAACGAACTTTGCTACATGCAACTAGTTAACGGAAACGTATTGCCAAAACAAGAAACGAGGACTTTACATTTGCCAACATTGCTTGATCTTGATTACCAAACAATGCCAACTTTAGAAGGTATATTGTAGAATATCTTGGACCCAAGATAGTATTGAATGTGTCCTCTATAACAACTGTATGCATCTTAACTCGGCTAAAATGCACTAGTCTTGCAGTGGGATACTTGGTTAGGTTGCTAATGAACTGACCACGACTTGCAACAACTCTAGATTACCCTTCGCCTTTATTTAATATCTTTTCATTGAAGGTAACCTTCCAAACAACTGTTAAAAGAGTGGGCACCCCAATACTTGTGTTAAGTGCTGCCTTAACCTGTGTCCTTCCTTCCCAAGCAAGTTCCTTGTAGTGAAAGGATCAGAAGGTTGTCTTGCACCAGTTGAACCACCCTCAAAACCTGTTGTACCCATATAGGATGTGGTGAAGGGCGCCCAAGAAGATCTAGAAACCAACTTTTGGTTGTGGTTGAGCCCTGTTTCCACCTTGAGAAAGAGTGAAGAAAGTGTGCTCTGATACCACGTGTCATAGACCTAGAAATTTTGCTTGAAATTTTTGTTGGTTTGTCATCTACAGTTGCATGACACTTGATTGCTTGCTTCTGAATCAATGAATGAATGCCGTAGCACAATGAGGCGTCCTCCTATGTATACGAGTCTTGCCAAGCTATTACAAGCCCCTTGCTTTTAAGGTGGACCCAAATACCCACATCCAACTTTGCTTCCTTTGGTGTCTTAGGTCTATCGGTTATTCGTTTTCACAAATGTGCTTGTTGTATGTATGTCCGACGTTTGTGTGCCCACAAGTGTGCCCTTGCATATGGTTCTCACAAGTTTGCTTGTCACAAGTGTGCTCAATTCAATTCCATCGAAGGTAATGCTTTGCTAATTAAGGGAATGCCCAAATCCCTATCCTTGGGTTCGCATGTTCGGATTGTGCGTCCAAAGCGCTCCCAATTCATATAGTGGCAACATGAATTGTTCCTCAATGACCCTCTGTGCCTACCAACAATGCACCTACTACCGGTCGCAAGTAGAGGCCTTACACTTATACTACAGTAGTACCAGATGAGTCATCAACATGGTCTTCATTAAGCACATTTGTCAGATTAGCTACAATAACAAAGCTTAAGTAAACACATAGGAATAAGACGAGGATGAACATTAGAATGTAAAGGGGAAAGATCCACTACAAGTCTTTGGGAATCATTAATAAGGGAATCATTTGTAAGTAGTGGTAATGACCTTGGTAGATTGTGGTAGAAATTTGATGAAAGATAATGTTTTGATATTTAATCACATTGCTAAGTGGAAGAGTCATATAGACAATATCCTTGGAAAATTTTGTTGTAGCTAACTAGTGTGTAGGAGTGATTTTTCAGTTTGAGAGGTTTCACTTTCAATTAGGAGCATAGTTTTAAAAATCGGTTTGATCAGAATCGAAATCAATCGATTTGACAGAGTAGAGGCTAAACCGATCCAAACCAACCCTTAAATCGGTTTGGGTGACCAATTCTTTACTGAACCGGTCAAGTCATGACCGATTCATTACAAATTCCGAGTTTGAGTCAATACCAAGTCATGACCGATTCATGACCGATTCATGATTGATTCATGATCGAGTCATTTTCTTTAAAATTTAAATATTTTATCTATTTTTGAGTAAACCGAGTTATTAAATTTAAATCAGCCGCGTCATGTCCGATTCATTATTGATTTTGAGTTGACCCTCGACCGATTCCGATTTTTAAAACTATGATTAGGAGTAGGATCCATGCACTTGATCCATAAAAGTCATAAATGTGAAACCAACAATTTGTATCCATACCATTTCTCCTATGGGGTCATACGTTAAACAGCACAAGTAGGTGTTCCATTGATGATGTGAGTTGGATAGACAATTGCTGCTCCGCAAAATTTCGGTGCCATTTGCTTGGACTGAAGCAAACATTGAGACATCTCCATTATAGCTATATTCTTCCTTTCAATGACTCCTTCTCTTGTGGAGTGTAGGCAGATGTGCACTGCCAAGGGATGCCATGAGAAATGAGAAATAATTGTTGATACATTGTTCTCCGCCTTTGGTCTTGATACACTTGATCCTTTTCTTGCTTTGATAATTCACTAAAGATTTACTCTCTTTGTAATTCCCAGATAATTTATCAATGGATTGAATAGGGTATATCCAAAGGAACCAAGAAAAGTCATCAATTAGGTGAGAAAGTACTTAGCTCCCCCAAGAGAATGGATGGCTATAGGCCCACAAACATCACTATGAATCAGCTTAAGAGGTTAAGAAGTTTGCCTTGCTTTGTCCTTAGGAAAGGACTCTCGATGGTGTTTTCCCATTATACGCCCTTCACAAACAATGCTATGTGGTTCAATCTGCAGGAGATCATTGACCATATGCAAATGATTCACTGTTCATGTGTCATAAAGATCCAAAGTTGGTATGACCAAGACGTTGATGCCACAACATGCTGGTGTCATCGACATTGGATAGCATAGCAACAAACCTTTTTTGGTTTGAGGAAGGAGTCTTTCCTATCTTGTGCATATGATCGGATTCATCACAATATGTCGAGACAACCAGTTTAAAATCTTCACTCATGTTCTTACAACCTATTGATTTGGGTAGAATTCCATCTTTTTATTTCTTTGTAATGTGGTAAATAAAAAGGAGATTTGGTCCAGCTTCTGGAACAAGTATATCTCCAAACTTGGTAGTGTGGACAATGGCATCTGTATAACACAGCTTGAAATTGGTAGGGTTGAATTGTGACCGATAAGCACTTTCTCTCCACTGTACTATTGTTGATAATCAAAGAGAAGATGTTGGTGTTTGGTCATATGCCTGGTGGCTGTAGAATCATCAATCCATTCTTGTGGAGAAGAGGACTAATATGTGGAGTGCGCAATGAAATGTGAATAATGAGAAGATAGAGTGGTTTCATAAAAAAGATCCTCATCGACTATTGCTTGTCTTGCATGCTATTTATGTTTTTGAAGACAAATGCAGCAAGATTTGAAGGCATGTCCATCATGACATTAGTTGCATATACGTTTCTTCTTTTGGAATCTTTAGAGTATTCCTCCTCACCTCATTTAGATTGATGTTTAGAAGGGGTTGAGATAGCGTTTGGATGGGCTTGATCTCTTGGTGGGATTAAATCACCAATATTCCTCAAAACAACTTGATGCTGGATAAGATAAGCAAAAACCTCCTCAAGGGGAGTTGTGTAATCCTTGACAAATAAAGGGATACTATAGAATATGATAGCAAATAATTTGAATGTTGGAGAAAGGGTATTCTGGAATCTGAACATTACTTACATATACTGGATTTGTTTCAACCTTTCCTCTTGATGTAAGGATGCCATCCTTTAGGGTTTTGAACCTTGCAATATACTCCTCAACACTATCAAAGTCACCCATCTTGAGATTGGAAAGCTTGGTTTTTTGTTGGTTGACCTGAGTGGTATTCATTGATCCAAGAGTGTCTTGAAGGTATCCTAGATTTCCTTTGCACTGTTATAAATTGTTACCCTTGTTACGATGAGTCAGATTTGACTCAACATGAAGGGCGATCAACTCAAGGGCTTCATCTTTCTTTAGACATAGGAGGTCATAATTGTCATTGGTAGCAGCAGGAAAGGGTTTTGCCAGGTACATCCATAAACTCTTGCTTTGAGAAAGGTTGTCATTTGATTTGCCCAAATATGATAATTGGCCCCATTTAATCAAGGAAGATCTATTTTGAGTTCATTAGACTTATTTAAAGGCAATGATTTGATCTGCCTAAATATGATAATCGGCACTATTTATTTAAGGAAACATCCATTTTGAGTTCCATTAGGCTTAATAGCAACAAAAGAAGAAGCCTCCATATGAAAATTTTAGTTTTTAGAATTTCGCCTTTATAGACCTAAGAGATAAAACCTTGGGCGATTCTACAAAAAGAGGTGCTATCCTTGGAGGAGGGTGTAACCCTAGCAAACCCCGAAATATATGTGCCAGCCTTGAAGGAGGGTTTTAAATAATAGTAAGAAACCGTCGAAAGAGAGGTGATCCAAGAAACATGGAGGGATGTCACTATCCAAAAGTCCTTGGATTATTTATTGAATTGAGTGCGTAATGTTCACACTTGCTTTGAGACCGTGTTGAGATTCACAAGTGATAGCATGAGAATCAAATGAAACCAAAAACAAAGACAAATTCTGTAACAATAACCAAGCACAGTAGAATGCACTAACAAGAGAAGAACCAAAGCACAAGAGAGCACAATACTTATGGTGCCCTTAAGCAAATCTCTTTGGTAAAAGAACGGATGATTCACTTGAGTGAATACTACAAAGGAGAGTTGGTGTATATATTCACAGGTCAATTGGTAGGGTGCTTTCTCCAAGAGGTTTTACAGGCCTACATGTATAAGTTTGGTCTTAGCCATAATTAAAAGTGCTATAATGATACAATATGGGTCAGCCATGACCAAAATTGAAGATTACACCCCTAATTTCAACAACTATTGCTGTCATGCTCCTCTACATAATTTGCTTGAATGACTTCTAGGCCATGAATTAGAAAAATCATAATTTGTTTTGAAATCTTTATCATAACGATTGGGTTTAATAACAGCACTTGCTGGTGTTACAATGACCTTTCTTTGAATCTTTATGCTTGAAGTTGCCATATCTTTCGCTTCCTCTTGCTTCTTTGGTGGCCAAATCTTTGCGTTGCCTTACCCTTATGGTTGGCTGCAAAGACATGCTAAGAATTACCTAAATCATACAGCTTATTCGTCTTCTCCTACAATATCAGCCTTCCCAGCTCATTAAGTGTCAAGAGGATACCTGTCACTGATAATTTGACTTCCTTTAAACATTTTAAAATGACAGTAAAGAGCTGCATCGGCAATATCTCTGTTCTCTCTCTTCTGCCATAACAATAAGTAGAACTCTTATTTTTGTGTCTGGTGAAATGACTTGTGAGTGAATGACCTTTTTCCATCACCAAACTAGACAATCGGTTCCTCCAATAGAGAACTCTGTTTTTCTTAGATGTCTCATACAAAGTGTTTACTGTATCCCAAACTCTTTGAGAGGTCTTTGTATCTTGCACATGTGGTATGATGTAGTTTGGGATTTTCATACCAATAATGGCAAGATCTTCCCATCTCTGTCATTATAAGCTTCTTGTTCATCTACATTATTTAGCCTAAACACCATTCCATCTACCGTACTCTAAAGCTTTCTCACCACAAGGGTGTCCTCAACTTCGAATTCCAATTGAGATAATACTTTTTATCAAGCGTGTGTGAGTCTGGCAGTATAACACCTTTAACAGTTCCTCTCTTCCCTTTCAAGTGTGGCTTTGCTGGGATAAAACTTGGAAGATTTTGAAGACGGATGTAATTTTAGTTTTGAGTCATGACCTTGTATGCAGTGTTGCAGAGGGTGATGAGTATGAATCTGTTTAAAGACATCGGATATCGTTGTTTGGAAAAAGGGTAAGGCAGGTGGAGTTTAGGTCCCTGTTAGCCTGCCTTTAGATCTTGGTTCCTCCACAGTTCGTACAAATTCTCTTGCTTATATAACCAAATTCACTGCAACTTTTTGAAGTGAAGACATCCAGTTCTTGAGCTTTGTCCTTTAAAGAGATCAGACTGCTAGCCTCAACTTGTCCATCAATATTGGCTTATGAACTATATCATCTTGTTTTGAACTTTCATATTTTTTTAAACTATTTTAATTAGAAAGTAAAGTTTTGACATGAAGTTGAAATTCTTGCCCCTCTTCAAGAAGCTGGTTGGAAGTCATATTTTGTCATTCATTATGGATACGTTAAACTAAGCTCCAATGGAACTTTTGGTGTAATTAATACCTTGATGTGATTATTGTGAAAATTCCAAATCCTAGCTGATTGCTGTCCTTATGTTCTCAACTAAGGAAGACTGTTATTTATTCGCAGAGATATAACTTCTTCACAAAGCAACAATCACACAAATAGCTGGAAAGCAAACAGCAGAACCGTAAATCCATTACGTGGGAAATTTTCCTTCAAATCAGCTTATCATTAACTTGATCAAAGCTTACAAGGCAGCCTACACAGTTGATAAAAACAGCAGCTGCATTGTAAACAAAGACACCCCAAACCTGAGGTTTACAGCCCGCCGAAGAGTAAAGCCTGCACAGAAATCCAGGAAGTACGCAGTTTTCAACCTGCAACTCTGCTGGTCAATCCTCTTCCTGCAGATCTGCTTTCTCCTTTCCAGATGCTGTCCTGGTTCAACAAAACTGTGTCTAAATTCAAAATATTGACCTGCCATTNTTTCAACCTGCAACTCTGCTGGTCAATCCTCTTCCTGCAGATCTGCTTTCTCCTTTCCAGATGCTGTCCTGGTTCAACAAAACTGTGTCTAAATTCAAAATATTGCCCTGCCATTATACTTGAACTGAAACCTTAATCTCTCAACGAGATCTACGGTTGAGAATAATCTAAATCACTAATGTATAAAAATACACTTTATTGTACTCAACAGCTAAATATAAGACTTTCAATTTATTCATAAAGTGCATTACAGAATAGAATTAACTTGAACTACTACCAGCACATTTAGATTGAACCTGTGTGGAAGTTCTTGTCCGAGCTACATTCTTCGACAATTATTAACTCAATTCATGTTTGTTGATGCTGCAGTCATTCATGGACTTACAGTTTCCACATGGTCAACTTACATATGTGGCTGGAGAAGGCTTAACTAGTAGTGCTTTCTTCCATGCCTTTGGTGGTCTTCTTCAAGTGCAACGCCGATGTCCAGGAGAAACCAAGCTGAGCTACTCATGCAAGGTAGAGTCCCCAGAATTTCAAATCAGTTTTTATTTTGGGAAGCTTGTCACTGATATGGGAATGTGTCTAAGACTTTGGCGAGGTTGGCTTTGGCTTATAATGTACTTTTGTTTGATCAGAAAAGTACTTGTATATCTCATGTGGGTCATTAGACACCAATTCTTTTGATATAATTCAGTTAGATGCCATGCCTGCCGCAATCTCCAACCACATGGCATGGGAAGCTGCTAATGTGGTAACTTGTTGGCAAAGCCATTTTTTGCAAATGTTTATATATTTCATTATGTTGGCAGAATAGGTGGGGTACACGCATGACACCAACAGTGCAATGGCCTGATAAATCATTTTCTGTTGGCATGGTACAACCATTAGCTTGGCAGAGGTCAGGCCTAATGGTTCAGCCAACTATCCAACTGAGGTATAGTTGACATAGCATTTTTTGACGTTTATATCTTACTCATCTGTACTAGAGTTGACAGCAAGTAAAATTAGTTTCATTATTCACATTTGGCTTTCTTGGTTCAATTCAGCTATTCCTATATTTGCTTTAGTGGAAGAGTAACTCTAGATCTTATGTTTTTACTTTTCATTCTTCTGGAATAGATTGAGTCATGTTAATTTATGCTTCTCTGTATTATTTGGCATAATGTTGTGAATCTTGTGTGTGTGTGAACAGTGTAACTCCTACCTTTGGTGGGCGGAATGCTGGCTGGAAAGCAGAATTGATTCAAAGTGTGAAGGATAAGTTGAGTTTTGCCTGTGGCTGTGCATTTACAATCCACCCTACAGCTTTTGCTTCAGTGTCTGTAAGTTACTTCCTTAAGTTTTCTATTTAGAAGTTATGTGAAAATTGTCTTTATGGCATGGTTTTGTGGCTCAATCATTCTTGCCTTGTTTCCTATTTTAAAATGGCTGTCTGCTTGCAGAAATAGAGAGGAACAAATATCTATATTCTTAGGTCTTTTTCACAGTGCAGACTGTGTCTATAACTCTGCTCTTAGAAATAGATGGTCATGCTGAGGGTCCCTCTTGAAATCGATGTGCCAGTGATAAGGTGCAGAGAAAAAAGATCATTTGTTATACTTTATTCCAGTTGAATTGGCTGATGTAAAATCTCCACAGATGTACGAACTTTGAATAATACTGTTTGTTCTAGAATGAATTACAACATATTCTAATGAATCTGAGCAGTGTTCTTTGGCATATTTAAAGATTTTCAAATTGTTAAATGCATATCCGAAACCTACGCTGTTGGGAGCGGGGAGCGGGAGCGAAAAGCGAAATTTTCAAAAGATTCCATTTTGGGAGCATTTTTTATATAATATATATTTTAATATATTTTGATGCATATATATTAAAAAAACATGTATTATGCCAAATTAGCTATAGAAAACATAGATATAACCATTTAATACACATGTCAGTGGTCACATATAACATCAATCATGTAGGAGCTATGACATGTAGCATTGTCATCAAATGATCAATCATCAACAACATCAACCTTCAAATTTCAACATATAATATTTGCCATCATCAAACTCTAACAGTCTAACAGTCTAATAGAAAACATCAACCATGAAATGAAACAAAGCATCATAATATCATATTCAATACCATAGAGTTGTAAGATCATAAGATGATAAGAATCAAGATGCAATCAACAATTTAAAGTTCAAACTTCAAACTTCAAAGCAGGCCATAATGTTTACAAAATAGGCCATAATAAACATGAAATACAAAGTATTATGATACTATCTAGTAATCTACTAAGTTTTCCTCTTGCCACGAGGAACTTCCAATTTTTTTTCTCGTGTTCTAGGTGGAATAGGAGCCGCTGGAAGTGATCGTGGAACACGAGAAGAAGATGAATGCCCCCTACAGATTGCCAGATGTTGTGAAGCTAAAAGAAAAACTCCTGCATCTGGAAACTTGTTGGTGGGTGGGGGTGGCATCTTTGATGTATGAATCGGATCACCCTCATGATCACCCAATAGTTCATCCTCCAAGCGCTCTAATGCAATGGCTCCATCCTCCACATTAGCCTCCTCTGGATTGTAGTCCCAAGTCAAAAAAGTTCTATCATTCTTGGCCGCTTCACAATAATGGGACAACGACCTCAAGTTGTAGTGCACATAAACCAAACTTTTGGCCCGTTTTATATTCAAAATATTTTTCTTGACGTTGTGGATGAAGTTGTAGGTTCTCCAACAGCTCTCTGCAGAAGAACTATTAACAACCTGTGAAAGCACCCTCACCGCCAATTTATGCAAATATGTGGCACCACTGCCATACATGTTCCACCAACGGATAGGATCCAACCTCTCTCGATCTTTGGTTGCATGCAAGGTACCAAAGACTCTATGTTCACTGATGTATTGGCTCAATTCACTCAGTACTTGAGCACACTCCTCCTCATCAGGGACCAACTTGTCTAATGCAAGCATATACCCATTTTGCACCTCTAGATCTGTGTGTGGTCTTTTCCTAACTCCACCGCTAGGTGCAGGTTGGGCCAACTAGGATGGAGAATAATATTTTGGGGTAAGGACATATGCAAGGGCATGGAGTGGAACATTCAAATTATCCCACCTTTTGACCACATGTTTATGAAGATGGTCATACAAGATTGCATCTCTTTGCTCAACAATGTCTTTGATATGACCAAGCATGCTATCCATTTGCTCATACACCTCCCCAATCATCTACTGATCTGTATCTGCAAAACGAATCATATTATAAACGGGCTTGGTGAACTGTAGAACATATTTAACCTGTGCCCAGAAATGACCATCAAGAATGGTGTCCTCCACCTCCCGAAAGTCATGTCTATCAGATGTGCTTGCAACTCGTCTTTCAATCCCTGCCATGAATCACTTGAGACCATACTAGCCAAGGCCTCTCTTACCGTTAAAATGTTGATTTTTTTGAGCAACATCGAGAGCCATTGTCTTAGGAGAATGGAGACACCTGGTCCGGGACCAGGGTGTGGACTCAACCTAGAGTTGAGTGACCATTCTATTGAATGGGGATATCTGGTTCGGGACCATGATATGGAACTAGTCTAGCACTGGGGGACTCAACCTTGAGTTGAATGGTGAGATCTGGTCCGGGACCAGGATGTGGAACCGGTCTTGTGTTGGGGGACTCAACCGAGAGTTGAGGGGCCATTGTTTTGAATGGAGGCACTTGGTCAGTTACCAGGAATTTACCTAGTCCGGGACTAGGGACTCGGGCTAGGGCTGAGGGCCATTCTCTGGAAGAATGGAGGCACTTGGTTTGTTACCAAGTATTTGACCTAGTGTCAAATTATGCAGCCTATGGCTGAGGCACCTGGTCTGTTACCCGGAAGACACTATAAGCATGTGTGACCCTCTAACCCTCGATCGATGGGCTTTGCGATCTTCTCCAAGGCTTAGCTACCCTTGGTTAAGACACCTTAGTACCCGATCTTGGTGTCACACAGAGTGTGAGATAAAAGCATTAGTAATTCTCTTAGTTTATGATGATGTACTTTGAGTGGGGATGAAAGACCACCTTGACCACTTGTATTGACGTCAGGGCACTTGAAGAAGGCTAAAGCAAAAATAAAAAATACATAAGGACCCTTAGTACCACTAAGGGGTCAAACTGAAAGTGCAAAAAGACCTTTAGTATCACTAAAGGTAAAAGTCAAAATTAGAAAAGAATAAAAGAATAATATTTTGATCTTTCTAATTTTGGTCCACTTACAGGTGACTCAAAGGATATAAAAGAAGATCAATCCATTTCATTATTACACACACGCTTGCTCTCACAAGTACAACTGCTCCAACAAAAGATCTCACAGGTGTTTTGAAGAGAAGGTTGTCTTTGTGGTTATGCCCTAGCATGGATGAGTCTAGCTAGGGCACCCACTTGTTTTCCAATATTACCCTACAACTAGGGTTCATGCTTTTCTCTCCTCACGGCCAGCTAAGACAGAGTTAGGGTTTCATCCTAACAGTTCTCTCCTCCACGAGCAGTTGCAAGTCACCCACAGGTAGCCATTATTCCTCTCAGGCAGCTCTCAGAAATCTGGGCAGTCTTCACCTAGGGCTTGACCCTTCTTCTGGGGTCTCGAGCAAACCCTGAGCAACAACCTGTGAAGGCTGCTGAGAGCCCACAGAACCCTCAAGCAGCCAACCAGCCAGCCCGAGAGGGTTTGGGGCCTCTTATAGACCCTTGGGAAGCCTTAAGGCTAGCCCGTGAGGGCTGCGGTCTGCTGGCAAACTGCTACAACAACAACAGACATGCCTGTAAAGCCTTGGGCTGCCAGCAAATAGGTTCGGAAGACCTCGGGCAGCCACATACCTGCCCAACAGGTTTCGTGCAGGCAGAGCAGGGCAGTATGGCTGGGCAACAGTACAGACGGGCATAGCAGGGCATGTATGGACAAGGCAAGGCATGCAGATCTGGGCAGAAAAATCAGTGATCTGGGCAGCTTGCTAATTATGGGCAAGAGAGAGAAAGTTAGGGCAGAAAACCCTAACTTGGTAAAAAGCCAATTTGGCATTTTTGTGGGAAAATTGATCTTCTGTATAATTGGGTACAAACCTAGTTAGTGTTTGTGGATTTTTGAAAATCTTGGTCATCTCATTTATGAGATGAATTACTAATGCTTTTGGGGTTTTTGTCCTTTAAAGGTTTCCCCAGTGAAAATTCTTGTGTTCAATGTGTTGATGTTGTTTACTGCACTTATCATTTGTTTAAGTTAGTCTGCAAATTTTTTATAGTATTCATGCTAATGCTAAAATTCAACATGGTATCAGAGCTTAGCATGTGAAGACACAGTAAAGGGAGATTGCTGTTGTCTTCCTAGACCTTGGGATATTTTTGCAGATTTAACATTTGACTAAGTAGCAGAGATGGCCATCAATATCTTCAGACCGGAAAAGAAGCTACAAGGTTCAACTAACTATAACTCCTGGAAAGCTAGGCTTACAACTATTCTAGAAGAAAATGACTTGGATGACATTGTGTTTAATGTCAGTGAAGAGCCAATTCTCCTTTCTAAGTGAGCACCGCTTTGAGAGAATTGGTTGAAGCAAAGGTATATAAAATGAAATCCTTTTGCTCCTTAAAGAAGGTGCATGCGCTATTACTGTTTTGATGTCTTTAAAAGTGACCTTCTCTATATCAGTCCACTTGACCTGTACGCTTTGCTTCACCATTTGTTGCAAAGGTTTTACAATTTGTGCAAAATCTGGTACAAACTTTCGAACAAAATTTATATTGTCCATGAATGACTGCATAGCTTTTTTGTTATGGGGCAAGGGAATCTGAGATATAGCTTCAACTCTCTCTGGGTCAATTGAGATCCCCTTCTTTGAGATGATATGACCTAACATTTTTCCTTCCAGAACCGCGAAAATGCTCTTCTTTGGATTCAAAGATATGCCATATTTTCTACAACAGTCAAAAGTCTATTTCAAATGAAAAACGTGGTCTTCTCTTTTCTTGGAGAAAACTGTCACATCATCTAAGTATACCACTACACAGTGGCCGATTAATCCCCATAATGCAATGTCCATGGCCCTTTGAAATGTAGCTCCGGCATTTATGAGGCCAAATGACATTCTCCTATAAGTAAACGTTCCCCACTTCGTGCGAAATGTAGTCTTTAGTCTATCTTGTTCGACCACTAATACTTGATTATAGCCTGAAAACCCATCTAACAAGGAGAACAATTCCGAGCTTGACACCATCTGTAGAATTTGTTCCATCGGTGGAACTGGTTAATTATCTTTATTTGACGCTTTGTTCAAATTTCGGAAGTCAACACATAATCTTATTTCTCCTGACTTCTTCCTTACTGGAACTAAATTACCCACCCATTTGGAATGTCGGACTCTGAAGATAATCTTTGCATCTAGTAACTTCTTCACTTCGCTTTGGATTAAATGTTCTAACTTAGGGTGCATTTTCCGGAGTTGTTGCTGAAATGGTTTTACGTCTGTCTTGATAGGAATTATATGTTGAATGATGCGCGCGTTATATGTCTTTAGGTCTTCATATGTCTAGGCGAATATATGTTTATATTGCTGAAACAATTTAATAAATCGACTCCTTTCTCCAGGCGAGCAACAAGTTCCCAAATTTATGTACTTGGGCACAGCTTCCGTCCCTAAATTTATCAACTCAAATTGCATAGACGAACTGTTGGTTTTTACGTTGGCTGGTTTTCTGAATTTGTTATGCAGATCAAACATTCCTTCAAGCGTCCTTACTCCTTTGGGCATGAAATTTCCTTTGGTCACCTCTCCGTTTTGTAAATCTGCCTGATGTTCCACATCATCAATCACAGATTCTTGTAAAACATCATCATTGGTCAGAAAATTGACAATCTGTTCATCGTCATCAAACACCCTCAGATTTGTGATGTTATCCGCTACTGATGGCCTGAAAATAAGTTCAATGGAACACTTATGATTAGTTGGCACTAACCTGGAGGCAGAAGTAGCTAATAAATCAACTGCAACATTTTGTAATCTAGGAATTGAGTTTATATTAAAAGCATTAAAATGTGCTATCAAATTCCATACTTCAACTTGATATCCTCTTAGGTGTGGAGATAAACAATGAATCGTGTCTCTAACCTGCCTAACTACTATCTTAGAATCATCGAAAACTTTTAAATTTTTTACATTTAGTTCAATGGCTTTCTTTAGGCCCTGGACTAGAGCTTCATATTCAATGGTATTGTTTGTGCATTCAAACTCTAGAATACAAGAGAGAAAATGTTTATTCTGTTCAGGATCAATCAGGACACAACCCGCTTCTGATCCCTCTTGTGTTTTAGAACCATCAAAATATAAAAACGAAAATCTATCTTCTAACACTACTTGGTTAGTATCATTTCCTACGTTAGTGACTAAATTTACTATGTTACAGTCAATATCATCGATCTGTGAAAATCGAAGGAGATTGGACTGTGTGTCTGATTCGCAACTGACTTCTTCAGCGTGGTAATTCCCTGGTTCGAGCTCTAAAAAATAGTTTCCCAACACTGAAGATGAGAAATTTACAGGCTCATTCTTTTCTTCCAACTGAGTTACGTTTTGTTTCATATGTGGTTCCCTCAGTATCTTAATCTGATTTTGACTATTTTGGTTTGGTAGCCACATGTGAGACAAATCGGTTGCAAAGTAACCATTAAGTTTCGTTGACCAGTCCCTGCTCAATATTAATCCATAAGCCTCCGGTATATCTACCACCATAATATCTATGAACTGGCATACTCTAGGATCTGTAGACAATTGTATTAGCACATCTTTCATTTCCCCTATAACCTTAACATCAAACCTATCCAATTGAATGATTTGAGAGGAGGATGGTGTTGATTGGCCATTAATTTTCTTACAAATAGAAAGTGGCATAACATTGGATGAGTCTCCAGAATCTACCAAACAGTTATGTACATTGGGATTAAAAATCTCAAATGATAACAGAAAAGATAAAGTCTGAGATTTAGATTTGCCACCAATGCTTGCTTCGCTAATCTTAGGATCAGATTCAATGGCTTATGAAGTACTGTTGGGTTTCGGATTAAAGGCTTTTGATAGTTTCTTTCTTTGTTAAGGCATGTCACATAAATCAAATAAAGAGATATTTGCTTTAGTTTTCTTAATGTCTTCCACAATATCATATCCCATGTCATGTTCTACCAAACCTTTCTTAGTGCCTTATGTTTTATTTGCCAAGGTCTTCACAGGTTTGTTAACTGCTGGATTTGTCTCTTTTATGTTTACTGGATTAGACTTAGGTGATGTTTGAGTAGTGCTGATAATTTTCTTCATGGTTTCTTTTATCTTCTTTGTTTTAGGCAGCGCTAAACTTTGATCCATAACAGGTCCTTTACTTCTTGTTGTAACATTCACTGATGATACTTGTATTTCTTCAGTCTGCTCCTCCTCGCTCAACCCCAATGTGGGTGTCCGATCCCATAATACTATCGTGGTTTCGTCATTTGTTTCTTCCGAGTCATTTGTTTGGTCTTCTTCCACCTCAGGCTCTGTCAATTCGACATCTAACAGTGGATTCATAACCAAAGTCATCGAGTTTATCCAATGCGGGCAACTTTTTTCAGAATGATGCTCTTGATGAAAAGTACAGAAATGGTCCATGCCTTCTTTATTAAAATTTAAAACAGCAGAATCAAAGGTGGACAAGAAATCCGCAAGGTTAAGTGAAGTTCCGCTGGAGATAGTAAATCAATGGATGAGATCAAATCTGCAAAAGATCTGACGTCCCAGAAACCATCCCACAAGAGAAAGGTGCAAGGAAGAAAAATGATCCACAAAGATAAGATGAGATCTGCATCTGATCTCAGATCAACGGTCAAGAATAAATCTGCAAAAAGTCAACGGCTCAAAGGAGTTGCGGAAAAGGAATCGTGGGAAGGAAATTTTAGAAGTTCAACTTCGGAAAAAGTTGGTTCCGCAACCCGCGATCCGCATTTCACAAAATCAACGGTCAAGAATAAATTTGCAAATAATCAACGGCTCAGAGAAATGCAGAACAGGAATTGCGGAAGGGAAATTGCGGGAGTTAAAATTAGAAATTTGAGTGTTCTGCAACCCGCAATCCACAAAATCAACGGTCGGGAAAGAATCCACAAGAAATCAACGGTCCATAAGAAATACGAAAAATGAAA
The DNA here is from genome assembly GCA_001517045.1 of Pseudotsuga menziesii. Classification (NCBI taxonomy): domain Eukaryota; kingdom Viridiplantae; phylum Streptophyta; class Pinopsida; order Pinales; family Pinaceae; genus Pseudotsuga; species Pseudotsuga menziesii. The sequence goes on along the minus strand of LPNX010810282.1, from coordinate 42,130 downwards.
GGCGGAAGAGAAATTGTGGACGTCAACTTTGGAAAACGTTGGATCCGCAATCCGCAAAAGATCGGACGCTCCAAAAGAATCCCGCAGTTGATCTTAGATCGATGGTTAGGGATGAATTCGTAAAAAATCAACGACTTAGAGAATTGCAGAACAAGAATTGTGGGGAGGAATTTGCGGAAGTAAAAAATGAAAACTGGGGATTTCCTCAATCGCAGTTGCGGAAACTCTATTGCGGAAAGGTTGGAGATACGGAAAGAATGAGGTTGCGGAAATCTTCTTTTGCTCAAGCTTTGAAAAGAAAAACTAAGTGTGTAGGGAGGGCTTATCCGAGTTGGGAAATTAGTGTAAGTGTGCCTTCAAATAAAAACATGAGGGACCCTAAAAAATCAATTTTTTTGGGGGAAGCAGTTGCAACAGAGACAACACCATAACTGATAATTTGATAAGTTGTGATATTGATAATTTTAAAAACCATTTCAGCATGAACTTGAAGCAAGTCAAAATAGTGTTTTTGTGAGCCACATCCACATGTCCCTATCAGAAGCGGTTTTCTTGAACGCTAAGTCAAGACTATAGAATGGTGTAGGTGGAGTGAGCAACAACATAGTACATAAAGATAGATCAGCCCTTGACAACAGACCTTGACCATAAAGCTATATCAAATAAAAATGTTGATAGCAGACCTTGATATTGATATATCAGAGTTCAAGAGAATATCTTGACATAAGGATAGATCAAACCTTGAGCAGGAATGGGGTCTACACTTTTAGCCATTAGGTGTTTAGGGTTTTTTAAGTTTTTCCTTAAAAAATATATTTTTGGGGGGATCGATGGATGAAAGAAGCACTGGAAGTAGCAGGATTTGTTTGAAAATTTCAGGAATTGTTTGATTTTTCACGAGATCCGTTTGAAAATTTCAGGAATTTTCTGATTTTTCACAGGATCCGTTTCATGGGACGAGGATACGTCTCCTTCTGCAGGCGATTCGTTTCCATGGTGGATCCAAGGAAGATCCAATCCGGATACGTATCGAATCCGTGGATTTGCTGATCCTACACACTGGGGTGGTGGATCTGATAACACAATTTATTATACAATACATGTCTGATTTTATATTTGTATGTTGCAACTATGCTTGCAGTGCATGTTCTCATTGTTGGAGATAATGGTACTAATATTTGAAATCTCTTATTTAAAACCATTTTAGAGGTTGTCCCATTCAATGTCATTCGAGTAAACATTTATAATACAACTAATTGTAAGGCAGTAGGGTATCATATTGTTTTTGTTTGAAATGCTTCCTATTAAGTTGGAAGAAAGCATGCCCTTCCCCATTATGTGATTTTTACAATGGAATGTAGGTGATTGACAAACCTTGAAACACTCCGTCTTGGTTGGGACGTTGTCCTCGAAAGGAATTTACTTTGCCAAATACCCCCCAGGCTTGCACTTTGACCAATTTACATGGAGGCCTGCATGTATATGTGAGATGAGTTGCTTGTGGGTGAAATAACCCCTTGGAGGGCAAAATATGTTTGGTGGATTTGAATTTTGGTGGGGGTTATAAAACACTCCTGCCTGAATTTTGGTGGATTGAGCTTTCACATCCTCACTTTTTCTACCCTAAGCGACTAGTGCATTGATTAAACCTTTTGATGCATGGTATTGTTAAGCATGAAGCATGTGAATAAATTCATTATTTGTACACCGGAGGGATGACTGCCATTATCATGACTAGTGATTGTGTTGGTCCATATGTTTTTGGCACTCACTTTAGGTTGCAGTCAGTGGAGGTTGGTTCGTTGGGTACGTTACACCCCAATTGCGCCATTTGTCATCATAGCAGGTTGAAAGTTATAAGAGGTGAATTGACCAAGAGGAAGGCTCAAATAAGATGATAAAACATTGTAAGTAAAAAAGTTACTAGAGATTGGGAGAAGAAATAAAATAGCGGCGAGGCACAAAGAATCACATGGGTCATCAAGAAGTAAAGAGGAGTTGGAGATCAAGCAACAAACTAAGGGAGCTTAAGAGAGTTATTTTGATTTGTAGATTGCAAAGAAGTTGATGATGAGGATGGAGATGTTGCAAAGAGAGTGGTTTTGAACTTGTAGATTGAGGAGAAGATGATGATGAAGATGGGGATGTCGCAATGTTATTGATGGGAGTTTAATTAAGAGGGGAGCGAAATCAACATTACCTCCTATAGTGAAAGCTTGAAGGTATAAATGTTGGTTGATTGGCTTAGTCAGATAGAAATATATTTAGCTGGAGAATATGTAAGATTGACAAGAGGACAAAGTTTGCAAGTACTAAGGTGAAGAGACTCATTGCTATGTTGTATGATTTTGTGCAACTAGAGTGAATTCAGAACGGGAAGGAAAAGTGAAGAGTTGGTGCAAGATGGTTTCAAAGTTCTACAAGAAACTATTACTTGTCATACAAGTAGACTCTGATCATATAATTACATAATTTGCGTCAAAAAGATTTGAATGAACAGGTCTGCACCAAAGAACCTTACAAGATTTCAATTTGAGTTGGACATGAGTTGGACAAAGACTAGTGCGTTTGCAGAAAAGAGGATGGTTTAAAGTTCGCGATTCAAGATGATACTAGTCTTTACAAAATTTCTTTGAAAAAGGAGGCATATTAATGGGCACTAAAGGTGAGAGAGAAGTTAGTGTGAAACACTAGTAGTGAGAATTTTGTTAAAGGAAGAGGTGGTTGTGATGGAAGATTCACATCTCCACACAAATGATGGAAGATGCACTTGACCAAAATATGAGAGGATAGGGGAAAACAACACATCGAGTAGGGCAAGGTAGAGGTTGGGAAGGATTTAGAAGATGCGAGTCTTTGGTGGATATAAGTGATGAGTTCTTTGTTACATGGGTAGAGAAGAGCACTAGTCATTAAGTTTCCACATCAAGAAAGCACACATGAAAATGAGTAGGTAACTAAATTAGCAGAAGGAGAGAGGTTGGAGGACCATGGAACATTCATAGCAACAACATAACATGGAATTCTTTTGGGATGAAATACAGCTATTGAGGTAAGCACTAGAAGGCCACTATCGAAACTTGTAGTATGGAAAATATAGTTGTAGCAAAGTTGGTAGAAAAATTGATGTTGGCACAAAAGAAGCACCCATGATCATATAGACTATTTTTGTTTGCTATTATTTGTTATAGGATAGTATAAAGATGAAATTTAGTGTGATGTCATTCTCATGGATGCTTTCCATTTGTTGTTGTAAAGACATGCCATTATGATAGATAAACAGATATGATAATAAGAACACCTATACCATCACTAAGGATCGAAGGAGATTTCAATAGAGGTATTGTTTGTGAAGAAATTCTCAAGTGCAGTGAAATAGATAGAGTGTTGCATGGTTTTGCGAACAAAAATAACTAAGTGTGTAGAGACAACAAAGTGGATCGAGAATATCCCTGTAGAGGTGAAGTAGATGTTGGATTTTGATAGTGAGATAATGTGCAATAATTTGCTAGAAGGATAAACTTGCGACTACGGTGGAAGATTGTGCATGAGATAGACTTGATTATGGGAATGACTTTGCCAAATCAAGTATCAAATTGTATGAAGTCGTTAGAAAGAGAAGCGTTGAACTGAAAAGCAGGTGTGTTGTCGAAGGGCTTGATCAAAGAGAGCATGACCCTGTTTACTATTCCATCTTTGATATTGTTGAAGCAAGATGGATAGTGGAGGATGTGTATAGACTCAAAGAATGGACAAGATCACAATTGGGTATAGGTTTCCATTATTGGGGATGGATGATTTGATGGACGGTTTGTGTGGAGCTAGATACTTCATGAAGATTGTTTCAAAGAGTGGATATCGTTAGATTAGAATTAGAGATTGCGACGAGTGGAAGAATGCATTCAAGACCAAAGACATTTTGTATGAGTGGTTGGCCTCGAGTACATTCATGTCATTGATGACAGAGGTGGTGCAAGTCTATATTGGTAACTCTATAGTTGTTTACTTGGATGACATCTTGGTTTTCAATATGAGTTAAGAAGAACATTTTCAACATCGGGGACTGGCAATTGAAGCATTGAGGAAGGACCAATGACACATTAACTTGAAGAAATGCGAATTCTTCGGTGTATCTTGGTTTCATTGTTTCCAAGGATGGATTGTGCATGGATCTAGATAAGGTGAAGGCAATTTTGGATTGGCCCTCAATTTGTAATGTCACTATGACAAGGGGTTTTCAAGATGTTGTGAATTTATTAAGAAATTCGTTAAAAGATTTAACATTATGTGTGTGCCAATGACAAAATGTATGAAAGCAAGGGGATTTTAGTGGAGCGTTTAGGGGCAATGAAGTTTCGAGGTGTTGAATTAGATTAGTGAGGCACTTGTGCTGGGTTTACTAGATTTTGGGAAGGTGTTTCAAGTAGATTGTGATGCAAGCACAATGGCCATCGATGCAATGTTGAGTAATGAAGGAAGGATGATAACATTCTTTAGTGAGAAGTTGAATGAAGTATGATTTCGAGTTTTTGTTATTGTATAGGTTTTGAAGCATTGGAAGCATTACTTGTTGAAGGAGTCTGTTTAATGTACAATTTTACAAATCATTACGTGCTTATGTTCATTAACAACAACACAAATCTAAATTAGAGGCATGTGAGATGGGTCAAGTGTTTGAAGAGTTACACATTTGTATCGAAGCACAACTGTAAAAACGAGAATATGGTCATGGATGCACCAAGTAAGGGAGCACTATTGTTGGGAATGGTGAAGATCAAGATAATCAATTTTGAACGAATTAAGGACTTGTAGGAGTGCAACAAAGATTTTGGATTGGTGATGAAGATGCAAAAACTCGATGATGCAAGACATAATCACACAATTAGAGTATTTCATGCATTTAGGATATTTGTTTAGAGGGACGCAGTTAAGCATTTTAGAATGTTCAATGAGCAAAAATCTGGTAAGAAAGTTGCACAATAATGGATTACAACACTTTGGGATATTATTGTCCAAGGGTCTATTGGAGGAGAGATATTGCTAGCCAAGTATAAAGGACCATCGATCTGTGGTGCAGCGTAAAATTTTCTAGATGGTTGAGGGGAGTGTTAAAGAAATATAACTGCGGAAGATATTCTATTTTGTATTATTATTATTATTACCCCTTCCGGAGATGTTGTTCCTTTGATTAGGGATGTCATTGATGTATTTGGTCATGTAAAGTCTTGAGGTAAAGCCTCCGTTGTAAGTTAGGTCAGTAGTACCCACAAAAATATTATTGAAATGTATTTTTGAGTTTTCCAAGGCAAGTTGGCCTTGGCATCAAGGAGAAGTCGACCTAGTTGGTTTATTAGGCCTCTCAGTTGATTAGTATAAATAGGAGAGGTGCCTCCCTCATTTGGACAAGCAGAACACTCAAGCAGTTGCGCTAGGGAGAGAAGGAGCAGTCCATTTGGGAGAGAGGAAGCAGTCCAGTATTATTCTTGGGGTCTTAACAGAGAGTGAGTTAGAACACCAATTTTTTTCCAAGAAAAACCTTAGAAGGAAAGCCAAGGGATACTTCCCACATTTGTGGATGGCATCCCTAGTAAAATTATCGATGTAGACTAGTGTGCCTAACCCAAGGTGATTTGAACTAGGCACATGTTAGCACAAAACTAGCCAAATTTCCAACAACATCGGCAATAGTGGGTTGAGCTAACCCCTTCGGCCATCATAACGCCAAATTGTACACATTGTTGTCAATTACAAATATGCTATGGGAGGATACATCCATGGGTTTTACACTTGGACTATTGAGAATACAACATGGATTTGAATGTATTGTTTGTTGTGTTTGACATTGTTTTGAAGATGTTGCACTTCTTTCCTTATACAAAGACGTTGCAATTACAAAAATTGTCGAAGACGATCACATAAAAAAAGATACAAGGTTTCCAAGTCATTTTTGGAGGATGTTGTGGAAGATGGCAACAAAGCTATAGTATAGTTCAACATATCACTTTCAGATGCATGGACATATGTTGATAGTGAACCAAAGTGTTAGAAGTCTAATGAGATGCATGGATCAAGTTTTGGTGCAAGGAAAGTTTACATATAATAATTCCATGAATAAGGCAATGCGATTTTTACCTTTCAAGATTGTTTATGGAAAGAATCCTACAGGAGTTGCAAACTTGGTTGATTTGAAAAGAAATGATGATGTAAAGGCATTAAAGTGTATGGAACAAGGGTATGCATAACTCCATGATAGGTTGATAGAGAAAAACATGAAGTATCAGGTGGACATTTATGTATGGAGTTTTAAGTTGTTTGTAATTGGTGACATGGTTATGGTGCATTTAAGAAGATAACATTGCATGAAGGGTAAAGATAATGTTTGGTGACAATGCATATGGACCAATATTGCTAGAAGAGTTTGATATTTTACCAATTTCAACATTGCTGATCTGTATTGGTGCATTTGGGAAAAAGGGTGCCATCGCATGGGAGTACAAAGAAGTTCAATGTGAGAAAGATATGACATTGCAAGACAGGGCGATGACAACAATGCATACGAAGGGGACTTGCGAACTAGTTTGATATATTGTCCATTTTCAACGTCTGATTTATATTGGTATAGAGAAGGTGAGCACATTGCAGGGAAAGAAGATGATGATGCAATTGAAGAAGAAAGCAGAGGGGCATATTGGTGAAAGACAAATGCAAAGGAAGATATAGAGTGAGATAGAGAAGGTGTTGTATGAAATGTTCAGGACAAATGGTGTTGAATACGAACAATATTTTGGTTAAGTGGGGAACCAAGCTGAATGCAAATACTACATTGATATTTGGCGTAGAATACTAGAAAATTTACAAGGGGAAGACCATGGCAGGAAAAGTGGAGGATGAAGGATGAATGTGAGGATGAACTTTGATTTATTTGTAAGGGGAAGTTGATGCAAAGGCATCCAATATATTTCCAAATATGAAAGCTTACTAGGCAAGTGCAACTAAGGGAAGTGAAGGTAAGTGCAAAATTGTTATGCGGCAAATTCCCTAAAAGAGTACAAATAGACCAGAAAGAGGAATCCATGCCTTATTAATGAAGAACAAAGATTCATAGCAAGCCTCTTCGAGGGGGCAACCTCCTTATACAATGTACTTAAGTACACAAGACAAGACAAGACAAGACACATGATTTAAATGAAAAGGTCTCCTTCCTATATATAAGAGACAAAGAGGTACAATTACAACTAATGGACCCAAGCCAACATAACTAATGACAATTACCACTAATAGACCAAAGCCTACATCAAGACTAATGCAATGTGCCACACCATAGGGGAAATGTGCCCAACATTTAGTGCTTAAAATGCCCCTCCCCTTCAGACAAGTGTTGTCCTCAACACTTGGTTAGTTGTAACTTGTAGATGCTTATGTATGAAGGAATCATCTTCCCATGTTGAATCTGCAATTGGTAAGTTCTTCCACTTGATGAGGTACTCAGTGATAACTCAATTTCGTAGTTATTTGGTTCTTGTTTCAGTGATTTGTTCAGGGTCCCATATGATTTTTCCTTCTTCAAAACTCCTTTCATTGCGATGTTGATCTGCATGTTGTTTCATTTTGTTTTTTGACATAGCTAGGTTGTCCTTTAGTACTTGGAGAACTTCTTGCTGGTGTTCTATGCGATCTGCCACAACTTGAACTTTAGATTTTCCTTTTAAGAGAGATGTGATAGATGGAGGCTGGTACCCATAAAGTGCCATAAACAGAGACATTTTTGACGATGTATGGAAAGAAGTATTGTACCACCTTTCTGCCAAAGAAAACCATTTCACCCACTGTGTATGATGTTGATCTGCCTGTTGTTTCATTTTGTTTTTTGACATAGCTAGGTTGTGCTTCAGTTTGTGGAGAACTTCTTGCTGGTGTTCTTTGCGATCTGCCACAACTTGAACTTTAGATTTTCCTTTAAGAGAGATGTGATAGATGGAGGCTGGTACCCATAAAGTGCCATAAACAGGGAAATTTTTTATGATGTATGGAAAGAAGTATTGTACCACCATTCTGCCAAAGTCAACCATTTCACCCACTATGTTTGTTTATTAGCTGCAAAACAAAAAAGATATCCTTCCAAACATTTGTTCACTATCTTAGTTTTCCCATCGGACTATGGATGATAAGATGAACGATGAGCCAACTGGGTATCCAAACAAGAAGATAATTATGTCCAACATTTTCCAATGAAAATTGGATCTATATTGCTTACAATAATCTTTGGGTTTCCATGTAACTTCTGCACTGTTTCGATGAAGGCCACAACTACTGTACTTGCATTAAAAGGGTGAGAAAGATCTCTGTAATATGAGCCATACTTTGTGTGTACCATTACCATTGGTGCAGAGTAAGAACTTGGCTAGGCCTAATTATGCCAACCTCTAACATTTCTTCAACCATGTGCTCCATTTTATTCTTTTGGCCATAGGGGTATCTGTAAGGTCTGATGCTAGAAGGAACACTTCCCGGAATAAAGTAAGAAGCATGGTCCAAATCTCAAATAGGTGGAAGACTTTTTGGAATATCTTCAAATACCTTGGAATGCTTATTAAGGACCCTTTCGAGATCTCGGGAAATAGGAGCTTTAGATGTTTGAACATTGAACATCTAGTGAGCATAACTATGCAATTACACCTGTCCTTTTTTTATAAAACAATTTTGTCATACCTTTAGAGCAGATCACCTTGCTTGGTTTCCCTGTGATATCATTTAGCACAAATTCTTTTCCTTCCTAGGAAAAATTCATGAAAAGCTTTTGAAAATTAAAAGCCACTATTCCCAATGATTGTAACCATTGAACCCCTAATACAACATCACCACCACCCATTGGGATAGCAATCATGGGACTATTCAATACATAATCCCCCATAGTAAGATTGATTTATGGCATTTCCCTAAACAACTGATAGTTCCTCCATTTGCAATCATTACTTGAAATTCTGGTGCTGGATATACAAAGCAATTGCGATCTTGGCTGCTTTACAGTGAATGAAATTACGAGTACTACCAGAATCAATCAACAATGTTACCTTTTTTTTGATATATCCTTTGATCTTGAGAGTTTGAGGAGTGCTAATTCTATCCAAAGCATGACAATATATGGTGGTAGTAATCACTTCTATTTCGTTCCCTTGCGGTGGTTCTTGTTCTTTTCGTTCTTCCTCTTCACAATCTATGTAGAATAATTTCTTTTCTCCACACTTATGCCCCTTACTATACTTGCTGTCACAACTAAAGCATTGACCTTTTGCTCTTCTTTCCTCCAGTTGTTGAGGTGTCATCCTTTGAGGTGGGTTAGAAAAAGGAACATCATTCTCTCTGTATGTGTGGAAGTGGTATTTCTAGTATCCATTGCCATATTTTTACTTTCAACCTTCCTTGCCATCATGAAAGCCTTCTCCAATGATGGTGGTTCGAAGAGACACAACTCATGTTGAATGTTATCCTTCAAGGTTCCAATAAAGAGATCCAACAAATTATCTTTTGAAATGTTCTTCACTCTAAGGCTTAACTTCTGAAACTGGTTGATGTGCTCCATAACTGGACCTTTTTGCTTGAGATTTATCAACTGACTAAAGAAAGTATTGCTATTAACATCCCCATAATGTACAATCGATTCTTCCGTGAATATAGACCAAGAGATAATAGAGTCCTTTTTACAGTCACAAAGCCATAGGTACCATACAAATTGATTAGTCTCTAAATATAATGATGCAATAGTTACCTTTTGCATAGTTGGCACTTGGTGTAGATCAAAGAATTGCTCCATCTGGAATATCCATCTTATTGGATTATTTCCATCAAACTTTCTCATGCCAATCTTGGGAATAAAGTAGTTCTTTGGACCAGACTTGAACACAGGATGATCAGATTTTGGGGACTCAAACCTCTTATTCTCTTACTGTTCTTCAATTTTCTCAATACGTGGTTGGAACAAGTCCTTTTCCTCCTTATCCTCTTCTTGATTAGATGAATGTGTAGGAAAGCTAAGTCTTATCTCATTCAATTCCTTTTCCTCCTTATCCTCTTCTTGAGTAGATGAATGTGTAGGAAAGGTAAGTCTTATCTCATTCAACAATACCATCAAATCTTGAATGTCTTCTTTATAACATCCATCTGATTGGTCATCTTTATTAGATCCTCTTTACTAGCCATTTTATTTTCCAAGTCAACCAAATCAACCCTAGTCCCTTTAATCATATCTTCCAACTTGGACACCCTAAAAGATATGTCTTCAGTTTCATTGTAGGTTACTGATGAATCCTATGGTGGTTTGATTGGAGTGTGATTTTTTTTGCTACCTTTTGGTGGCATTTTGAACAATATAAATAGATATCACACCTTTGGTTCAACTTAAATAGATCCTTCTACTGAAAGATATTCAAATTTAAATTGGCGTACCTTTTTCCAACCCTGATTTGAACACTAATTTGCTAGCCGACCTTTCAATTGAAGTAAACCTAAAAATTTGGTCTCTCTGAGTCTGAAATCTCAGCCTGTGGTAGCCTGATATCTCCTCTTTCCAATGCCATAGGTTTCATTGAATTTCGATGTGCCAAAAAAGGTTGTGACAATTTTCCCAACACTCGCTATTTTGGGCCCTTTCAAAAGAACGAACTTGTACGGACTGCCAGGTGTCCAATATATTTTTTTTATCTGGGTCTAAAAATGCTACCACAGATACTATGGTCTGTCTTCTTTTTGATGCAATAGGTCTCACTCAATTTGGATCTTGCATGCTCTAGATATGCCTGTTTTTCCTAGAGCACTTGTTTGAGACTAGTCAGAAACTCTGACTTCCACTGCGAATAACCCTGAATTTGTAAGGATTTAGGATCTGGAAATTGTACCACAGATAGTTAGGCCTGTTTCCCAGACGGGTTCCAAGCCTTGTCTGAAACCTTGTAGAAAAAAGTTATAGCGAAAATGTCAAGATGACTCGTTTGCAGAAATCAGTCCCGAGCAGTGATCAAATTTGAAGGATGGGTCTTAATTTCAATTGGAAGGGCATTTATTCTCTCAGCCCTTCAGATACTCAGCCCTTCAGATATGAAGGGAAATATAAATAATTGTCCTTTAATTGACAAGTATAAATTAACCAAACTTTTTCACCAAAAAAATGCTAAAAACAAATATTGTTTTCCAGGGCTTGTTGTGAAAGCATACATGTATGTGTGATGGAGGGGCCTAAGTCAATTGAATCCTTGCAACTCACTGTATGTATGAGTCTCAAAACTCTTTTTAAATTGAACCAGAATACCAAAATAAGTTTATTAATGGCTAGATTTGAGAAAGTTATAGGTGTGTGTAATTAAGTGCTCAGGGCTCTAAAATTTGTTGTGTTTTGTACAAGTCCACGGTTCACTGAATCGATAGTCATCGGTAGGGATTAAAATTATTTAATGAAAACAATTAATGTGTATAACCTCTATGCCTAAAACATTTTCCATGCTGATGCGGGCCACTACCCTCTTTATTGTTTTACCAAAAGGCATGATAATGAGGAAGAAGACCTAAAATTATGGAGCACCTTCAAAGAATGCCTTGCAATCACATTGGTAAGGAGTGATAAGAAGATCAGAACCATCCAACGTGTCAAATCTCAGTTGATACTGTTAATTAAAGACTTCTAAGGTAAATTTAATTTAAGACTTATAGTTGTATCTTACTCTTTGCGTCTTGACACATTTAATATTTCATGGTTGTCTTTGGGCCTTGACCCAATTCGTATTATAAGGTGAGGATGTGCAGGCATAATAATCCTTAGTTATGACTATGAGATGAGGATTTACAGAGAAGAGAAATTTATATGGATGGATAATTTCAAAAGTTGCACTTCTTTTGAAATGTTGATATAAATTATGCTCTTCTTTATTGGAAGGATAAAATTCAAATTTTTAAATTTTTTTTGAATGACAATTTTGGTAAGGGCTGTGAAAGGTTCAATTTTGAACGCTGGTCCTGAGGAAAGAGATCTGATACCAAATATTATGCAAAAGCATAATATTGACAATATATTATTACACTAATCTTTGAAGGCACACCATTAAGATCTGGATTTATTTTTGAATTCTAAATTTGCATTATATATTAGTGTTCATCCATATCTCAATTCTGTATGTTGCATTTATTGGTAATATGCTTTGAACAGCTTGGCAGGTCTAAATGGAACGGACATTCTGGGAGCTCTGGTGTGGAATTGCGAGTGGAGTGCCCACTTGAAAACATGGGTAGAGCTGCTTTTACAATCCAGTTGAATAGCGGACTAGAATTTTAAGTTATTACACCTGAGAGTAGTTTACGGAGCATAGAAGAAAGTCTTGAATCTGTAAATAGTTTGTGAAGCTGAGAGAGAAACCTTGTACCTGTGAATATTGTTTGGAACGTGTAAATAGAAACTTGTATGCGCTTTACACATTATATGCAGTATATAATGAACTAAAAGTTGCATTGTTTGTGCTGGAAAACTGGATCCACGTTAACTGGAGTTTTTCATTTTTGGTTTCTTAATTTTTGGGCATCAACAGATTGTCCCTCTTTCGAGTGTGGTCATTATACGTAAATATGTAGAGGTTTTTGTGTTATAGTTAGTTGAGAACCCTAGAGAGTCAATAGTGATTGACCTCTGTTGACTAGTAGGCAATCTATATTTCGTTGATGGAACCGTCAACTTGATTTGCTTTTGCTAGTGAGAAGATTACAGTTTCTCTTGTATTTTCAGAATGGTCTTCAAATGGCGCAGGAATTCATATTGATGCCCCTTATTCATAGATTACGCTGATCGTCAAATATTGGTCGGTAAAAGAACAAAAGTGTGCTATTCATTAATCTTCATTATTAATTCGTACTTGAATGATGATTGGCTCAGAAATTTATGAGTAATCATTCTAAGTTTCAAATAATTGTATGGTGTGAATTCTGCTGAATGCATTAACAGACTGTTGGCCACCGTCCAAATTGTGTGGATAATCAGGCAAGATATTGGAAAACCATTGGTTAAATTATGAAAGACTTTACTAGCACATGCACCTAGTGTGTTCCATATCTATCAACTGTGGTCGAGTATTCTTATTTCGTCACCGCTATTACAACGGGTTGTCTCTGCATTCGTGGTTCTGATTTCGTTGGAATCACTAAATTCCTCAAAAACCTCTAAGTCTGGAAAATCCCAAGGTAAAAGGTAAGTTTGAATGTATGAAAAAAATAATTTGATCTAGGAAGACTCGAAGACATAATTAAGTAGTGTTTGCTCTTATGATTATTGAATGATTTCTGCATAACCCAGTGAAGATTGCCTATTGCACACAAAGAGGTCTAAATACGAAAAATGATTATAGAGGGCCAATTGACCCAGGTGGGGTTTTCAATCAATTGTTCTTGTTTCACATTATTTTCAAAATTACAGAATCCACTTTCATAAAATACGACAGAAATCTTAATGTACTAGCTCATTGGGTTATAGTATCGGGGTGGTCATTATACCCCTCTTGTACTGGATAGCTGATTTGAATAAAGATCGACCTGCCCCGCTTTACAAGCCCTCCATACAGATGGTGCTAAGTTGGCCCCCTTTACAGGCCCTCGTTATAGTTTCAAAGCCCTATATACCGAAGGTGCTAACTTGGTCCCCTTTAGCGCTTTGTCTCCTTTTATCCTCGTTTTTGGCTTGATTTCCTTCTATGACAGGAGGGGAGGGATGATGGCCTTTCTTCAAAGCTTCGGCAAAAGAAAGAGACACCAAATTCTCAGTGAATCTGGCAGCGACACTGATTGTTCTTTTCCTACTTTCTCTTCTTTCGAATCTGCTTCCTTTGAATTGTTCATTGCTTCTCATCTTTTGCCTCTCCTTGTTCTTCTTCTTGATCTTCAACTTCCACTAGAACAACTTTCTCTGGCTCCAGGTGGGGCTTTGAAGAATCATTCCCTCCTGCCCCAAATTTGATCTCTTGATTCTCTTCCTTTTTGTTTTCCTTCTCATCTTCTAAATTTTCCAATACTTCAGATCTATTATGGTTCTTTTTGGGAGATTCCGTAGGAATCTCTAAGTGCTTTGCCTCCTTGCGCTGTAATCTTATCTGAACCTTTTTCACTGGATAACGAAGGACTTGAAGTAAGATAGACGTTGGCCCCATTGCAAGCCCACCACTGGGCCTCCTTTACTAGCCCACTATATCAATGGTGCTGGCTTGGCCCATTACAAGCCCACCAATTGGCCTCCTTTACTAGCCCATAATACCGATGGTCCTAACTTGGCCCATTACAAGCCCACCATTTGTCCTTTACTAGCTCATGGATTATAGTTATAACTTGTTTAAATTGCGAGTGGTTATTATACTTGCACCTCTTGCACTAGATAACTAAGTCGATCTCAAGAAAGATCGACTTGGCTCATTACAAGCCCTCTAGATAGCTAAGAAGTTCAAGAAAGATCGACTTGGCTCATTACAAGCCCTGATGGTGCTTGACTAGCTAAGGAGTTCAAGAAATATCGACTTGGCTCATTACAAGCCCTCTATACAGTGGTGCTTGACTAGGCCCTTTTACAAACCTTTTATACAAATAGTGCTAGGATACCGTTCATTGATATGTAAATGTATATGAAAAATAACGTGTAATTTATGTATCACATTTAACAAAATAATCTTAACACTTTCAAAATAACTCAACACTTCCCATAAAATGTTTTTTCATGCTATATGGTTACTGTAATGAAAATAACAAATACATCTCAAAATTTCAAAAAATTTACTTTTTCTTTGCCTCATGGTTTAGTATTTGAGATAGGGTATTGTCATGTAAATGATTTAGGTTTACATTATAGAGAAATAAACAATCAAAAGTTTTGACTCTTTTTTTTTGTTAGAGTAGTGTTTTAATCTTAATGATTAAGATAAGATAGGCTATTGTCATGTTAATGGTATAGATGTTTGTTAATAGTTTAGATTTATATTTTATCGATAAAAGTTTTAAAAATTTCAACTATTTTGTTGAGTTGTGGTTTAATGATTAAGATAGGGCATTGCTATGATAATAATTGAGGGTCAAATTTAAGAAAAATAAAGCACTATATTAATAAGTTTGTCAGTTATTATAATTAACAACTTTTAAATTTATTATTAATTACTTGAAGAAAAAATGATTTGAACTTAAATAACTACATGAAAATACTTAATTTTTGGATTTGTTCATTAATAACAGAGGAAAATAATTAATCTTTGGATTTGTTAATTAATAATAAGTAATCTTTGGGTTAGATAATTAATAAGGTATTTTGAGATAATTAGAAAAACATGTTATGAATGATAATTAGACTTAGAAATATGAAGTTTGAAATAATACTAAAAAATTCAAATAAATCATTACTTTAAACAAAATTAAATTAGATTATGTTCAAAATCCAATATTTGATCAACATTCTAGCTTAACAGGATAACTCTATTAATACTAAATTTAATGTATCTTTTAAAGTAATAACATTGAAAGAATATTTCAAAATCTTGAAACTTAAAAGAATGATTCAAACCACCATTATTTTTGTGGCATTTGTTAATTGCAGTGGTACTTATTGCATGCAATTTAAATAAGATGTGGCATTTGTTAATTGCAGTGGTACTTATTGCATGCAATTTAAATGATGTCTTATTTGGACACTTGTATGCATACAATGTTGATTTATAATAAATATAGAAATTCTTACATAAATTCAAAGTTTCTTTTGAACATAGGGAAAAACATTTGAGTTTGGTAAATATTTTGTGACATGTAGAGACTTTTTATTGTCTTTCAAAATGTTCATGTATGGAAGCAATCAAATATTCCATTGCAAATACATAGTAACTTATTTGTTCAAAATATCACAGTATAAAGCAGTTCATAGTGTTACTCGTGGTCACCTATATCGTTGGGAAACACCATAAGCTTTCCAGCATTATGAGTATCTTACCTCTCTATCCTTGTTAAGAATGATTCTTCATCGAGAAGTCGGTTCATTCAATGTGTTCATGTATGGAAACAATCAAATATTCCATTTCTAGAAGACTAATGCTGACAACATTGCATTCAAATCAAATTCTTATAATATAACCATGGATTTGCAGCTTAACTTGTTCAAAGCCAATATATCTGCACAGTAAGTTAGGGCTAACTAGATGACTGAGTTGGGTTTTATGCCCAATACCTAAATTTCATTGTGAATGTTAAGGGTTCACAGGGATGGCCAAAATGGGAACAACTAAGAATGGTGGTATTCCATGACTTGTAATTTAAATTTGACAGCGTAATTTATTATTATTATTGTGTTAGAATCTTGCATTCGATTCCTAGAAAGGATTTTGTAATTGATAATTTGAGAAACCTCATCAAGTCAATATGTACTTAGGTTTTGCTACATTTATTCCATACACATGTTAACTTCTATCCAAACCAAAAATGATAAAATGATAGCATTCCATTTCTACAAATATCAATTTCCACAACATTACATACAAATCCAATTCTTATTGTAAATGGAGCCGAATAAATTGGATCTGTCTAAACACTTTTATAGTTAACTTAAATTGTATTTGAAATACAATATGTATGGTCTCCTTGACATCTAAAGCTTAGATGCTTATTGCTATTTTCAAACTTTCTTTAAAAAATTCTAACAATAACAAATTCTATGATTCCATTATATATATACTTTGTATATTTGTATAGCTCTATATAAGATTCATGTATTCTAACAGGGATGGCCAAAATGGGAACAACTAAGAATGGTGGTATTCCATTACTTGTAATTTAAATTTGATAGCATGATTTATTATTATTATTGTGTTAGAATCTTGCATTCGATTCCTAGAAAGGATTTTGCAATTGATAATTTGAGAAACCTCATCAAGTCATCATGTACTTAGGTTTTGCTACATTTTATTCCATACACATGTTAACTTCTATCCAAACCAAAAATGATAAAATGATAGCATTCCATTTCTACAAATATCAATTTCCACAACATTACATACAAATCCAATTCTTATTGTAAATGGAGCCGAATAAGTTGGATCTGTCTAAACACTTTTATAGTTAACTTAAATTGTATTTGAAATGTAATATGTATGGTCTCCTTGACATCTAAAGCTTAGATGCTTATTGCCATTTTCAAACTTTCTTTAAAAAATTCTAACAATAACAAACTCTATGATTCCATTATATATATACTTTGCATATTTGTATAGCTCTATATAAGATTCATGTATTCTAACAACTTAATTAAGTTGACTAAACTCACATATATTTATCTATCTATATATATATATGAGGTTGTATAGGTATTTGTACATTCCATGCTATAATTACATATTTAACTTTGCTTTACTCACATCTATAAGTGGGGGTGAATAAATTGGAATTGGTTACACACCTTTATACTAATTTAGATTAGAATTGAAATGTAATGGTACAATTGGCATTTAAGAGTTATATGCTCAATGCCATTTTCAATGGAAGTTAATTAAGATACTTTTATGATTTGTAGTTTATGATCTCATCGCTTCCACATACTTGCAATAAGGCAATTCTCTCTTTGTGTAAAATGGCAACCCAACACACTCTTTCCAAGCACTTGGAATAATATTATTCTCAATACAAGATGACATAAGCAAACACATTTCATACAAATCATTATTAACATCCTCAAATAATGGCCAAAACAAAAGGAAAAAATATACTATAATATCCCGAGTTTCGATTTGGAATATATTAAATCACAGATACAAAGACATATACAAAGGAATATATTAAATCATCATTTCTTGGTCGGAATGATGAAAGGGGCCCTGACATATACAAAGACACAACAATGCCTCAACAAAGTAAGTTTTATTAAGAAATATAATCTCACATTAAGGTACCATATTATAGTATCATTTTATAATTATAAACATTATATAATTTTTTTTTACTTAATAAATTTCCTAAATTATAAATACAGATCCTTGCAACTTGCAACATCTAAAATGTGCTTATATTGCACATCCCTGCAATTTGCTTCTCTGCCTACATTTTTCTATATATATATTTTATAATAAAGATGATTATGATTTTGTATTAATAAATTTCTGCTGGTACACTAGTTAGGATAGTAATACAAAATTTATAAGTCTAGCTTGCAATAAAAAGTTCAAGAACAGTCCAAAAATTGTAAAATTTTCTATAAAAACTAATATACTTTCCTTCATAGAGGATCTCCATATTTGCTTGCTAGTGTAGATTTTGAAAAAAGAGAAAGAACCCTACATACTATTTAGATCTACAAACAAAACAAATACTAAACTTTAAAGAAAAATATGATTGCTTTTTGTTCAATAGGTGGGTGGTGTGGTTTCACTAGCTTTAGACCTTCCACATTCATATCTTCAAAGGGTTGGTTAATTGTTCCTTCTTCTTAACTTCCTCCTAGCACTAAATCTACCGTTGTCTTGAAGTTCGAAGTAACCAACTATGAACCTCTACTCAAATTGCTTACCACTTGTATGAGAAGTTGACATTAGGCTTCTACATTTTGAATTTGTTTATTTTGTTGGAGCAAGGTATCCATTATCATTGTGTAGTTGTTACTGTGAATTTCCTTTTCACTAATGACCTTTGTTTTCATAGAAAAAATGATGTACTGTTACCTACAATCACTTTCTCATGCCTATTTGATAGTTTAGGAATTTCATAATTCTCACACCAGGGCATTTACTAAGATGAGGTTGATTGCCTACACAAAGCATAATGCTTAAAGGTTGAGCCATAATTCTTTTTTGCATGCGATGAGGGTTAAACAAACATAACCCTAGTTCCAAAGAAGCAAGGGAAAACCCACCAAAAGGTCAATACAAAGAAAATCTCAAAACTTTGTTTGAATGTATGATAGTAACAAGACAAACCTAATGATAACCTTTATACACAAAGGAATAAAACCTTCTCATCTCTCTACAGACGATTCCTCATAAATTACCAACTAGTTAGGGAGGGTTGTTTGATAGAAACTAAAAGTAATTGCCAACAATAGATGGTTACAAAGGTTTAAGGGCATATAGCTTCCAACACCATCTACTTCTCTCTTGAGGCTTGAAGTGTTCCAAGCTAATAAGTAGAGATCATTAAGGATACAATGATATTCAATTGACTCTATGGGGCTTACTTGAGAACAAAGGATAGTTGCAATCTCCCCGAATTTGACCCACCATTGCTCTTCCAAGATGCCAAACAATTCATTGATTCCCAATCTTCCAGTGGAGAGCCATTCCGAAATACCACATGTATTAAAACACTGCCATTAACAATTGATAATGTCACTCTCATATTAGCTCTGAAGTGTGTAGAGGTATTGTGATATTGAGGTTCAAGTGCATTCTCTTAAATTTGGTTAAAATGCCATACCACCTTGGATACATGGAAGGCATGCAGTCCTTTGATTGATGTAATAAAAAAACTATGGAATAGGACAATTTCTAGACCTTTGCTTTCCTTTAGGGTCCCCACATTCAAGTAAGATCCCTTATTTTCTAATTTGTTTGCGTGTTTATTGTGCTCTCTCAAAACATGAAAATAATCTATTGTCTCAAACTTGTTAGTTTCCTTCTGAATTATAAGAATGAACTCAATGAGCTTACCTTGTTTTGGTTATAACTGATTCTCCTAAAACTCAATGCAACAAGATCATTAAACTTGATGATTATAACCGAGTTTTTTAGAACAAAGAGATGTTTTATACACCTATCGATTTTTTAACCATAATAAAATTTTAATGCCTCGACTTAATTATTTACCAATCTAACTTATTAAAAAATTGTTTTCTTTTAATATATTTTCACATTGAAAACAATCCCCTTCCTCTCACCCCTGCTTCTTCACCTACTTAATGATAAAGCAAAGGACAAATAAATCAATATCACACTATCTATTTCCGTGTATTAAAAATGAATATGTATCACTTATGATAAAGCAAATGACAAATAAAGTGATATCATATATCTATTTCCTTGCATTAATCATAAATTCATATCACATTCTCTCAAATATTTTCCGGTTAAAACATTACATTAGAATTGATAACAAATTCCTATCACAAATAATAGAGATTATGATAGAAAAGTCCATAAAGCAATGTAAATCCCACGAATAATCCAATCCCATTCCTCTCACCCCCTGCTTCTTCACCTATTTAATGATAAAGAAAAGGACAAATAAATCGATATCACATTATTTATTTCCGTGTATTAAAAATAAATATGTATCACTTATGATAAAGCAAATGACAAATAAAGTGATATCATATTATCTATTTCCTTGCATTAAACATAAATTCTTATCACTTTCTCTCAAATATTTTCTGGTTAAAACATTATATTAGAATTGATAGCATATTCCTATTACAAATAAGAGAGATTATGATAGAAAAGGACATAGAGCAATGCAAATCCCACAAATAATCCAACCTAGATAATGCAAAGGTTAATTATTTATTGTGGTAATCCAATTTAGGATATGACCCATTGTAGCATTATTTTTTTGTTTTTTTTGAAAGATTTGTTTATTTGTGATTATGACTTGTTTGACTACTTACCCAAAGAAGTTAATTGAAGTTGCATGTGTAATCTTCGATCACACACACAAAANATATACAATTTTAATCGTTATATATATATATATATATATATATATATATAATCGTCATAACTTAGCAAAATACTATATTAGTGTATGGGATCTTTTTGTTTTTATGATAAGATAATCCCTACATGTAATGATTTGGCTGTTAAAGTTTATGGAGGTACATACCCTACCCTTGGATTTGAACCCGTGACCTCTTAAGAGGAAACACATGCTATGAACCATTTATCCAAAAATTGTTTGGGTTGGTAGATTGAGATTTAAGACAATTTTAAAATTGCTTTGCTCACTTTGCCACATATGTTTGTGTCATTATTAAAAAAACGATAAAAACATGAACTAAAGATTACATTGAGTTTAAATAATTTATTTTAAAATTTCTATTACCCCTCACCTTCCATGATAATGTCACTATCAAGTGGTAAACAAATGCAAATAATTGTATTTGCAGTTTTGTTATTTTATTTTAGTTATTGTTTTAATTAGTTATATTTAAAAAGTATATTTTTAAGAATATTTGAAAAATATCATTTCAACCATAATTAACAATGTACAAATCAAGACATTTTTTGTTTTGTTTTTTTGAAAATAGTAATGGATTTGGTATTAATTTATAAAAAAGGCACGGGACAATCCACGTAGTCGAAACATACTATCAAAATTTCCAAAATTTAGTCTTAGTGGAGCTTTAGAGAGTCATGTTGGGGATGGCCATACTTAGAGTACATCTTCTTCATACTAACTAAAAACCAAAATACCTTAGAACTATATATTCTAATAAATTGACTACTTAATCATAACACAAAACAAAACATGGAAAAATAAATCTAGTTTTGTTGCTTATTTGCATTCCCACTTTGAGCTTCCTGCATATTAGTATCCCTTTGTTCCATTAAGTTGTGAAGAGGCTAATTGACTTCTTGTTTTTCTATGTGTTGAACAATGTATGCCTCCTTCAAATCATTTAACATTGAACCCACAAAAAGGGAAGGTCTCTCCACTAAAGATTGATAATTGTGAGTGAAGCTTAAGTTTATATTGTAATGCATATATAAATCTTCCTTCAGTGCATCTAATTTTTTGGAATGGTCTTCCATTGTTCTTTCCAATATGCCAACCTTGATCTCCTGAGATTCTATACAATCCAAATAATGCCATTTAAAGACTGAATATATGCCTACAGAGCATCTAGCGGCTTACTGATAGCTCTAATTATCTTCCTTTCTCCCATGCATTCACTATAGCACAAGGCTCACTATGTTCACAAATATCCATGATTACTAAATTCCAAATTGAAAACCACATTCACTTAAAACCATAAGAAAATTGAGCAATCCATAGGCTTCCAAATCCTCCTTACCCTTAATGTATAGAAAAAGGTCAACAAAAAATTCTAGATTTATAGGACAAGAGAAAACAAAACTGGGGACTATTCCTATCAAACCTTTGACTAGTGAGGAATGCACCTAGATTACAAATAGGAATCATGCAAATACATTCACAACATATACATACCAATTCGTAGCATATCCTCACATGATTTGCAACGCCCTCCAACCACCCTTAGAAAATCCAGACCAAGGATGAAGAGGGAGACAAATTTCCCACCTATGTTCAGACCAACCATCATATCAATGTTGATGGACCCCAAGCTACACAAATTTGGAAATGGAATAAAGGAAGGTACATGAGATATGAAACTGTAATTTCCCTTCGTTTCACATGAAGCACAATACCACCTATCCTCATGCATGCTCTTGTCATTAACTACTCTTCATGTGATCCTTTGCTGATATTTCATGGGACAGGTGAAATAATGGGGTGTCCCTCCCCTTTAACTAACCAATGTTTTTCTAATCTAGCCACTCAATTAGCTATTGAGTTGGATTTTCGATTACACTTGCGAAAAATATGGAAGAAATTGATTTGATTAAATAAGACATTTTGATCCTTAATGGTGGAAATTGTTTTGCCTATGGGAGAGAATAGACTTTGACCTTTTTTTCTCATCTTATCAATGTTGATTGTTGAGTCGCCAAAAACCAATACTTTTTATGCTTGGATCTCTTACAATAAAAAATACCTTGATACAAGGCTAATATTTTTACTTGATTATTTGTTTGTAAATCAATTCTTGATTTCTTTCGATGTTAATTATAACCCGCATTTTCCACTTCTCATATCGACAGATGCACTTATGGATAAGAAATATGATTAAATTATTGAGAAACTGTGTTTGGGAAATAACATTGACGAAATTTTATAATGATAGCTAACATAGGTTTATACCAAAATAATAATTAAACAATTAAATACTATTAATTTTTATTTTTATTTTTATGTTTATTTATATATATTTAAGATAAATAAATTATAATGAAAAGAGTCATTTTTAATTTCTATTTTTAAAATTTATGATGATGATGGTGGTGGTGGTAGTGGTGGTTGACGTCCGTCGAGACCAACTTTGATTTATCGTATTTGAAGAGAAACCATTACTTGGATTGCTATAAAATGCTATTCCTATGCTCAAAAAGCTTGGAATGAAGTGTTCCTATATCGCCGTAGTTTAAACATCTTAGAAGGTCAGGGAGGTTTGTATTGTAGAAAATATTATGACACTGTGATCTGATGTGGGTGTACACAGGGAACTCTAAGAGAAACTGACTTTCATCCTCAACGCTCATAGTCTTGTAGAGATGTCAAATCCTTTCCACCCACTGTGTTTTAGGAATTGTCCAATGTCTTGTTTCACTATGAAGCTCACGAGAGTTTGTTCTTATATTGGCTATATTAATTTTCTTCTTCGAACTAGTTAAAACATAGAGATACTTTTGATCTTCGACATGAGGGTTAGTGACCTGCTTATAGTATGTTAATTTTATTTTAACCTATAATTCTTTGTTGCCCCACATTTTCTCTTTAAATTTAGATATGATAATATTTTTAATGTTATTAATATTTTGCAAACTGTTATTTTTCATCAATTCCCCAAGTGTTTAACGTAGTCATGGTATCTTTATACCGACCTGTCTTAAGCCTTAGGTGGTCTTGACTGGATCTTAAAGCAATTTTAGGAAGTCTACGACCTCCCATGTTATTTATCCCGTGCTTGTACATCAGGTACCTAATTTAGCAATGCTCTCGAAGGGCGAAAGTCCCACTTCTAGCAGGAGAATAGGGTAGGGTGTATTGCTTTTACTTTTAATGTTATACGTAATGAAATGCTTTTGGATTTTCTCAATACTTTTCTAGGATTCTCTAGAGATGCACCTGCAACTCCGAACTTCACATTTGTACAAGATAACATGAGTTACGAGTGTTTCAAAAAGATTTTTTTTTATCCCACATCACAAGGTTTCTTGACATACAATTGTTTTCAAGACCAAAATAAGCTTTCCACCCTCCATTAATCCTTTTCTCAATGCTATAGTTCCAGTTGAGCTTGTGATGAATATCAATTCTGAGATATTTGTAAGAATACACTTCCTCCAAGTTGTTATTTTCACATACAAAATTAGCGTAAGCGACCTTCTTGGATTTGTTAATCATAATTATTTTTGTCGGTGTTAACAAACATACCCATATTAGAGTATACATCCTTGAGAATTCGTAATTGGTTATCAAGATCAAAGGGACCCCTTTCCATAAGGAAAATAGATCATCATAGAGGAATATGACAACTATTCCATCTAAGGTTGTGCCAATGCAACCTGCTTCTTCTAAGCAACCTTCTAGCTTATTGTGTATATGCCAAAAATGGTAGGGGATAGGGGGATACACCTTGCCTAATATCTTTCAACCACCCCTCAATGCTCTTAAATTTTGCAATGGCAATCTCATACAACCTTATCACGACAACTTTCAACTCGAAAGGAACCTTTAGCTCTTATAATCTATTCCACACGTTATTCCTAGGCACCTATATATCCAAAGATTTCCTAAAGTCCACAAAGTAGCATAAGAGATTGAATTTATTATTACGACATTCCTCCGCAATGATTCTAAGTGTAACAAGGTGGTATACGTCGATTTTTTCTGAAGCCCACCCGACCTTTATCCCACTTACCTTCATTTTCTATCCATACACTAATTTTCCTTTCTAAAATGATACCGTAAAGCTTGGATAATAAAGGGATAATCATAATGGTTCGGTAATTAGATGGTTTATTTTTAACACCAATTTTAAAGATATGAATAATACGAGACTCTAAGTCTAAGGATTAGGAAAATCTTTCTTAACTAAAATTGAAGAGTTTATGGATGTAAGGAATGAGGATAAACACCTAAATTTTTAAGTTTTTAATAATTTCTATATAAAAATATAAACAAATATTTTTTTAAAATTTACTTTTATTTAAAAATAAATCATATATACTTATCAAATGTCGTAATATGGTATTTGTTTTTGATATTTTATGAATATTATATTCATATATAATTTATCTTTTGAATTATAAATATTAAAAATTATAAAAAAATATTAACCATATAGAATGATGCTTACACATCCTCAGCAATATACAAAGGTTATTATGCTCGCACATCCTCAGCAATCAACTTTGAGTGAACTAAGTATAAATGTTAGCATAAAGTATAGAATGATGTCACCAAAAAAAATACTTTGATTTTGTTTAAATGATATTTCATGATTAAAAGATTCTTATCTTATAATGATTTATGTTTTTTTTAATGGGATAAAAGTTGTTAGTAGGTTATCACTATAAAATGATGATTATAGTTTTTTCTCTCTCTCGGAATGTAAAAAGTAATGGGATAGTGGTTAGTGTATAAGTATTTTAGATGGTTAGTGAATTAGAGAGATTATAATTTATTTGTTTGTAGGTTAGTGGATTAGTGGTTAGTGACCTGGATAGTATATTATTGGTTTAGTGTGTAAAAAATTTATTGGGTTAATAGTTAGTGAATTAATGGTTAATGTGTTAGTGAATTAGAGATTGATGCAGTGTTAGGTTGGTAAGTTTATATGTGATTAGTTATTGTGATAATGTGTTTATAATTAGTGTGATATCGAGTAAGATGGAGAATGGGTTAATGGATTAGATGATTTGTGGGTTAGTGAGTAGTTTAGTGTTTTAAAGGTTATATAGTTAATGGATCAATAGTTAGTGTGTTTAACAATTAGTTTTAGTGAATTTGTACTATGTTAGTTGCTTATGAGTTGGGGGATAATTGATTAGTTGGTCGAGGGTTAACAATTATGATTTTTTTTCATTTGTTCGATTGCTTGTCCCTTGGGGTCGGTAGCAATGAGCCCTTGGTTAAGAACCGCAACCTAGGGGCATCTAAGTTGTCAAAGGCACCCAAGGATCACATCTGGCCTGGTCACACCAACCCTTATCATGGATATATTTTTTGGTGTCTCCTCCCAACTAGCTCACCCCTAAGGGGAATTGAACTTGGGTCGTCCTGTTGACGAGACCAACACCTTGACCGAATGAGCTAGCGAGAATTGACTTAATGTGACAAATGGTTAGTTAGATACTAGTTTAGTGATTAGTGGGTTAATTGTTAATTATTAGGGGATATAGTCACTAGTGAGCTATGTTAGGGATTAATAGGTTAGTTGTTAGCGGTTAGTGAATATTGGGCTGAGGGTTAATGGTCAATAGGTTAGGTTTTCACTAGTAGGTGGTTAAGTAGTTCCTAGATTAAAGAGTTGTACATTAGGGCTTAATGAATTGTGTGTTAGAGGTTAGGAATTAGTGGTAAGTAAGTTAACATGCTAGTGAGTTAGTAGTAATAGCTTATGGATTGGTATATTAAAATATATTATGAATTATGGACTCACGATTAGGAAATTAACAGGGTAAGATTGTAGTTTTTCATGGTCAACCACATTGATTATTAACAATTTTCATTGATAAAATTGATTAAATATTTAATTTAAAATATATCTTTTTATATTTTTATCTAATGCATTTTTTTAAATAATGTCAATTATTTATAAATATGATTATAATTACAATAAAATGATAAATGGTGAATTATAAAATATTGATGATGATGATAGTTATTAATGCGCGCTGAGACTGACTTTGATTTATTTCACCTTAAAAATGTAAGGAGTCACTTGGTTTTCTTTAGAATTTTATTTCTATGCTTGAACAATTTGAAGTTAAGCATTCCTAAATCCCTATAGTTGTCACGAGTTAAGATGCTAGGAAGGTCAATATTGTAGCGAATATTTTGAAATTGAGCTCTAATGTGGGTGTACGTAGAACCCGCTATGAGAGAGTGATTTTCATCTTCAACCCACTTTATGTCCCAAAGAAGACAAATCCTTTCATCCCACAATGTTTTAGGAATTGTCTAGTGCCTTGTTTCACTATGGGATTGTGAGTGTTTATTTTTATTTTAACATTGAATGTTGATTTTATTCTTTATGCTAGTTGACACCTAGAGATACTTTTGATCTTCTAGATTATGGTTGATCACCTCCTTATAATTTCTTAATTTTCTCTTATCCTCAAACTCTTTATCGCACCACATCTTCTCCTTAAACTAGATGTAATAATACTTTTAATATTATCACTATTATGTAGAGTGACCTCTTCCTTGAATCTCAAATGATTTAGCCATGACTTGGCATCTTTATGCCAACCTTTCTTAAGTCGTAGGTGGTTTTGAATAGAGTAAGAAGAAATTTTAGGAAGCTTTTATGTCTCCCATATTGTTTATCTTGTTCTTGTACATTAGATACCTAGTGAAAATGATGC
>LPNX010810282.1:2044-14148 GCA_001517045.1 Pseudotsuga menziesii | reverse complement strand
TATATATATATATATATATGTGTACTATTTTTTTTATATAATTCTTTAAGTTAGAATTAAATGATTTTATATTTTAATACAGTGGTAAAAAAACGATTTTCATTTTAATTATGAAAATATGATTTACAAATTGTAAATTTTATAATAATAATTTTTAATTTAGTGGTATAATTTTTAAAATAAAAAAATTTAATTTAATCATAGAATACAATATTCCTATTTTTTATAACTTATCTTTTTTCACTCGGAAATATGCCAATACCTGTTATTCTAGAGAATCAAGGTATGACCAAATTACATAATGCACTCAATCATTACATAAGGGCTCAACAAGAGAATCATGTCTCTTACAAGAGTTGAACCTGGGCGGGGAGGTGAACAATCATTCCTCCCAACCACCCAAGCTACATCCAATAAACATATTCTTATACGATAACTTATAAAATTTTGAAAAAATAAATATTATTTAATTCTTACATGAAATATAAAACCCATGATTTTTTATACCTTAAAACGATAATGGCGATTTTATAATTTATCTTATAACACGATCTATAAAATTTTGAAAAAATAAATTTTTTATTTTTTATATGAAATATAAAACTTTTCTTATAGAAATACAGGTGCTAGGAAAATAATTGAGCTTAAATATAACTTAATTCATGTTAAATTACATTCTATTGACTATAAATATGGAATACTCAGTAAAACTTTGAGTCTAAAAGGGATACAAATATTTATAAAGGAAGACCTCATTCTAAAAGATAAGTTGAAATAAGAAAGGAAGTTCAAAAGGAAATAGAAGTTAGAAAGGAAGAAAATGGGCAATAATCAGAAATATAAAAGTTAGTATTAGGGATAGAGACCAAAATGATAACCATAAATAGGAATTTGGGACACTTAGATCCTCACTTGGAGTTGTTGCAACTTTCCATGGATCAAAGGTCCCATGTTAAGTTGGATCCTAAGTGAAATTGATATTATATTGCTTATTGAAACTTGGGAGCATGAAGAATTTAATATCCTTATCATAGAATTTTTTTTCTTGTGGTCAGTATGGAATAAGTGATCCTACAATAGAGGAATCATAAAAATAGCTTGTTACATAAAACATAACATTTTTCCTCATATTAGGCTTCACAAGAAAGATCCTTTCAATTAGTACACGTGGATGGAGATATAAAAATATCTTATTTTTCACTTATGAGAAGGACAATTTAGATAAAAATTGTTCTTACAATGTCTTAGAGCATGATATTACAATTGCAGAAATGAAGGCAATATCCTATTACTAGGAGACTTTAATGATATAGCAGCAACTAACTGATCTATTATCTTGAGTAATGATTCCAACCCTAATCCTCTATGTATAGATGAGGAGCTCGTGTTAGCTAGTAGATACAAAATAAACTCTTAAGACTTAGTTGGGAATTTGTTTGTTATCGAGTGCAATGCCCCTAATTTAAAATTACTCCATTTTGGCCAATTTTTTAACCTTGGACTAGTGAAACCCAAATTGTCCCAAATGCTTTCAAATTATGTATGGAAGGCATTGACATGTCTTAGGAAATCCTACTTCATTTATTATACACTTATACACTTATTGGAGACATTCATAGCTTGCATTTATCAAGAGGGAATGAAAGAGGAAAATACTAGGGAATTTGAAGTTTAAACCCCCGCTAGTCTTGGACCTTTTTGGATTCCCAAACAGTGTACAAACTTCCCTAATTTATGAAGATAGAGTTGGAATGGATAGAGGAAATACATTTAAACCAAAATGCAGCATTAACTCAGGTTTTAGGGTTTTCTATAACTCCCAAAAAACATGTTGTGAGACATATAAATTGTGAGAAAATTGTTAACAATGGACATGATATTTGTTGCATAATATTTAATAAAAAATAAAGGGTCCACACATAATATTTTTGTAATAAATATTACGTCTCATGTATCTCTAAACATCATAAAAAATTCAGAAAAATTCTAATGTAAAGATAGATACAAAATCACTCCAAAAACTCCATGTGAAGATAAAGGGAAACTAGCTCGAATTAAGAGTTTGTTTGGAAATATTACATGCAAGGTATGGTATTTAGAGATATGGATTAAATGTGTAGATAATTACAGTGATATACATCATATTACAAAACCATGGAGTTAAGAAATCATCCTACGCAAGACTAAACAACTATGACTGTGTTATTAACAATAGAATATGGACATTGAGAGAAGACTGAGAGAAGAGATAGTAAAGAAAGGAATGGTAGATGAAATCAAAATGAAAGGGGACTTGAACATGAACAAAAACACCTTCATTAATATTTTAAACGATGTATGAATTTCGTATCCTCCGACCAACTTGGACAAGGATCTTTCACCTTCGAAATTGGTTCAATGGCAGGGAAGGTAAACATCCACCGTGCAAGGACAAGCTAAAGTTATCCCAAATTTCAAAGATGCAAATGAAAAAATGACCAAAAGATTAACCAATTTGAATTGATCCTCTTTTAATAACCTCTTTGGCCTCCTTTCCTTCCAAGAAACTCAAATTTACCTCCTCTTGGTTCATTATCTTGAATTAGTGTTAATCTTGTTTGTTACATTAACCCAAGTGACACTTGTCTTGATTTAACATGATCTCCTTCATGAATTTCGACTTGAAATCCTTCATGAAATTTCCTTGGGCCCCACACACCTCATGCGCCCTGTTTGGGTCTATTTTGATCACTTACATGTCATAAATGTCATAATTATTGTAAGGGAATATGTCATAAGTGTCATAAGGTATCATAGGGTTGTCATAGAATCTATCATTGACTGAAAAATAGCCCCGTTCTCTTCACCGTCTCCATGGGAGTTACTTATCCTTCCAAATTCGAATTTAAGGATGTTTCCATGCATAAAGGAAGAATATTCCCTCATGTGGGCCCCACATATGAACTTATGTGCCCCCGAGTCTAAATAGGACCCCATGCCACTTCATTTTGGAGCAATTAATTATTTTTCCATAATTTATTGGCATATTTTCCACCATCAATTTAGAATTTAGAATTTCGATGATAAACTATAGGCCTTGGGGTTAAATATCAATATTTTAATTTTCCCAAATAATTCTTAGGAATTGGATAGGACAACTCAATTATTTATCTGAAAATTATTTGATTGGGGACATTACACCGAAATGATAAAGATTTTTAGTTCTCAGATCTAATAATTAGCAATGGTCTTGTGAAGTGGCCGAAATCCAACTAGATAACTTGTATCGATGGGATTGGAAGTAGTGTTGTAGATTATGTGATATATGATATCCCCATATACATCCACATAGTAAATTTTGACATCTTAAATGGCCACGAGTTCTACTTTGCCCATAGAAGTTCAGCTCTAACTCTAAAAATTGGCATGCATATAAGCCACATAATATAGAATTATAATAATCAAAACCATTTGATTTTTGATAAACATAAAATAAAACTGATCTATTTTTAATGGATTTAAATAATGAATTAATAAACAAGGACTATATTGAACACCTCTATCATAATTTTATCACAACCCTCTCTAATTCCATTAACATGTTCTCTATTGGGGTGTTATGTACAAAATAGAACATCCAACCCTTGGTATGATTAAAAAGTGCAAGAATGTTAACAAATTTATTAGGGATGCTTCTAATGAGTCCTTAAAATATGACAAGTTATATTGGTACAAAGCCCTAATTAAAAGGAGAAAAATGTACGATATAAATAGAAAGAAAGAGCAGTTTTTGCACCTTCATAAGATAGATCATAAGAAATTATAGAGGCAAAGTAAATAAAACAGTATGATTCCCTTGAGGTATTGAAATTCCTAATGTAAAAATATTTATGAATCCCTTGATGACATGGATAGCATTCAAAGCCAAAGAAGTTTCTTCTTTAGAAGACATAGTTTGGGGTTAAGCAACTCACACAAGGGAAATCTAGGAACATAGAAGATTACCAAGCTAAAATATTAAAAATTGGTAGGTGTATCCTCATCCTTCACATCCACAATCTTTTGAATTTAGCAATGAAACAAGGTTTTCCTAAACCTTGGATAGAAAGATTACTTTTTCCTATTTTTAATAGTGGATAAATAAATGACCCATCTAATTATACATCCATTATGATTAGCCTCTTTGAGTCAAGTTGTAAGGAATTATTTTGGAAAATAAGGTCAACATATGGGTATAAAGTCATGAAAAAATAGCTAAAGGCTAGGTAGGATTTAGGAGCAATGATTCGATTGTGACCACCATGTTATGCTTAGGACCATCGTTGAGGATTGTCGTAATACTAAAACCATTATTATATGACGTTTTATTAAATTTAGAAAAAACATTTGACACAGTGATGATAGCTAACCTTTACAATATATTATAAGAGCTAAAAGTCCCTTTTGAGTTGAGAGTTGTTTTGATAAGGTTGCATGAGAAGGTTATTGCCAAGTTAGTAACTCGAAGGGATGGTCAGAATATATTAATTGCAATATAGAAGTCAAGCAAGGTTATCCCATATCCCCTACCTTTTTGGGTATTTACATTGACAAGCTAGAGGTTTGTTTGGAAGATGTAGGTTGTGCCATCATGACTTTGGATATTAAAGCCATCATTATCCTCCTTCTCTACACTGATCATATTGTTATTATGGTGAGGAGTCCCTTTGATATTAACTAACAACTAAAAATTCTCAAGGATTTTTTCTCTAGTACGGGTATGGATGTTAACTCTAACAAAACAAAGGTTATGCTAATCAAATCCCAAAATATCACTTATTCTAATTTCATGTATGCTAAAAATAATTTGGAGGAAGTGATTTCATGCAAATATCTTGGAATCGATATTAATCACAACCTTAACTAGAACTATAATATAATTTGAGAAAATGATTAAATCAAACAATTGTAAATCAATAGGCCTTTGGCTTTGGGATAGTAAGAAACTCTTCTTTGAGGCTTGTCACTCTTGTTATCTTATATGGGTGTGAAGTTTGGGGTTTCAACATCTCTAGTGAATTATGGAGAAGGATAGAGGAAATCCAAACGCACTTTATAACATATAATCTCAAAATTAAGGCAATACACCCTATCCTATCCTCCTCATAGAAGCTAGTCTCTCCCCATTAAGAGAATGGTTATAACTAAGTACCTGATGTACATGGGATATGAGAGGCTTCCTAAGATTGCTTCATACTCTAGTCAAAACTACCTATAGCATAAGCGATGTTGGCATAAAGACTCCATGTTTTTTCTAAACCAACATAGATCCATCTTAAACCTAGATCCATCAAGCAGTAAGAGGGATCCAATTTCTTGAGGTGTCCATCGTTACATGGTATAGAGTGCGACCTCGTGCACTGAGTTGGTTACTTGGTTCAAATCCTGGTCTACCATGGTTCCTATGGATGATTGATTGGCATTGTGTGTCTTTGTTGAGTGTTTTTGTTTGTGTTCGGCTCGTCGCCTACATTGGAGAAACCCTTGACTAGGTAAGAAGCACCACCATGCAGGTTATCCAGTGCATTGTTTTGTTCTAATCTCACCGTTTGCTAACCGTAGGCTATTTGTTTGTAGATGGAGCTCTTTTGTAGAGTTTGGTTATTCATTGCATGTGGAGTCTGAGCATGGACACATTGGTGGCGACTCATCCAACGCGATTTTACTGTGTTTTCTAAGTAGGATTCCAACCCTACCAGCGGATGAATTGTTGTGTTTATCAACACCTCGACTACTAGTTGGAAATTTGTGTGCTCTTGTGACAAATGCGAGGTCACTTGCTCTCTGTGATTTTAAACACCTTAAATTTGGTTGGAAATTTGTATGAGCTTTATCCTTGTTGTGCTTGTAAACTAGTTGTATGACGGTTTTAATGGTATCTATGTTCGAATTGTTGCAATGCGAATGTAATTTGTTGAATGTTCGAATTGGAAGTAACCCTAACGAATTTTGTTGGCAGGATTCAATGTGTATATTTATGCTCTATTTGACCCTTATCGTGCTTGTAATTCAAATTTTATAGGGCTTGAAAGGATTTGTTGTTCTGATTGTTAATTTTTTTTTTAAATTTGGTTGTGGTATGGCTATAACTATTGGAATTTGAATGCCTCCTTCGTGCATTTTTATCTATATTAGGGATTGATTGTATTATGACAGGTTACCCTCCATTTTTTGTAGTGACACTAACTATTTTGGTTGGAGGGCTTGCTGGAACTTGAATGCCACCTTTGTGCATTTTTGGACATTTTAGGGACTAATTGTATTATGACAAGTTACCCTCCAGTTTATGCAGTGACCCTAATGATATTGGTTGGAGGGCTTGTTGGAATTCGAATGCCACCTTTGTACATTTTGGCCATAGTAGGGCCTGGTTGTATTATGATAGGTTTCCCTCCATTTTTTGCATTGACCTTAATAATATTGGTTAGAGGGATTCACTATGCATATTAGGGATTTATCTGTATGAATTGGCCTAGCCAAAAAAACCAAGTGAAAGGACCTCCTAAAACCCTAGCATAAACCCATAAAAGGGTGCCCGAACATGTGCCCTCTTATTATCCCTCCCTTAGTCCATCGTTTTCATTGACCCTAGTGGATGGGTTTGTGGGATTTCATGTGAATATTTAGGACTTGTTTTTGGGATTTCATGATTTGTTTGTAGACAGATTGACATAAATACTTTAATCTATTGCTAGGAAATATTTGGCAAAATGGAGGGGGGGAGGTCAACAACAACCTTGCCTAAGTTTTATATCCATAATCCATTCTTCATGATCTCATCAAATCAAATGGACAAGTGGAAATCCCACACCAACATGCATTTTTTGTTAATATATGGATAGGTTGTTGTATTCTCACTTCATCTCACAAGCATTATCCTTAATGAATTGTGTTAGAATGGGACATATCAGATCATGAGGGATTAACTCCTTGATTAGGATGCAAATTTAGATGGTTCGACCTTGGTTATGGATGATATGTTATTTTTTCTTAGTTTTGTTTCATTGGTGTGCCTTACCTCTAAAGTAAAGAACTTGTTGTTTCTAAGTTTATATTGGGGGTGATGTTGGGCATAATTTCTCTTTTTCGACTATTTTTTTCACGTTAATGAAATTTGGTAATTGTAATGAATTATGTAATGTAATTGTAATTGTAATGGTTTTGTAATGAATTCTGTAATTTGTAACTTGTAATGGTTTTTGTAATGAATTCTATTATGTTAGTCGTTTTGGTAATTGTAATTGTAATGAATTCTGTTCATCTATGTAATTTGGTAATTGCGATGAATTTTGTAATGAGATGTAATGGTAATTGAAATTCTATTGTGATGAATTCTGATTTTCAATGTACTTTACAAAATGTGATAATTTCTGAGCTCCAATTTAAATGTAGATGCAATTGTATTTGTAAATGTAGATGTAATTGTATTTGTAACTATAGCTGCCATAGCAAATGATAATAATCATGCTAAATCGTTAAATAAATTATGACCACAAATGAAATTGTAGTTACAATTTGAGTTGTAATTGTAGTTGTAGTAGTAGATGTATTTTTAGTTGGAGTTGGTATTGTAGTTGTAATTGTGCATGTCACCTGCCTCTATGGTTTCTCTGATATATCACTTAGCACTATGTTGGATTCAATTGTAAATTTATTGTCTTTGTATTTGTAGATGTAAACTTGAGAACAAATAAATGACTAGGTAATTCATTAGAAAACTTGAAAACAAATTCACTTAGATAATTTCCTCTTAGATAACCAACAAACATACCATGATTATAAGTTTGAATGCAAATCAGGCTTGACATTGTGTAGCTTGAATAGCTGATTTCAATAACATAATTAATGTGTAGTGTGTCTTGCATTGCCTAGTTTATAACCAATTAAGGGTAATGCAACTTTCATTTATATTAATAGTATCAGAAAAAAAAATTATATTTGAGATTCATATAAGAATAGGATTTACATATATAGGTGCTAAATCCCTTATGGCATGTGTATGATTGCAACGAAACATTCCCGAGTTAACAAAATACACATTGGATGTGGTTAGACATAAACACAAAACATATTCACTCATGTGTAGGCTGATTCTTTTCATTGCTTAATATGTAGGGTTCCTTGCATTTACATCAGTCAAGTAGGTTGTAGTGCCTACATTTCCATGATCATAATGGGTTGATTTTCCAGCACTTGCATGAGTTGAATGGGATGAGGAGCCTGCAGTTGCTTGAGGCCAGTTTGCTCCTTGCAACCATGGAGGAATTGAAAATGCATAGTTATGACTTCACCCATCATCTTTGTATTAACTAGAGGAGTTGGAAAAGCATATGTGGGATTGGGCCTCCCACTACCATGAAGAAAGTTGGGCGCAGGAGCATCTGGGAGATATTGGGGGACTTGCATTTTTATAAGGTTTTGGAATGAATGTGTATGATATGCAATATGATTGAATGAGTTGGACACTGTTTTCTCCTCAATCCTGAATTGATCCTCTTGTGGTCTCTGGTGTGCCGTTCTTTGTGCTTTTTCATGCCTAGCTAGTTGTTTATGGAGCTATTTTTCTTGCTTATCTTTCTCTCTTTGAATCCTTGTAAGCCTTCATGCTTTGGCCTGAACAATCATTGCATCCTTCGTCTCATTTGCAAGATCCTTCTTCTTTTCTCTTAGTTCTTGCATTTCCTTCTTATTTTGTTCTGCCTCAGCCAATAATTTTATGTACTCGTATGAAGTGAGTAACTATGAACTCCTGTTTAAGCGAAGACCTTTTATTGATCCTCTCATTTCCTTTTCTACCACTTTCTCCACTGGAAACCGTAGGAATGACTTGAGTGTTGTACCAATGTATGGGGTATGTGTATAAAATTTGGGTTGTGTTACATCTACATTGTCTCCTTCAACTGGTTCTTAACTTCCTACACCAACTTCTTCTAAACCCCCAACATCCACATAATAATTGACAATTTCGTTGTTCAATAATGTTGGATGTGAAGGCATGCTCATGCTTTCATCATTGGTGTTAGTAAAAATATGTTTGTTCATATTCATCATATCTTATGTTAACCATTCAAGATTATCCACTTGGTTTGGTAATGTCAACTACTCTTCATTGCTTCACAATGCTTAGCAACCTTAGGCAACATTCATTTCACCAATATCATTATGAACTTCATTTACTGAATTCATACATGTTTCATGTATATATTAAACAACTTCCATGACATCTTCATAAACTTCATTGTCATATTGAGTAGCATTGACATGTTCATCACTGTCACCGAATGGTTGGCAATTTCCTTGAGAGAGGGATAACGTGATGTTTGCATCATATGCATATTCTACTACAGGATATTCATCATTTGCATGTACCTCAATCTTGGATGCAATCCATATCATAGAGAAGAGAATCATAGTCTAGTGGCGATATTCAAGTACGCCTAAAACCCAACCTTGATATTTGAGGGAGTGAGAAACCTTATGAATGCATTATTGGAAAATTTAGCTAATTCAAACCTTTTTACCTCCAACCCAAGGTTCTTTTCCATCCACACTACTCTCTCAGACATGAAAACATATTTAAATGACGCAAACAAACTGACATCAAGGGACTGCAACATGTGGGTGGTATGTGCAGGCAAGGTTAGAAAATCAATGCCAATAGTGTTTTTCGCTTCAACCATTTGTAGGGATATGTGGCTGCCATGGCCATCAAATATTGACAAGTGTTTGTTTTTACATGATACACCACCTGGTATAGATGCAACAAAGTGTCTCAACCAATTCATAAACAATTCTTTGGTCATCCATGCATTTGGATGTGCATTCATGCATGCTCCCACCTCACAATTTGTGATATAATTTTCAACTGAGTCTTTCCCTTGAACACATAGAACCCATGGATTGATGCACCGATTGCATTTACGCAACACAAGATGATTATCCACTTCCTACTCTTAGGCATAATTTTGGGCATATTCTTGCTACCTCTCCTCACGATTACTCGCATGCCACAATTCCTTCCAGCTTGTAACCCAATTTTATCATAGTTCCAAATATGATTTAGACTACATGAATGTTTCCTATAGGGATTGGACAAAGTGTCATAGAACCTGGACATAATTGTAGGGCACAAATTCGAGGATCTATCTCTATCTAGCCCTTCGACTGTTCGCAAAATAAGTTTTGGATGCCTTTTCTTGAACCCTTCCCACCATGACTTCCCATGAAATCAATCTCTGAATGGATTAGTCCTTTATTGATAGATTTTGTGCAACATTTGAATTCAATTGTGTCAACTCCATCCCATGGTCCATATCATCCATATCCTTACACCAACTGACAACTTCCTCCTCCTCCTCTTGTTCAGTTAACATTGTGAGAGGCCCTTTCCTCTTGGTACGAAGGAGAACATTAATGCATCAAGGTTGGTGCAATCCCATACTTGTTTGCATCCACTCTCACAGAATACCTGTTGTATTTGATATCATCAATTTCCTTCATCATTTCCTCTTTTCTACAACCTTTGGTAGTGCTAATATTCTTGCTTGAACCAGTTTACTGCAATACAGATGTAGGTGGAGCAACACCATCATGCTCTCGCATGCATTGGTGTTCACCATTTGCATCTTCATTCTGGCCAATAACATTTTTGTTGTGTGTCCTCATATGATGAAGCATGTTGTAGTTATGCACCTCTAGTGACTCGTCTTCGTTTCCTCCTTGTCCGATCAACATAATTCCCTATTGCCATGCTTACAACAACCTGTATGAGAAAAACACAAAACTGTAATAAAACAAGTGAGTTTAGATCCACATAAGGGCCATGTATTAGTGCACGCCAACATAAATACTAAGTAATTGACATTATCACTACAATTCACACCCTTCACCACACTTGTGCTTCTCCCAGTCCAAGTGTTAACTGTTTCTATAGTGAGTTTGAATAGTTACATATGCTGATTGTAACAATTGAGGAATTGGATATGGCATGGGTAACCAAATAGGTTAACTATTTTAGATTTAATATTCAACATTTAACTATCTTGGATTTAACATGTAAATTATGGACACTTGGTTGGACTAATCTAACATGTCCACTTTTCATATTAATAACCATTTTCTGCATGCATAAAAAAAGACAAGCCTAACTACACTACTTCTACTGAAGTTTGAGAGAATTCAGTACTACAATATCTCATGTCAATGGTCATGGCTATGTACTATTTGAGAGTCTAGTTTTGAGAAGTTGGAAGACAACTTTGGAATCATGTCAATGGTCCTGACATTGTACTATTTCAGAGTCTAGGTTTGAGAAGTTGGAAGCCAAATTGACAAATGAGCCTAAATGAAAACTTGGAGTGTGAAGTTGAAACATTGGAGACAAGAGGAGAGCATCTAACCAAAATCATATTTCATACACATTTCATTGCACTACATAGAAGATTTAAATTAATCTATCCCACATTATTGAGTTTCATGCCCCGATATTATCAATTACTTCTCAAGAACTTAGTAGAAAATTACATCTCCACCAACAGATTTTATGAAAGGATTTGAGCATTAGTGCAGTTACAGAATACCGATGTCCATAGTTTTATGTCTAGCAAGAACTATGGAAATTGAACCCAGTGTTAGAACAATTACACTCACACCAATTGCCAATTACACATGCAAAATTACTCACAAAAGAGACTGAATATGGAGCTGAACACTAAACTGTATTGAATAAGTGTACAATAGCCAACCCTGTGAACTCATAGGCTGCCACAATAAATAATTACATGAGGGATTCGAATGCATGAATATGCCATTCGAATCTAGTCAAAAGCAGGCTTACTAAATCTAAGCAAATCCCCCATAGGTGCATAAAGCAGTTTCCAAAACTGTCAAGGAGCTCACGAATTGGAAAAATCAATTAGGCAAGCTAAAAGGTAATGGAAGGACAACTCATACATGCTTTTCATAGGATAAAAGAGTGGAGGATGTGGAGGACAAAAAACAAGTTAACCTCACCTAGTCAAACTTTCCCAATTGCCTTAAAGCACTGAAAAAGTAGGTAATAAAGCAGAAAAAGAAGACAGGCGCTA
>LPNX010810280.1:35926-86674 GCA_001517045.1 Pseudotsuga menziesii | reverse complement strand
GCCTTCTATGACAGGTAAACAGGCCTTTGACGGGCACTGAAGCCTTCAAATTTGAAGCCTGCCCACGAGCCTGGTTTCATATATCTAAAACATTGACTTAAGCGCCTTGGGTCAACTAAAAAGACATAGCTTGACATTGCCGTCTCTATAGCGATGTAGCTCCATGGATACAGCGACCTTGAAGGAGGAAGGCGTCGATATAGCGACGGTGGAGATTACCAACGTCGATACAGCGACGAGTAAGTGTCGATACAGCGACGGCAAGTTCATTTTGCTTCCGATTTCACACCAAAAAGTATGAAATGTGGAAAACCTCCGTGGAAAAACCCGCGCTTTTGTATTAGTGTATATACGTGGGTTTGACCACTAAAACTGCGTACATCGTGATGTGTACAAAATCCAAATCCTTTTGGAGTTTTCCTTGACATGGATCTGACTCACTTGACTCCTGGCCTTCCATATGCCTTGATATCGCTCGGATTCAACCTTTCATTACCCCTTTGAAAATCTATATAAGGAAATCTTTGGTACATTGAAGGCATAAGAGAGAATTGAGAGAAAATAAACTATAGTCCATTGTTGATGGAACTTATGCTTGAGTCTGCATCCCTTTGTCCCTTGGAGCACTTTTGTGTTCTTCCAAAGCTTGCCTTTTGCTAGTGAGCTTGCTATCGAGAGATGGAGGATTGACGTGGTGGAGGCCCAAGTGGGGGATTCAATTTCTTCGATTCACAGACGTGCTGACAAAGGTTGTATCCATTGTAATATCTGATTTTATAATAATAGAAATATCTTTTCCTGTCCAATAATGTGTGTTTGAATGAATATTGTGTCCATGGGATGATTTCAAATGCTTATACATTGTTGATTATATATGCTAGAATAGATCTAACCCCAATATATATAGTATGCTTGTATTGTTTACTTTTTGTTGAGGAAGTAATTTATCAATTCAAGCTAAAGTTGGAAAGCTCAACGGGGATCTACTTCAGCCGTCCGGAATAAGGTGCGAGGTCTGATCCTTTAATGTTAGATGTTTAATTTCTATTGCATATTGGAAAGGATTGATTTCTGGAGTCAAGCTGTCTGTTGTGGTACCCCAAGCCATAGGAATTTCTCTCTATAACAGAATTGGCAACTCCACTGGGGAGTTCCTAGTAGTTTTCCTTTGGGGGTTTTCTATCGGCATTCAATGACTTTGAATTGCTCTTTCTCTCTTGTTTCTGTGTCGATTCTGGGGGCATGTTTTCCTGGTAGTGTCTGATTGGTGTGAAGTTTGTCTCAGCTTGTCTATTTTCCTTGATTTTTATGCACTTTTCTTCCTGTACGCGAGTTTTGATCTCACAGTCGCGTATACATGCATATTTCTCTGCTATTTCCGCATATACACGTGGGTTTACTGCGAACAGTTGCGTATGCCCTTAGTTTTTCCTTTTAGAGGAATTTAAAAGGTTGCTGGGTGAATTTTGATGATTGTTGAGTCTCCTTTGATACTGCCAGAGTCTGTACACACCTCTGTTTTTTACCAGAGACATTTTTTTTAGGGTAAATTTCTTTTTCTAAGAAGGTTCTTGTCATTGCATTTTTGATTTTTTGTTTTTGAGATTAGTGCATTAGACTTTTTTTACCTTAGTGCTTTGCTTGAGTATTGCTTGAGTGTGCTTGCAGAGTCTGGGGGTTGTAGAATCATTCTTTTGCTTTTTATATCTCATTTTATTTCAAAAAATCCAAAAATATTTGCTTATCATCATGCATTGCATTTTGCATTTTGCATAGTACTTGCACTATATTTGCTTTGGAGTATTAGTCAGGAGTTCATATAGGAAAGATTGCATTTATCATTTGAAGAAAATTGTGCATTTCACGTAGTAGCATACCCCGTTTTCATGGACACAATGCATTTGCATTGATTTTTAGGTGTGCATTTTACTTCATGTTGTGTCATAACACCATTAGTTGCACAGCCATATCCTTCTTTTGAGTAATAAAGCCAATTAAAATCAATGCTTAATTAAAATGAACTACACTATTTTATTTGATAGGGTTCACCAACAAGCTTAGGTTTTAGGGTCTTGGAATAGTTCATTGTGAGTAAATTCTCCAAGACCACTAAACAACAACATGTATGTGTCTGTCCAGATGAGTGTGTGAAATCCTTGGTATAACCAGTGTTCCTCAAGATCCTCCTCTCAAAAGGGAGTTAAGCACGAGGCAGTGTGAGCAATTATTGATTGGGATGACCCCTAGGCATAACTGAGTAGCACCGGAGATATTTCTAGGATTGTATTCATATCTGGGGGCTCTTTCGAGAGTTTCAGGATTTGCTACCCTGCCCATACGGTCAATCCCGCCTGCGACTGTCCGCCTGAGCATTGATTATATTGAGGTGACCTTAGTGGCCTTACCTAGGATATTGAGGGGGTACTTTGCAAGGATTATTCTGCAAGTGTCTTGGCCAGGTTGGGGTTAGACAGCACAGTTGCGTTACGCGTTGAAGTTGAGGGCCACAATAATTGGTTACGTACCTTCGCTTGTTGTGTATGGGAGTATCAAGCCTCTCTTAAGAGAGACATACCTGCTTCATTTGAAAGCTCACTTATCCTACCCTTGATTGCTTGCATTTGGATTTAGATTTTATTGGTGATTTCTCTATGCACGATAGTTTTCCTAGGGTTTGCGTAGATAGAGAGTCTTTTCTATTTTTTGAGTCATTGGGGATTCGGGTGCGGCTCCTCATCGTTCTCATCGTTTAGCAGGGATTCCACCTTCTACGTCTCCTCCTCATTTTGGAGAGAGAAATAGATAGTCTAGGTGGACTACTTCGCACATTGATTCACACACCATGGGAGACCATATAGAAGGTATTCCTGAACCACCTTCTCCCATTCATGTGGAAGATGGGGAGTTTACTCCTACCTATGATCCTTCACCCGACATGAATGAGTTAGGTCCTATGATTTCTGAGATAGGAACCTTTCATGATAGACCTACTCACTCTAGGGTAGATTCCCCATTGATGCATTACCGGTATGGAATGCCGGAGGATATCGTGGCTCATTTCGAACCCACGAGCACTAGTTATGGTAGTTATGGTATGTTTGGTTTTCCCACACATGATTTGGAATTTCATGTTGAGTCTGAGTTCGATCCTAACACTATTTTTGGGGGCACTCTCATTCCTTACCATGCGGAGAGTTTTGGGAGCACTAGTCACATTGCACCTTCCATCCCGGTGGTGGAAGCTACATCACATATTCCTCCTAGGTCTAGGGTTAGTGATCCTATTAGGATACCAGATTCGAGATGAGTGACTATAGGGAATAGTACGTACTTAATTACATAGATCCCTTCTTCCTCTATCCATGGTTCTTCGAATGTTCACCCTCCACCTCATTAACATGGTCCTTCGAGCCGAAATGTTGCTACGAGTCATGTCCGTACTGCGGTTACTAGACCGGTAGTGTCTCAGCTCCATGCACCACCCATTGTTTCGGGAGGTCATGCTCATACTTATAGAGGTCACATTCCTACTTATGGAATGTATATTCCTACTTTCGGAGCATATATTCCTACCTACGAAGTGTCTCATGGGACATCTCATGTGATGACTTATGGACCCTATTATGGGACGCAGTATGGACAGGGTTCTTCACCTTATGGCAGTGGGTATCAACAACCTGCTTACTCTACAAATTACGGATTTGTAGCTCCAAATAGTTAAGGTACACCACATTATGGTGCTTCGATGCCACCCTATATGGGTCAAATGGGAGGAGGGAACTATGGCCAAGGCCATGGTGGTAATCAGGACCTATGTGAATCAGAACTATCAGGGAGCGGTCCATTGACCTCATCATCCTAGGCTCCCTTTCCTCGCAACGCTGAATCTTCCTAACATGTCGAGATTGACGAACGATCCTGTAGCTCATGACCCGGCTTGGATGGATATCCCTACTAAGCTTCCCTCGAACATACCCAAGTTTGAGGGAAAACCAGGAGAGGATCTGAGCGAACACGTTACTACTTTTCACCTATGGTGCTCTTTAAATTCCTTACATCAGGACTCAATATTTTTGAGACTATTTCAACGCACCCTTACAGGGCCTACCGGGAAATGGTATAGAGAGCTACCTAGGGGGGAATTCGCTTTGTTCGATGACCTAGCGATGACTTTTCTTAACCACTTCCAGCTACCAGTGTGTTATGACGTTGGTACTGAATTCTTGTTGACATTTCGGTTGGATAAAGCCACACATATCTCGGATCACATCCAAGAGTGGCGTAGACGGAAGAGGTTAATTAAGGCCTTTATACCGTAGGAATTCCTCCTCGAATGGTTCCTTAAGTCGTTATTTCCGTATATA
This sequence comes from Pseudotsuga menziesii, assembly GCA_001517045.1. Taxonomy (NCBI): domain Eukaryota; kingdom Viridiplantae; phylum Streptophyta; class Pinopsida; order Pinales; family Pinaceae; genus Pseudotsuga; species Pseudotsuga menziesii. The sequence goes on along the minus strand of LPNX010810280.1, from coordinate 82,310 downwards.
GCGAAGGATGTTTCTACATCCGGAGTGCAGAATGAGGAACAAGCGAGTTTTAGGGCACAAAAGCTGGACTTGATTTATGCTTAGTCTGATTTGTTATATGAGATCATTCCCAATGNCTACTTTTTGTGTTCGTATTTTCGACATATCTCCCTGTTTTTTTACTCAAATTTCAATCAGGAGAGCTCGTTGGATGCGGAATTTGATTCCGCATCCAACGAGCTCTCCCAATCGAAATTTGAGTAAGAACACAATGAGATATGTCGAAAATACGAACAAAAAAAGTAGTTTTTTTTAATGACAAATATGTCAATTCAACCATTATGGTTGACTTATTTTATTGAAATTCTATTGGTTCTTGAATTCCAACTCACAAAAACTTATTTTGGCACATTTTCTTATAAGGCCCATTTTAGAACCCAAATTTCCTCTAATGCCGCGTTCTAGTTTCGACCCCAAAGTTAAACCTGGACCACATGCCGATGGCATTGTCGGTTGTGCGAGTGTTAAACCTGCGGATTTGGTTGCAAAACAAGTTAGTCAATTTCAATCAACCAATCTGCTTCGGGACAAGCTATGGCTTCATCTCAACCCGCCCAAATGGCGAGTGTGCTTTCAGTATAATCATTGGACCAGAAGGGTAATCAGTAGCCTAGACAGAATAAAAAGAAGGGTAAGAATAATCGTAAGGGTGGGAATAGGAATGAGAATGCTAATAATAATGGAAAGAACACCTGTGATGCTGGGGGGGACAAGCAAGCTAAACGCAAGGTTAAATTCCCTTGCAAGTTGTGTAAGGATGATCACCTCACTTACTTGTGCCCTTGTATTGATGAAGCCTCGAGATTCTTGGCATAGGGCCCAACCGTGCTAACTAACCCTTTACCTCACAATCAAAATATGAACTCGAGGACCCATGATCAGTCTGGTGGTGATCAAGATCCACCGGAGGGTAGTGGTCATGGTTGCATTAACATGGTATGTGCTGCGAAAGTTGTGACCCGTGCGAAGGACTATGGTTCGTCACAACCCATCCCAGAAAAGGAACCTGATCCACCAGGGTATCCTTTGCGTATTGAGAAACCTGTGGATAAACCTAAAGCTGCACCTCACATTTCTAAGGGAGTCCTTAAGCGTTTGGGGCACAATCCTAATGCTCGAGCCACCTAGAGCTATCCAGTTGTCGAGGATTTGGGCCACACTCCTTGTGCGATGTCTGCATTGGAAGTGCTTCAGAGTTGCCTTCGCAAAGGAAGGCTTTGCTTTCTGCCCTTGGTGTGAATGATGATGATTCTTCCTCTGTGATTAAATTTGAAACTGCAGGACTTCAGCCTCACTTTCCTTACTATGTGTCTCTTTTGATTCACGTAGAATGTCTTAACATGACCATCAAGCGCACTATGATTGACGAAGGCACTGCCGCTTCTGTGATGTCTTTATCATATTGGAAGGGTTTAGGCTCCCCTGAGCTGTCTAAATCAGTGACCATGTTAACTACATTTGATGGGAGATTGTTTAGGTTGCACGAGATCCTTCCTTCCCTTAAGGTCCGTTTGGAAGGAAAGACTGTTGCGATAGAGGTCAAGGTCATTGATGCGCCCCTTTACTACAATCTCTTGCTGGGTAGGAATTGGATGTACAGTATGCAAGTCATTGCTTCTTCCCTATTTCACGTTGTATGTTTTCCATTAAACGGGAAGATAGTCATGATTGATCAAATGACATTCAAGAATCCACCTGTTACTGCATCTTCGAGAAATTCAATCTAGATCATTGAACACTCTCAGCTGGCAACTGGGAGTGTGTCCATAGGCATGTATCCATCCCTCATGGGAAGCTTTAGTTGTCCTGCAACGATCCTTATGATAGGGTCTAGTTCCAGTGAGGCTTCAACATCTATGATATCAGTGTCTTTTTGCACGAGTCATATGGAAGACCCTTGGGTTCTTCCTACATCGAGTACTTCGAGTGAGCCCATCGTGATGAGCGTGCCATTGCCTGCAACTATGATAGCTTATCAAGCCAATCTTGAGTGTGTTGTAGAGCCCAGTCTGTCCTCTTCACAGATAAAGGAAGAGGACCCTTATGTGCTGCCGACATGGGCAGTGCAGTCTTCTCATGCACACAACTGCCTTGATACTATTTTCCCTTTAGATGAAGCGATTATTGAGGCCATGTCGGGAGTTGAGCCACCATGGGAGGAACTTCATCATAGATCTTACTTTCTTCCTGAGCTTGACCGCTTGGAGCGTGAGGAATTTAGGGCGGTTCTTAGTGAGAGAATTGGTAGTCCTATGGTTCCATTAAGCTCTCTTATTCCGATGGTTGATGGAAACATGGCTAACATATCTTCAATGATTCCTATCAATATCTCTCGCGATCTTGGCAGGATAGAGAATGTCTATATTGGGGTAGAATGTTCCCATGCTGAGATTCTAGAATACACCAAGCTATTCAAAGAATTTCGTGATATATTTGCTTGGTCTTACAACGAAATGCCAGGAATCGACCCTTGGATTATCGAACACGATATTAAGACTTATCCCAATGCTAAGCCTGTTCGACAACGTTTACATGTAGTGAATCCTAGGAAAGCACCCACGATTAAGGCAGAGATAGAGAAACTGTTGAAAGCCGGTTTTATCTATCCTGTTCCCTTGACAGAGTGGGGTTCAAACCCCGTTCCGGTGGATTAAAAGCAGGGAGCGATCCACATATGTACTGATTTCCGTGATTTGAATCGTGCTTGTCCTAAGGACAATTTCCCCACGTCATTTATTGATCATATTTTGGATGAGTGTGCAGGTAGCGAGGTTTTTTCCTTTATGGATGGATTTTCGGATATAATCAGATACAAATTAGACCCGAGGACCAACATAAGACTGCATTTATTTGTCCTTGGGGAACTTTTGCATATCGAAAAATGCCTTTTGGCCTTAAGAATGTCGGAGCTACTTTTTTAGCGGGAAATGACCTTGATCTTCCATGATCTCAAGTATATTATCAAAGTATTTTTGGATGACCTTGCTGCTCATTCTCATATGAGAATGCATCATTCCTATCACTTGAGATTGGTATTCGAAAGATGCCACCATTATTTGGTTAGGCTAAATCCTCATAAGTGCATATTTTGTGTGAAGTCAGGTCGCTTGTTAGGATTCATCGTTTCTAAAGAGGGTATAAGAGTCGACCCTCTGAAGGTGGAGGCAATACTTCAATTGTCTCCCCCAAAAAATATTCATCATCTTCAATGTTTGCAAGGCATGGAAAATTTCTTACAGAGATTTGTTGTCAATTTTGCCAATTTGACTAAAGGATTCATGCATCTTTTGAAGAAGGACACCACCTTTTGTTTGGATGAGCGAGCTCAGGAGTCCTTTGATGCGCTCAAGCGAGCCCTAGCATCGACCCTGGTGATTAGTCCGCCAGACTATAGCCGTGATTTTCTACTTTATGTGGCCACGTCCATGGAGACGATTGGGATGGTTTTGGTTCAAGAGGATGAGGAGCTCCAAGAGCATGTCATATACTATCTAAGCTGGAACCTTATTGACGCAGAGATTTGTTATTCTCATGTTGAGAATATTTCCTTAGCTACTGTACATGCGGTTCAACAGTTGAGACATTATATTCTCCTTCGCCAGACCTTGGTTGTAGCCCATGTCAATCCATTTCAATTCATCCTCACTCGAAGGATGATTGGGGGAAAATATAATAAATGGATTGTCATCCTGCAAGAATTCGATCTCGAATTTGTTTCTGCAAAATCGAATAAATCCAGAGTTGGTTTGTGAAGATACCTTTGTCGATGAGCACATCTTCTTAATCTCAACTTTAGACCCATGGTATGGGGATATCATTCTATATCTACAAACATTGAAGGTCCCTACTCACCTCTCACGGGATGAACACCGACGATTATGTCACGTGTCTAAGAATTACCTCATAGTGGTTAACATTTTATACCGCCATGGGGTAGATTCCATTTTACGATGTTGTTTAACCCATGAAGAGGATGAGGTAGTGCTGAATGAATGCCACGGAGGGGCGTGTGGTGGTCATTTATTTGGGCTTTCTATAGCCCAAAAAATATTAAGAGCAAGTTATTTCTGGCTGTCGTTCTTTAAGGATCGTGTAGATGTGGTCAAGAGATGCCACCCTTGCTAGGTGTTCACACGTAATATGCACTCGAAACCTGCCTCATTACATCCCATCATCACCACCGATCCCTTCACTAAGTGGGGGCTTGATTTTATGGATTGCAACCCAGCTTCTGCTGGGGGGCATCATCATATCATAGTGGCTATTGATTACTTCACGAAATGGGCTGAGGCTATGCCTACAGTTAAATCTGATGGTGAGATAGCCGCACTATAAAAACCCCAAATTTTCTGAAAAATTTAAAATTTTTAATTTACATAATAATAACATAAATACAGTCAACTAATCATTTAATTAGTTAAAGGTTATCAACTTATTATTCAATTTAATCTGTTATTTGCATAAAGTGATAGAACCATATTTTCAGTTTACTGACTTGTTTCTTTATGTGAACACAAAGTGGGATGTCATGAAAAACTGGGCTTACTTAGCTTTCGAGCTAATGCATAAAGTTCCTTCTGTCTTTACAGATTATAGGTAGGGGGATTGGCTAGTGCAAGTAAAGATTCCAAGGTCTTTAAGTACAAGTTTGTTGCAGTTCAAAGTTCAGTAAGACATTAGTAGCTAAGCACCTAACAATGCTTACTGAGGTAAATCCAATATTTGTTCTTAATTTCCCGTAGAGGCAACTTTATCATTCTTGTGATTACTGAACTGTTTGATAACTATCAAAGTTATCAGTGTTATAAGATAGCACAATCACTCTTACTTTGTAAAGTATATAAATGAGGGGTTTACATTTACCGCTACCAAACTAACTATCCACTGATAGGGATAAAACTCAAGCTGATGAATTAGGTCTTATTTTCATCGCTACTGAATTAACACATACTAAAGCTTATCTTAGGTTGAAGAATAACCTACTGCAAAATTAATTAATATTTTTAATCAAAAGAAAGTACAACATAAAGTTTCAAGGTGTAGCCTCTACGTTCAAAATCTTCCACTTAGAGGCTTCATCTTTATAGGTGATAAATTATAAGTTAAGGACATTTAATCCAGATGATGCATTCATCAAATTTTATAGTTGCCAAATCCTTTAGTAAGTTTTTATCCAACTTGAATGACTATGGCAAGACCATAAAGGTTACATAATGACTCAAGACTTATTATGGTTGAATTTTACAACTTCTTTTAAGTATACCAATAGTATACTCTATAACTTTAATATAAATATTTGTGAAACTCTTGTAAGACTAATATATTTTTTTAACCATAATTATTACATTTTTATCCTATGATCATGTTACAAACTTGTTCTAAATATAACTCTTAGAGTCTATACATTAAACCTTTCAAGTCTACACTAGACATATCAAGATTGTATAAAAGATGAATTATTACATCTCCCCTCTAGATATAGTGTTCTTAAAATAAAAGTTTAACTCACATAAAACGTGTTACAAGATCCTTTACTATCTTGTTTGGATGCATCATGATAAACTTAGAATTATTGTTTGTTTGCATCACAAGGGATAATATTATAATACGGGGAACAATATAACATAACAAACTATAAGATTTGTTAACCCTTGCATCGATGGAAGTTTCAATGATAGGTTTACAAAATAACAAAGTTTTCGTCATTACTTTTAAATCTTAGGTTGAATTCCATAGAGGTTGTAATATAACCCTCGAGCAGTCCAATAATTGTTTACACGACATCTGCGTGATTGATCATATAAACTATGTAAACTTACCCACCGTGACAAATTATTGCATGGCAACGTGGCTCCATTTTGGCCATGCATTTGCAGGTTAAAAAGAGTATTCTCCAAAACCTAACTTATTCTTCTCCCTCGCCTTCGGGCTCTCATCCATTCTATGTAAGGAAGCCCGCTACTACATCGCCTGTGTAATGTTGCATTTTTCTACGGCTTCTCCCTAACTAACTTGCCCCACTGCACAAATCGTGGAGGCTGTTTCGTGGGGTTTCTGTTCCTCTTGTGTTGTTCATGCTCCTGTTTGTCTCTTCGATATCTCCATTGATTAACTTGGGCTCTGGATCATGATAGTTTTTTAACCCTTCTCCAGGAAGAAACATTACAGCTGTAGGGTTTTACCATTGTCCGTCGATTAGCTGGGTTTTCTTTTGCTATCAGTGGTTGAGAGTGTTGTAATGTCGTTCCTTTGTCATTGAATGGCAGGTTCCTTGCTCATGCTGGTCGTGGCGTAACTATGTGGGACTATCCACTGTTAAGGTAACATAAATACTTCATTTTCCTTTAATATCATTGCTAAAAATCTTGTCAATACATTTCTTTTGCATTTAGTATAAAAACTAACAGTCGGCTGTACACTGGTTTTGCATATATAACCTGCTACTTTTCTCTACCTGCAAAAGGAGTATGGGTTACGGCGATACAGCCACGGTAAGCCCTGGTTTCTCCATGGCTCATCCACTTTGTGTAAACCCTTATGGGGGTTACGAGGGGTGGGTCATTGCATCCTAATAGACCCTCATGGATTTTGGTTGTTTGTTTGCTGTTAAACATCTTGGGTTAATACCCTAGCTCCATTGCAGAACTCTCCGGCTTCGACCGTGAATGTAAATATTGTTTTTGCAATTTTTACTGTGTTTAAAGTAATGAATAGGCTGTGATCCTTCATGTGTACTTTTCTTATTACGGCCGTGGGTTATTAAACAAGACTGGGTTTTACAGTCATTAATTTTGTATTATTTTGGATGGATAGGGTTTTTACCCTTAGTTATTATACAAGTTTTACATAATGTTTCCTTTCTCTGCATTCCTTCTGTACTTTCAAGTATTGAACATTCGAAAGCTTACTTTGTTTTTAATTTATAATACGGTTGTGAGTAAAATACTGTTAGTTCCACTGTCTGTTGATTTACTTCCTGTACAAACTGCATTTGTTTACTGTTAAAAGTATTAGCATTAGGTATTCTATACCTCGTTTCTAATTTAACTTTCTTATTACTAAGAATTTATAAGTATTGTTATATTGTTTATACCTTTTAACAATATAGGGTTTTTATATCTTTCCTTTTTACAATAAAATTTAAGTACTGTTAGTGTACCTGTACTTATATCTCAGACTATATAAATAGTTCTAAAATTTACTTGCATTAATAAAAAAAAACACTATTTATGTTAATAATGATAATATTATTGTATTACATATAATATTATCATTATAGTATCTATATTATCTTTCTATGATTTCTATAACCCCTATATTGATATCCTTAGTTTATTTTTATAAATATATCGAGTATAGTACTTTGTTAAATAACTCTTATGTAATTTATACTCATGCTATCTATGTGCTTTTGTAATTAATTTGTTTTCTTAATTATGATATGTATTTATATATATACTTTTAGAATTTAATCCAACTCTGTCCAGAGTTTATCTTATAAGCACCAATATTAATCTTTAATCCTATTCTAAAATAAAAACAAATGTAAAAAAGCTCTGGGAACTTGTTTGAGCTTAGTCCCGATAAATGAAAGAAAATAATGGAATGAAATACATCACAAAACATTTATAAAAATTTAGACTAGATTGGTTAGTTTAGTTTGACAGTAGTATCAAATCATTATATAACTATTCCTACTTTTAGTTTATTATTAAACATATCGTAGTGAAGTTATTTTAATCTGGAAAGAAGGAACTGTATGGTAAAACAGTAAATAAATCCAGTCTAAATCTACTCTCCTATTTACTCTTTACAATATAAAATTACTGAAAGTAAAATACAGTTTCAGGAAGTAGTTTTTAACTAAGAACTCATACAACTGTCAATGAAATATCTTTTCTGGAAAAAGTTTAAGAAACAAACTACTACTCTGAAATCTCATCATGCTATTTTTACTTAAATTTACCCCTGTGCTGGAGTACGGTCCGGTAAAACCTAGATGTGGAAAAATACAGTGGGTATTTATCTTTCATCAACAGATTCTATTACTGATAAACTAATAACATCTACTTCACTAAACCCATAGAACTTTTATATTAAAACATTCTACTATTCACAAATTATTAAAACATAGACAGTCAAGTGATAGAACCTATTTTCAACTTTGGGACAACAACAGCAATGGGAGGCCATTCCTCCCTACCAAATCCTGGAGAGTGCTCAAACAATGACTTCTCAGGACCCCTGAGCTTGTTCTGGTCTCCCTGGCTGGAACTAGGTGCAGCAAAGTCAAATACCAGTCTTCAAACTCAGTATTAATCCAGAACTTATCAGTAAGTTCTCCCAGCTAAAAAGCTGTAAATAACCAAGTTACTGCAGCAATCCTCTCCAAACAACTTCCTTATTGATTTCCCTTTTTCCTTAATGAATTTCCTGAATATCATTCACCTGAATGAATTCTCCTTGGAAATATTTGAGCCCTCTCAGCTCTCTCTTCATTGAGTACTTTTAAAAGATTGCCTAGGTCTTTTTGGGTTAGTTGTCATTTAATGAGCCACCTGCTCTGATCCCACTTTCTTGGGGGATCATGACCCCAAATATAGGGAAGTTGCCACCTGCAACTTAGGAAGTGTTTGAGGATGCTGCCACTTGTCTTTTTCCCTCCACCTAGTTCCATCCACCAGTTTGACCAGTAACCTCTTTTTAACAGCTCTCCCATGCTGTTGTCTCCACAATTTATTTATTAATAATAAAATATTCTGAATTATATTCCACTTCTGTTGACTCTGCTGAGTCATCAGTTCCTACTTAGCATTAAATTTAACATAATGTCTCAGGAATATAATAAAAACAATGAACATTAATTTACAAAATTGGGGTATGTGACACGCACACTTCGTATTCAACTAGATTATTACTCAGTTTGGGATTATGAAAGAGCTTGTCACTGACCATGGCTCGCACTTTCAGAATCGTATCATGGAAGAGTTGGCATCAAAGTTAGGTTACAAGCAAGAGAATTCCTCCTCTTACTACCCTTAAGCGAATGGATAGGTAGAAGCAGTGAACAAATCACTCAAATCCATTCTCCAATGAACCATTGCACAGAGCAAGAATAATTGGCACATCATGTTATATCCTGCTTTGTGGGCGTATAGAACCACTGTTAAGACTGCCACAGTTTTTTCTCCATATCAACTTGTACATGGAGTGGAGTCGATATTGCCGGTTGAATGAGAGATTCCTTCTTTGAAGCTAGCGGTAGAACTCTTACCAGACACTTCACCATTGGAGGAGCGTTTGGTCCACCTTGAGCAACTTGATGAGAAGCGTTGAGATGCCTTGGTGGCTCTAGAGGTAAATAAACGTCGTGTAAAGGTCCAGTACGATAAGTCTGTCTGTCCAAGGAGGTTTAGTGAGGGAGACTTGGTCCTTTTGTGGGATCAACTGAAAGAACCCTTGGGGGCAGGAAAGTTTAACCCCATGTGGCGTGGTCCTTACGTCGTCAAACATGTGTTAGAGAAGGGTGCTTATGAGTTAGTGGATTATGAGGGAATGACCTTAACGGAGCCTAAAAATGGGCTCTATCTCAAGAAGTACTATGCATGATTTTTCTCCAAGGCTGGTTATTGTATATTATTGTACAGTTTGCATAGTTAGGTCTTTTTCTTATCGTGATCAGGTTTTTGATTAGTTTCGGTTTCTTTTGGCAGATGTCAATGGAATCTTCCACCTACATAGGATTCGTGGATGGTGCAAGCCGTCACACTCAACACTCATCCTCTGCTGCTTGGGTGATTTATAATCCTATGGGTCAGGTACTGTCTTTAGGAGGCATATGTCTACGGCCATCTTCCAACAACGTTGCTGAATATATTGCCGTTATTGAGCTTTTACAGGATGCCATTTCACATGGAATTCTTTCTCTTGAGGCACGTCTTGATTCGAAGTTAGTAGTGTCACAAATTAATGGTTTGTACCATGTTAGAGATCCGACATTATTAAGAAGATTCTTACGTGTGAGATTATTAGAACGACAATTTGACAATATAACATACATACATGTTCCAAGAATTAATAATCAAGTTGCTAACTCATATGCTAACTATGTGTTAGATTGGCATTTGTTTCATACACAATAAATTCATCACAAACACAAATTTTTACACATGCAAATAAATAAACCGATCATCATAAGAGTTTTTATAAACATCCAAAATGTGATAATACATAGTGTCATGATACAAAAATGGGGCTCTCGAGCCACTAGAATATAATACACGGTAATACAAAATGTGTCACTCCCAGGTCTCTAAGCTTGTGGAGGAGGAGGGGGGTTGTGATCATGGAATGTCACTACGGCTCTAGCTAGCCATCGGAATAATTGCACCCATGCTCATGGTACACCCACCACCTGGCACTACATAGCCTCAGGCAAGTCCTCGACTTGTGCCATGGGAACTCTGTGTGTCAACCTAATGAAGTTGGTATGAATGCTCTGGAGCGTCTGCTCCGCATCCACACCCATGATATCATCTCCTCTTCCCCTCCGTCTGTGATGAGGGAAGCCTTCAGGCCGTCGTGGTCCCACATTTGCATGCAAATGGTAGATGTCACTATATATTGTCACCCAAAAACATGTCTTTTGATTTTATATAATCAGAAAACAAAAAAAAAATTAAATAACTCAAAAATTTAAAAAGAGGGTTGAGATTCGTTACCTATGTCACCATATGCCGATCCTGGTGGTAGTGGCATGTATGGGTCCCCCCGAAAATCTATCCCTGCATAGGGGTAGTCATTAATGGCAACTATCTGTCATCGCCACCACGGAAAGAAATCAGCTGGGTAAGGGTTGGCCACCCTACCTCCCCCCAGTCTGCGCATAGAATCTACCCAACACCGTTGGGCCAGATCTCAAACCCCGTGAAGAGGAACGTCAACTCTGGGGCTCAATCCTGGAACACACTCAAAGAAAAATGTGCTCAATATGCTGCTGAACCTGAAGTTCCGCACTCTTCCTGCCTTACACTCACTGAGCTGATGTTTCATGTTGCTCAGTAGTGTAGTGCTCCAGTCATAGACCATGGGTCGCATGCACTCCACTACATAGAACATCAGAGGCCGCGAGGCCTGGTGGAGTGAAGCCAAGCCTGCTATCCTACCCAATGTCAATAGAATGGCCTTTAGGCCTAGCACCTGTATAGAGTTGGTTTGGACCTGAATCCCCACCTTCTCTGTGTCTGGATAACAGTACACTGCAATGTACTCATCGATAGTTAGGCCACCTCCGGGCCCACCACGAGAACGAAGGTTCACTACCTCCCCCCATTGGGAAAGTACAGTAATAAAGTATATGTCCTCCACCTCTATGGTGAGGGACATCTCATCTATCTAAAAGGACTCAGAGTCTGGATCCCAATAATCCACCAGCATCTGCAATAGTCTTTGTTTGGCCCTCAAGCTGCCAAGACACTAAAACTTGTAGAGTCCACATGCATGTAGCGCTCATTGAGCCATTAAATCAGCCCTTACTACCTCCTCTACATCACCATCTTCACACTCTTTCCACTCTAGGACCATCCTGCACAAAAAATTGCAAGTTTTCCCATTAAATTACTCAAAAAACCTTATGCGCGGCCGCATATGCGACTATTTTCCAAACAGCCGCATATGTACGCGGATTTGGGGGCATTTTCTGCGTATAGATAGCCCTATACACTAAAAACCCCTCGATTTTCGCATGGGCCGCAATTCCTTTTTTTAGTTTGGCCTAGAAACCTCAAATGACCATGGAATTTCATAAAAAATGCATTGAAATGGAAGAGAAGAGCATGGGTAAGTACCTAGAAGAAACAGTTGTGGATTCTGCCGGCTGGACCTCCTGGAATTTGTTGTTAAAAGTATGAGCTCAATTGGGTAAAAATTTCAAATGTTTTATAATGTTTTGAAATATTTACTATTTATAGAAATGTTTCAAATTTTTGGAAATTTTTACCCCATTTCCTATAGTTTGGACTATTTCTAATCATTTTGGACCGTTTTTGACCTAATTTATGATGTAGGAGACCTTTTCGAGTGCTGTTTCAGCCATTGGATTGACTTGTTCATGCCGATTTCATGTATCATGTCTAAACTGGCATATAGGTTAGGTTTCATCACCATTTTCATTTTGCATGACCTTATGACCATTTCATCATAGCCTTAGGTACAAACCCACTCTATTATGTCACGGAACCTTCTTGCTGCTTTAGAAGTGGTATGATATGAGTGGTAGAGCTTGACCTTACATGGGTACCCTAGTTAGTGCCTTATTTTCATTTGGTTCCCATGCTAACATTTTGTCTTTTAGGGTGTGGGAGTCCTTTGTATAGTATTGCCATGACATTTCGCAAGAGACTCATACTCCTCTTGATCTTTTTGTTGGCCTATGTCCCTCAGGTCTCCTGTATGTCAAGTTGTAATTGCATTATCATGAGCTTTGCCTGCCTTATTGAGCTTTACGCTGGCTTCCATGACATTGCGTTTCATCCATATAGCCCGAGCTTGTCTCATGTCTAGCCATGCAGAGCCATTTTATATATCCTTTGCAGCTTGATTCCCTTTTTACTGGGAGGGGATTTACCCCCGAGTGTCGATATCCTACACATGTGTCCTTGCATTGAGCATAGGTATGTTCCACTGTTTGGAACTAGTTTGTTTACCCCTATGAAACTCGTATCCTCCTAGTCTGTAACTATAAAGCCATTTTATTCTTTTTCAATTTTTTTAAATAATTGAAAAAGTCCAAAAAAATAAAAAAAACCAAAAAGCCGGAAAAGGAAAGATGTTATCTTTGGCAGCTGTCAAGTCGGGTTGCCTTCGAACAGAGCACTGTCTATCACATCCGTTGGTTGGGTTTATAGTTTGACTTTAGGAGTTGTACTCGTTTATCTGAGTTTATCTCTGCCGACTGGTTAAGCTTTCAGTCCCTATGGAGCCTCTGTCGATGCCTCCTGTGTTGCAGAGATGTCCCAGTTTGTATATTGAGTCTATGCTGCCTTTATTCAGTCACCATTTGCCATTATGCTCTTGTTCGAAGGAAGTTGAAACTTGAGTTAGCCATTCCTCAGTTATCTTGACTTTGCATGTCGGCCATTCCCGGTATAGATACTAGTTCGTGCACATTATGATTGAGTCCTTCCACATCATACAACTTTGTTGAGTACCTCGTGTTGGATGATGGGGGATGCCTTAATGCCCTCCTTCCATCGGATTTCATCCCACTGACTTCAAATCATTTATTCTGGGATTGGAATCTAGAATCATTTTGAGTGCCTTGAGACTTGCAGTCATTAGTGGCAGGTTCTCTCGCCATCGACAGTCTTTGGGAATACATCAATGTCCCCTGATCGATGGATCCTCTCAAGTGTTCGACCTCAACACATGTATTTACACTTGTTAGTTTGCACTCTAGTACCTTTATTCCCATTTTCATTATCGATGGGTGATCTCGCGTCTATTAACGGTATACATCAATGACCAGTAATTAGATGATGGACTACTATGTTCGACTTCGACACCTCTATTCACAAAGTAGGACATGTACTCGTAGCGGTTTGTGTAGAAGACCTTCCATATTGGTGGCATCTCTTATATGCTACCTACTTGATCGTGCCAGTGCTCATAAGATTTCAGCTCTCATGACTTGATTCCAGTATATGTCAGACATTTCCAGCTATTATGGAGATCATGGTCCTTTGTTGCACCGAGAGGCACTCTACAACTCAGTATGGGGGAGATCTTGTAACTTGATGTAACGTTACTAACGTTTGTAACATGTCGGCCAAAAATAATAGTGGTAGTGAATATTATGGGAGAGATCTTGTAACGTGATTTAACTTTTGTAACGTTTGTAACATGTTGCAAAAAAAATAGTTATAGTGAATATTATGGAAGAGATCTTGTAACGTGATGTAGTGTTTGTAATATTGAAGTAACTGATGTAGAAAGTAGTAAATATTTTGTCAGCCTAATAATCTAAGGTGGTAATGTTTCATTTGAAATATAGTTGCTATATTAATACTCTCTATCTAATTTGTGCATGGGAGTTAAAAAAAAGGCACCTATGCCTCTACCTGTTCATGATAGACGAGAGAGGACAACTTTCTGTTCAGTTTCCATTTGTTTGAGTGATAATCATGATGATTCCTGTACATTATTTCATGCTCATCGCACTCTTGCACAATTTCAAAGGAAGCATAGACATCTAAACCCAATTTTCTATGAAGCTCATTCTTGCCATTAACTGCAACCCCATCAACTTATATTCCCTTCGCCACTTCTACGACCTGTCAGCACTCTAGAATTTAAATTATACTTTTGATATTTATTTAGATATTGAATTTTGATATTTCTTCAATTAAATTATACTCATTGATCTAAAGGATTAAGATACTGTTTTTACTATTTTGTGACGCTCCAAGTTGTATTTTTAGCGGATTACAGTAGAAATATTGACTTGCATTTGCAAATATGGTCACGTGTTCATCACCTTCAGACTACGCTTCAACTTCTACCGATGAAAAATTGGTTAGTTTGGATTTGTCAGATCATGGACCTTCAAAATTCATGAGCTCTGGAGTTCAATGGAAGACTATACAAGCAGAAGGGTCTACTTTCAAGGGAAAGGAAAATGAAATAATTAGTGGAGTAGGTGACTTTGATGAATTAACCGATCTAAAAGTTGCGATTCCAAATAATTTAGAAGAAGAAATCTATAAAATAAAAAGCGCGATGTATAAGAATCCCAAAATTAAAAGGAGGATTCGTCGAATTCTGAATAATAGAGAAACAATTGAAATGGATGAAGAGCAAGCAACGGGTACCTTATGTGGTTGTTGTTATGGGAGATTTCAATGTAAAAATATGGTGAAGTGTTAAAATGGGCATGAATTTTGTTTCGAATGTATAAGGATGCGGGTACAATAAATCATTTATGGAGGTCTTAGAGCACATGGTTCTCTATCTTGCACAGTTATTGCTAGCTATAATGAGTCAATTCCGTCATCAAAGATTCAGAGAGCTCTTACAAAGGATTCCCTTGAAAAATATGAAGATATCGTTGTCTCACGACGCTATTGTAGAAGCCAACCTTGAAGGATTAGTTTACTGCCCATTTTGTACCATTCCATATGAGGCAGATAAGTGTCTACAAGTTTTGGACTGTTAAAACCCTAAATGTTTGAAGTCTTTCTGTATCAAATGCAATAAACTGAGTCACTTACCGTTATCCTATGAATAGGTTCTGAAAATATCTGGCACTGCTCTTTGTAGGGAATTTTAAGACAGGATGGCAAACGCTATGCTAAGAAAATGTAACATTTGTAAGGTGGGTTAATAAAGATGGATGGGACCTGCAATAGGGTGATATGTAGGTGTGGAAACACAATGTGTTATATTTGTTCAAAGAAAATTGGCACTATAGAATATAACCACTTTTGTCATTGTAAGTATTTCAGTGGCAGAGATCCTGGGAAACCCTGTCTGAGGTGTAACAGGTGTAACTTCGTGGATATTGTGGTAGAAGATAAAGAGGCTTTGCATGCTAAGGAGGAAGCACTGTAAAATTCATTTAGTAGACATGGAACCTAAGCTATTTGATCTGAAAATTGGACCTCCTATAAGAGAGATAACAGAACAATCACCTAAAGAGTAGCAGAATCATTATTTACACTGTCCTTAACTTTTTACTCCACAAGGGACTCTCCTGCCAAAACAAATGTCTGTGAGAAAAAAAACTGAATATAGGGGAGATGTTGTAATGTTCCTATTTAACAAAATAATAAAAAATAAAAAATTTAAGTATCCCCCCAAAAAATGTTGGTCGTGCACATGGTTTTAAAACCATGTGAAGGCCTCTAAACAACCCAACCCATGGTTTTATTGTACATGGTTTAGGAGGGCCTTGCAAATGGTTTTAAAACTATGTGAAGGCCTCCTAAACAACCCATGGTTTTAGGAGGGCTTTGCACATGGTTTTAAAACCATGTATGGGGTAGATGTTGTAATGTTCTTTTGTAACAAAATAAAAAATAATAAAAAACATAGTATTAAATATTAATAATAAAAATATTATATGTCAACCTTAAATAAAAAGATGTGTCTTTTGGTCTGAATCACACAAAAGTTGATAGTTGAGTGCAATACTTAAAAAAGAGGTTTTCACCTCCAAATATTTGATCCCTCTCGGCGCTTGATAGAGCCTAGGATTTGGATCTATGCTAGTATATCTTCATCATGGAGATTATGATCTATGTATATTGTACGTGGCGATGACCACTTATGTGATATCTTGTATCATGCCTATTCATGGCCATTGTACTCTTATGTATCCGGGAGTGCTATATGTATTTGCAGTTATGTGTAGAGTTGTATCATTGCATTATGTTGGTTGGGTGGCTGGTCTTCCATTTGTGATTCTTCATCACTCCACTTCTGGGATGGACTTATAATGTATTTTGGCCATCGTATGACCCCTCTAACCTCACACATTAGGGGGCATCTATTATAGCTAATTTTACCACTCCAGGTGAATCACACTTATATGGCCTTTTCCCTGTCCCTCTGCAGACACCTTGGACCCCTTGGACCATCTTTTGTCCTTTGATGTTCTCTTGACCATCCCTAAAAACATGTGAAAAATGATACACGCAATTTTTAAACCTCTAATTGCATATGTACGCGGGTTTGACCACTAAAACTGCGTACATCCGGATGTGTACAAAATCCAAATCCTTTTGGAGTTTTCCTTGACATGGATCCGACTCACTTGACTCTTGGCCTTCCATATGCCTTGAGATCGCTCATATTCGACCTTTCATTATCCCTTTGAAAAGCTATATAAGGAACTTTTTGGTACATTGAAGGCATAAGAGAGAATTGAGAGCAAAGAAACTATAGTCCATTGTTGCCGGAACTTATGCTTGAGTTTGCATCCCTTTGTCCCTTGGAGCACTTTTGTGTTCTTCCCAAGCTTGCCTTTTGCTAGTGAACTTGCTATCGAGAAATAGAGGATTGAAGTGGCAGAGGCCCAAGTGGGGGATTCAGTTTCTTCAATTCACAGACGTGCCGATAGAAGTTGTATCCATTGTAATCTCTGATTTTATAATAATAGAAATATCTTTTCCTATCCAATAATGTGTGTTTGAATGAATATTGTATCCATGGGATGATTTCAAATGCTTATACATTGTTGATTATATATGCTAGAATAGATCTAACACCAATATATATAGTATGCTTGTATTGTTTACTTGTTGTTGAGGAAGTAATTTATCAATTCAAGCTGAAGTTGGAAAGCTTAATAGGGATCTACTTCAACCGTTCGGAATAAGGTACGAGGTTTGATCCCTCAATGTTAGATGTTTAATTTCTATTGCATATTGGAAAGGATTGATTTTTGGAGTCAAGCTGTCTATTGTGGTACCCCAAGCCATAGGAATTTATCTCCATAATAGATATTGATAGTCATCTCCTAATGATACCTTCTAAGGAGTGTTCGTTTCTTCAAGTCTTGACAGAGTTTTCTTCTTCCGTGTCATGTGCTTTGAAGCACCACTATCAATAAGCCATGTATCTTCTCTAGGTGTTATAGACCTGGAGAGTGTAGAGAATAATACATATTCTTCTTTTGTTAGTCTCTTTCGAGGTCTTTCTTCCTCATCCTCATCTTCAGATAGATGAGCATAATGTCAATTGTTGTTGTTCTTCTTCTTTGGTGATGGACACTCTCTAGCAAGGTATCCTATCTTATGACAGTGGTAGCATTGATACTTTGAGTAATCCTTTTTTTTGAAAATTCTTCTTGGAAGGTTTCTGGTTACCTTTATTGAAGGTTGATTGTTTTATTCCCGTTATAGCGGATTTCACCACACTAGGTGAATCACACATTGTATGGCATTCCCCTGTCCCGCTGCAGACTCATTAGCCCCTATGGACCACTTTTTGTCTTTTGATGTGTCCTTGATCATCCCTAAAAACATAAGAAAAGTGATATACGCGGCTTTTACCCCAATAACCGCGCACATACGCGGATATTCCCCCTATAGTCGCATACATCGGGATGTGTGCATAATCCAAATCCTTTTGGAGCGTTCCTTGACTTGGATCCGACTCATATGACTCATGGCTTTCCATATGCCTTGAGATCGCACGGATTCGACCTTTCAATATCCCTTTGAAAAGCTATATAAGGAACCCCTTGAGACATTGAAAGCATAAGAGAGAATTGAGAGTAACGAAACTATAGTCCATTGTTACTAGAACTTATGCTTGAGTCTGCATCCCTTTGTCCCTTGGAGCACTGTTGTGTTCTTCCCAAGCTTGCCTTTTGATAGTAAGCTTGCTATCTGAGTGATGGAGGATTGAGGTGGTGGAGGCCCAAGTGGGGGATTCAGTTTCTCTGGTTCGCAGACGTGCCGTCAGAGGTTGTCACTTGTAATATCTGATTCATATTAATAGAAATATCTTTTCCTATCCAGTAATGTGTATTTGAATGAATATTGTATCCATTGGAATATGTCAAATGCTTTTACATTATTGATTATATATGCTAGAATAGTTCTATCACCATGATATATAGTATGCTTGTATTGTTTACTTGTTGTTGAGGAAGTATTCTATCAATTCAAGCTGAAGATTGGAAAACTCAATGAGGATCTACTTCAACCGTCCAGAATAAGGTACGAGGTTCGATCCTTTAGTGTTAGACATCTTATTTCTATTGCATATTGGGAAAGATTGATTTATGGAGTCTAGCTGTCTATTGTGGTACCCCAAGCCATAGGAATTTCTCTCTGTAATAGAATTGGCGACTTTGCTGGGGAGTTCCTAGTAATTGTCCTTTGGGGGTTGATTTATTGGCATTCAATGTATTTGAATTGCTCTCTCTCTCTCTCTTGTTTCTGTGTTGGGTATGGGGGCATGTATGCCTGGTAGAGCCTGATTGGTGTGAATTTAGTCTCAGCCTGTCTGTTTGCCTTGGATTTGTGCATCTTTTTCTTCCTGTACGTGGGTTTGTCACTTACAGTCGCATATACACGCGGTTTCCTCTGGGATTTCCGTGTATACACGCGGGATTACTGCACACAGTCACGTATACCCTGGTTTTTACCTTTTTGTGGAAGATAGTGGATTGCTAGGTGAACTCTGTTAGTTGCTGAGTCTCCTTTGGCACTGCTTGAGTCTATTTATACCTCTGTTTCTGACCAAAAACGTTTTTTTAGCCTAAATTTTTTCTTTTAGGAAAGTTCTTGTCATGGCATCTTTGATTTTTTGTTTGAGATTAGTGCATTAGAGTCCTTTTACCTTAGTGATTTGCTGGAATGGTATTTATGTGTGCTTGCAGAGTCTGGGGTGGGTAGAATCATTCTTTTGCTTTTTGTATCTCTTTATTTTAAAAAAATCCAAAAACATTTGCTTATCATCATGCATTGCATTTTGCACTTTGCATTGTACTTGCACTAGATCTAGATTTGCTTTAGAGTAATAGTTAGGACTTCATATAGGGAAATTTTCATTCAGCATTTGAAGAAGAAAGTGTGCATTACACGTAGTACACATACCCTGTTTTCATGGACACAATGCATTTGCATTGATTGTTAGGTGTGCATTTTGCTTCTTGTTGCGTCATAACACCATTAGTTGCACGACCATATCCTATTTTTGAGTAATAAAGCCAACTAAAATCAACGCTAATTAAAATGAATTACATTCTTTTCTTTTCTAGGGTGCACCAACAAGCTTAGGTTTTAGGATCTTGGAATAGTTCATTGAAAGTTAATTCTCCAAGATCACTAAACGACAACAACTAGGTGTCTGTCTAGGGAGTGTGTGAAATCCTTGATATAACCAGCGTTCTCAGGATCCTCCTCTCAAAAGGGAGTTAAGCACGAGGCAGTGTGAGTGGTTGTTGATTGGGATAACCCCTGGTCGGTAACTATGTAGCACCGACGATATAGGCAGGATTGTATTCATATCTGGGGGCTCTTTCGAGAGTTTCGGGCTTTGCTACCCTGCCCATACGGTCAATCCCTCCTGCGACTATCCGCCTGAGCTTTGATTATATTGAGGTGACCTTAGTGACCTTACCTAGGATATCGAGGGGGTACTTGTAGAGGTTATTCTACATGTGTCCCGGCCAGGCTGGGGTCGGAAAACACAGTCGCTTTATGCGTTGAAGCTGAGGGCCACAATAATTGGTTGCGTACCTCCGCTTGTGGTGACAAGGGCCTCTCAAGCCTCTCCTAGGCGAGACATACTGGCCACATTCGGGAGCTCACTTATCCAGCCCTTGTTTGCTTGCATTTGGCTTTAGATTTTATTAGTGATTGCTCTGTGCACGCTAGTTGGCCTAGGGTTTACGTAAATAGAGAGTCTTTGCTTTTTGTTGAGTCATTGTGGAGTCGGGTGCGGTTCCGCGCCATTCTCGTCAGTTAGCAAGACTTTCGCCTTCCACTTCTCCTCCTCCTTTGGGAGAGGGGCCTATACTGTCTAGGCGGACTATGTCACACACTGATTCACGCACCATGGAGGATCATTCAGAGACTATTCCTGAGCCACCTCCTCCCATTTGTATTGACGATGGGGAACTTACTCCTACATACGATCCTTCACCTGACCTAGTTGAGTTCGGTCCTGTGATTTCCCAGATAGGATCTTTGCATGATAGACCTACTCACCCTAGGGCTGATTCCCCGTTGACATGTTACCAGTATGGAATGCCGGATGATGCCGAAACTCACTTTGACCCTCCTAGCACTAGCTATGGTAGTTATGTTACGATTGGTTTTCCTATGCACGATTTGACTTTTCATGTTGAATCCGACTTTGAGCCTAGCACTATGCCTGGGGGAAATCCCATGCCTTACCTTGCAGAGAGGTTTGGGAGTACTAGTCACATTGCACCTTCCATCCCAGTGGTGGAAGCTACATCTTATATAACTCCTAGGTCTAGAGTTAGTGATCCGATAGGGATACCAGGTTCCAGACGAGTGACGATAGGCACTAGTACATATCTTCTTACAGAGATTCCTTCATCCTTGCTTCCGAGTTCTTCAAATGTAAACCCTCCACCTTACTCACGTGGTCCTTTGAGTCGGCACGTAGCCACGAGTCAGATCCATACTGCGATTACTAGACCAATTGTGTCTCAAGCCTACATACCACCCGTGGTTTCGGGAGGTTATGTTCATGTTTCTAGAGGTCAGATTGCTACTTCCACGACATCTATCCCTACTTCCAGTATGTATATTCCTACTTCCGGAATGTGTATCCCTACCTATGGAGAGTCTCATGGGGCATCGCAAGCGATGACCTATGGACCCTATTATGGGACGCAGTATGGACAGGTTTCTCCACCTTATGGAGGCGGGTATTCACAACCTGATTATTCTCCTAATTATGGCTTTGTAGCTCCTACTAGTCAAGGTCCAACTCATTATGGTGCTTCCATGCCACCCTATACGGGTCATACAGGAGGAGGTCACTATGGCCAAGGTCATGGTGGTAATCAATCCTATATGAACCAGGGAGCGGTCCATAGGCCTCATCATCCTAGGGTCCCTTTCCTTGCGACACTCAATCTACCTGACTTATCGAGACTTACGAATGATCCTGTGGCTCATGAACCGGCTTGGCCAGCTGTCCCTACCAAGCTTCCTTCGGACATACCTAAGTTCGAAGGAAAACTAGGAGAGGATCCGAGCGAACACGTTATGACATTCCACCTATGGTGCTCTTCCAATTCATTGCATCAGGACTCAGTCTATTTGAGACTATTTCAATGCACCCTCACAGGGCCTACGGCGAAATGGTATATAGAGTTACCTAGGGGTGCCTTTACTTTGTTCGATGACCTTGCGATGACTTTCCTTAATCAATTCTAGCTACCAGTGCACTATGATGTTGGTAATGAACTCTTGTCGACATTTCGGCAAGATAAAGCCACCCATATTTCTAATCATATTCAGGAGTGGCATAGACGGAAGAGATTAATTAAAGCATTTATATCGCCAGAGTGGTTCCTCAAATCTTTATTGCCATATATAGTGAAGGATGTTTCCACATCCAGAGTGCAGAATGAGGAACAAGACATCTTTAGGGCGTAGGAACTATACTTGATCTCTGCTCAGTCTGGTTTGTTATATGAGATTATACCCAATGCTCCTCATTCTAGTTTCGATCCCAAGGTCAAACCTGGACCACATGCCGATGGAATTGTGGGTTGTGCAAGTAAGAAACCTGTAGGTTCATTTGTGAAACAAGTTGCTCAGTTGTCAATCAACCAATCTACCTCGGGACAAGCTATGGCTTCGTCTCATCTTGCCCAAACGGTGAATGTACTTGTTGTGCAATCGTCCGACCAGAAGGGTAACCAGCAACCCGGATGGAATAGAAAAAAGGGTAAAAACAACAATAATAAAAAGGGTGGGAATAAGAACGAGAATGCCAACAATAATGACAAGAACGGTAAAAATGCTGGGGGGGGAAAGCAGACTAAACGTAAGGTTAAGTTTCCTTGCAAGCTATGTAAGAACGATCACCTCACTTACTTGTGCCCTAGAATGGATGAAGCTTCGAAGTTCATAGCACAGGGCCCAGCTGTGTTAATGAACCCTTTACCGCATAACCATAATATGAACTCAAAGTCCCATGATCAATCTAGTGATGATGATCCAGCTGAGACTAGTGGTCGTGGGTGCATTATTATGGTTCATGCCGTGAAAGTTGTGACGCGTGTGAAAGATTATACTTCGTCACAACCCAACCCAGGCAAAGAACCTGATCCACCAGGAACCCCTTTGCGCATTGAGAAAGCTGCGGATAAACCTGAGGTTGCACCTCGCATTCCTAAGGGGGTACTTAAGCATTTAGGGCATAACCCAAATGCCCAAGCCGCCCAGAATTATTCAGTTGTCGAGGACTTGGGCCATACTCCTTGTGCGATGTCTGCATTGGAAGTGCTTCAGAGTTGTCCGTCGCAAAGGAAGGCTTTGCTTTCCGCTCTTGGTGTGAATGGTGATGATTCTTCCTCAGTGATCAAATTTGAAACCGCAGGACATCAGCCTCGCTTTCCCTACTATATGTCCCTTTTGGTGCATTTAGAATTTCTTGATATGATCGTTAAGCGTATTGTGATTGATGAGGGCGCTGCTACTTCTGTGATGTCTTTGTCTTGTTGGAAGGGTCTCGGTTCTCCTGAGTTGTCAAAATCTACGACCATGTTAACTACTTTTGATGGGAGATCGTTTAGGCCACACGGTATCCTTCCTTCCCTTAAAGTCCATTTGGGAGGGAAGACCGTTGCGATAGAGGTTGAGGTGGTTGATGCACCCCTCGACTACAATCTCTTACTGGGAAGGAATTGGATGTATAGTATGCAAGCCGTTGCGTCTTTCGTGTTTCGCGTTGTATGCTTTCCACATAATGGGAAGATTGTAACGATTGACCAAATGGAATTCAAGAATCTTCCTGTTACTGCATCTTCGGGAGCTTTGGTTCCGAAAGTTGAACATTCCCAGCCGACAATTGGGAGTGTGGGTGTAGGCATGTATCCATCCCTCATGGGAACCTTTAGTTGTCCTGCACCTGTCCTCATGATAGGATCTAGTTTCGATGGTGCTTCGACGTCTATGAGATCGGTTCCTTTTCACACAAGTCATATGGGAGATCCTTGGATTCTTCTGTCACCGAGTCCTTCGAGTGAGGCCATTGAGACGAGCGTGCTGTTTCCTGCAGTGATGATAGCTTACCAAGCTAATATCCAGTTTGCTGCAGAGCCTTGTTCTTCCTCTTCGCGGACGGAGGAGGAAGACCCCTATGTGCTGCCGGCATGGGAATTACAGTCTTCTCATGCCCACGAATACCTTGATACGGTTTTCCCTTCAGATGAAGCGATTATCAAGGCTATGTCAGGAGTTGAGCCACCATGGGAGGAACTTCATCATAGATCGTACTTCCTTCCAGAGCTTGACCGTTTGGAGCATGAGGATTATAGGGAGATTCTTAGTCAGAAAGTTGGTAGACCTATGGTTCCATTAAGCTCTCCTAGTCTGATGGCTGATGGAAACATGGCGAACATATCGTCAACTATTCCTATCAACATTTCTCGCAATCCTGGTACAATTGAGAATGTCTACATTGGGGCGGATTGTTCCCAAGATGAGATTTGGGAGTATACCAAGCTATTCAAGGAATTTCATGATATTTTTGCTTGGTCTTACGATGAGATGCCAGGGATAGACCCTCGGATTGTCGAACATGAAATTAAGACTTACCCCAATGCTAAGCCTGTTCGACAGTGTTTACGCGTAGTGATTCCTAGGAAAGCACCCGCCATAAAGGCAGAGATAGAGAAGCTATTGAAAGCTAGTTTCATCTATCCCGTTCCCTTGACGGAGTGCGTTTCAAACCCTGTTTTGATGGATAAGAAGCAGGGAGCGATCCGTATATGCACTGATTTCCGTGATTTAAATCGTTCCTGTCCTAAGGATAACTTCCCCACACCATTTATAGATCAGATTTTGGATGACTGTGCAGGTAGCGAGGTGTTATCCTTTATGGACGTCTTTTCCAGGTATAATCAGATCCAAATTAAACCCGAGGACCAACACAAGACCGCATTTATTTGTCCTTGGGAAACATTTGCATATCAGAAAATGCCTTTCACCCTAAAAAACGCTGGAGCTACATTTCAGCAGGCAATGACCTTGATCTTCCATGATCTCAAGTCTATTATTGAAGTATTTTTGGATGACCTCGCTGCTCATTCTCGCATGAGGATGCGTCATTCGTATCACTTGAGATTGGTGTTCGAAAGGTGCCAGCACTATGCTGTTAGATTAAACCCTCATAAGTGCATCTTTTGCGTGAAGTCAGGTCGTTTGTTAGGATTCATCGTTTCTAAAGAGGGTATAAGAGTCGACCCTTTGAAGGTTGAGGCAATACTTCAGTTGTCTCCCCCGTGCAATATTCGTCATCTTCAGTGTTTGCAAGGCATGGAAAAATTCCTACGAAGATTTGTTGTCAACTTTGTCAATTTGACTAGAGGTTTCATGCGTCTCCTGAAGAAGGATACTCCCTTTGAATGGGATGAGCGATCCCAGGAGTCCTTTGATGCACTTAAGCGAGCCCTAGCATCGGCCCCGGTGATTAGTCCTCCGGATTATAGCCATGATTTCCTATTATATGTGTCCGCGTCTTTAGAGACGACTGGAATGGTTTTGGTTCAAGAGGATGAGGAGCTCCAGGAGCATGTCATATATTATCTTAGCTGAAACCTTATTGACGCAAAGATTTGGTATTCTCATGTCGAGAAGATTGCCTTAGCTACCGTCCATGCGGTGCAGCATTTGAGACATTATATTCTCCTTCGCCAGACCTTGGTTGTGGCCCATGTCAATCCATTTCAATTCATCCTCACACGTAGGATGATTGGGGGAAAATATAATAAATGGATTGTCATCCTACAAGAGTTTGATCTTGAATTTGTTTCGGCAAAATTGAAGAAATATTTAATCTTTGCAGAGCTCATATCGGATTTTCTGAGTGAGGCCGAGGAGTTGGTATGTGAAGATACGTTCGTTGATGAACACATTTTCTTAATCTCAATGGCTGACCCATGGTATGGGGATATCATAGTATATCTACAAACGCAGAGGACCCCTACTCACCTCTCGCGAGATGAACGACGACGATTACGTCACATCTCCAAGAACTACCTCATAGTGGACAATTCTTTGTACCGCCATGGAGTAGATTCCCTTTTACGACGTTGTTTAACTCATGATGAGGCTGAGGTAGTGCTTAATGATTGCCACGGAGGGGCATGTGGTGGTCATTTATCTGGGCTTTCTACAACTCAAAATTTTTTGAGAGCGGGTTATTTCTGGCCATCGATCTTCAAGGATTGTATTGAAGCAGTTAAGAGGTTCCACCCTTGCCAGGTGTTCGCACGTAATATGCGCTCGAAACCTGCTCCGTTAAACCCTATTATCACTGCCGGTCCCTTCACCAAATGGGGGCTCGATTTTATGGATTGTAACCCAGCTTCGGCTGGGGGGCACCATCATATCATAGTGGCTGTTGATTACTTCACGAAATGGGTTGAGGCAATGCCTACAATAAAATCCGACGGTGAGACAGTCGCTCACTTTGTATTCAACCAAATCATTACTCGGTTCGGGATTTCGAGAGAGCTTGTCACTGACCATGGCTCGCACTTTCAGAACCGTATGATGGTAGAGTTGGCATCCAATTTAGGGTATAAGCAAGAGCACTCCTCTTCTTACTATCCTCAAGCGAATGGACAGGTTAAAGCTGTGAATAAATCACTTAAGTCCATTCTCCAACGAACCATCGCGCAAAGCAAGACGAATTGGCATATTATGTTATACCCTGCTTTGTGGGCATATCGAACTGCGGTTAAGACTTCCACTGGTTTTTCTCCATATCAGCTCATGCATGGAGTGGAGTCGATATTGCCGATTGAATGCAATATTCCTTCGTTGAAGTTAGCCGTGGAACTCTTATCTGTCTGAGAGTGTTTAGTGAGGGAGACTTGGTCCTTTTGTGGGATCAATTGAAAGAACCCTTGGGGGCAGGGAAGTTCAATCCTATGTGGCGTGGTCCTTACGTGGTCAAGCGTGTATTAGAGAAGGGTGCCTACGAGTTAGTGGATTACGAAGGGACGGCCTTGGCGAAGCCTAGAAATGGGCTCTATCTCAAAAAATACTATGCATGATCTTTAGCCAAGGCTGCTTGTTGTATATTATTGTACAGATTTTTTGCATAGTTAGGTCTTGTTTATCGTGATCGGGTTTGTGATTAGTGTCCATTTCTTGTGGAATATGTCAATGGAATCTTCCACCTACATAGGATTCACGGATGGTGCAAGCCGTCACACTCAGCACTCAGCCTCAGCTGCTTGGGTGATTTATACTCCTGTGGGTCAAGTACTGTCTTCAGGAGGTGTATGTCTATGGCCATCTTCCAACAATGTTGCTGAATATAGTGCCGTTATCGAGCTTCTACGAGATGCCACTATGCATGGTGTTCTCTCTCTTGAGGTACATCTTGATTCAGAGTTAGTAGTGTCACAGCTCAATTATTTGTACCATGTTAGAGATCCGACGTTATTGAGGAGATTCTTACGTGTGAGATTTCTAGAACAACAATTTGAGAGTATAGCATATATACAAATTCCAAAAAATTATAATCAAGTTGCTGACTCATATGCTAACTACGTGTTAGATTGGCATTTGTTTCATTCATTATAAATTAATCATGAACAAAATTTTTACACATGTAAATAAATAAACCGATCACCATAAAATCTTTTTATATATATAAAAAATGTGGTAATACATAGTGTCATAATACAAAATTGGGGCTTTGAGAGCCACCATCATATACACGGTAGTACAAAATAGATACACTCCTAGGTGTTTAGTCCTGTGGAGGTGGAGGAGGGTTGTGATCATGATATGTCACCACGGCTCTAGCTAGCCACTGGAATAAACGCACCCATGCACATGGTACACCCACCACCTGTCTCTGCATAGCCTCAGGAAAGTCCTCGACTTGCGCCATGGGAACCCTGTGAGTCAGTCGCATGAAGTTGGTACGGATGTTTTGGAGCATTCGCTCCGCATCCACACCGATGATATCGTCTCCTCTTCCCCTCCGTTTATGACATGGGAATCCCTCTGGTCGTCGTGGTCCCACATCTGCACATAAATGGTAGATGTCATTATGTATTGTCACCCAAAAACATGTCTTTTTGATTTCATATAATCAAGAAAACAAAAAAAATTAAATACTTCAAATTTTTTAAAAAAGAGTGAGGGTTGAGATTCATTGCATATGTCTCCATATGCTGATCCTGGTGGCAATGGCATGTCGGATCCCCCCGGAAATCTATCCCTGCATAAGGGTAGTCATCTATGGCAACAATCTGTCATCGCCACCATGGAAAAAAGTCAGCTGGATAGGGGTTGGCCACCCTACCACCACCCAGTTTTCCCATCGCATCTGTCCAACGTCGTTCGGCCGGATCTCGAACCCCGTGGAGAGGAACATCCACTCTAGGACTCAATCCTGGAACACGCTCGAAGAAAAACGTTCTCAAAATACTGCTGAACCCGAAGTTCCGTATCCTACCTCCCTTACACTCACTGAGCTGATGTTTCATGTTGCTCAGTAGTGAAGTGCTTCAGTCATAGATGGTCGGTCTCATACACTCCACTGCATAGAACATCAGTAGCGGAGAGGACTGATGGAGTGATGCTAAGCCTGCTATCCTACCCAGCGTCAGTAGTATGGACTTTAGGCCCAACACCTGTATAGCATTGGTGGGAACTTGACTCCCCAACTTCTCAGTATCTGGGTAGCAGTATACAACTATGTACTCATCGATAGTAATCCCATGACCTGGCCCACCTCGGGAACGAAGGTTCACCATCTCCCCTCATCTAGATAGACCTGTGATAATGTAGATATCCTCCACCTCAATGGTGAGGGAAATACCATCTATCCGAAAGGACTCTGAGTCTGGATCCCAATAGTCTACCAGCATCTGTAGCAGTCTTGGTTTGGCCCTCAAGCCACCTAGGCACCAAAACTTATAGAGTCCGCATGCACGTAATACTTGTTGAGCCCTTATGTCGGCCCTTGCTGCCTCCTCTACTTCACCATCCTCGCGTTCTCGCCATTCTAGCACCATCCTGCATGAGAAATTGACCAAATGTTCATTAGATTCTTGTAAATCCACTTGCACGGTGTCATACGTGGCTGTTTTGCAAAAATCCGCGTATGTACGCAGTTTCTAGCCCATTTTCCGCGTATAGCCAGCCCTATACGCGGAAAAAGCTTCGATACCCGCGTGGGCCGCAGCGCTCATGTAGATTTTGCCTTTGTAACCTCATTTGACCATGAAAACTTGTAAAAATTGTATTGAAATGCAAGCTGAGAGCATGAGTAAATACCTGGAAGAAGCGGTTGTGAATTCCGCCGGCTGGATCTCCTGGAATTTGCAGTTGAAAATCAGAGCTCCAATGGGTAAAAGTTTCAAATGATTTCTATTTTTTACTATTTATAGAAATTTTTTCAAATATTTGAAAATTTTTACCCCCTTTCCTATAGTTTTGACTGTTTCTAACCATTGTGGACCGTGTCTGACATAATTTTTGATGTAGAAGACCGTTTGCAGTGCTGTTTCAGCCTTTGGATTGACCTGTTCGTACTGAGCTCAGGTATAACTAGCATAGAGGTTAGGTTCACTACCGTTTTCATTTTGCATGACCTTATGACCATGTCACTATATCCTTAGGTACGAACCCACTCTATTATGTCACAGAACCTTCTTATTGCTATAGAAGTGGCATGATATGAGTGGTAGAGCCACACCTTACATGGGTACCCTAGTTAGCACCTTATTTGCATTTGGTACCCATGCCGATGTTTCTCCCTTTAGGGTGTGGGAGTCCGTTGTATAGTATTTCCATGACATTTTGCAAGAGCCTCATACTCCTCTTGATCTTATGTTGGCCATGATCCCTCGGAATCCCTTGTATCAAGTTGTGGATGCATTATCATGAGATTTGCCTGTCTTATTGAGCTTTATGCCATCTCCTCTGACATTGCGTTTCAGCCATATAGCCCGAACTTGTCTCATGTCTAGCCATGCAGAGCCTTTCTTTATATCCTTCGCAACTTGATTCCCTTTTTACCGGGAGGGGATTTTCCCCCAGGTGTCGATATCCTACACATGTATCCTTGCATTGAGCATAGGTATGTTCCACTGCTTGGAACTAGTTTGTTTTCCCTAAATGACACTTGTCTCCTCCTAGTTTGTAACTATAAAGCTAGTTTATTCTTTTTTCAAGCTTTTCAAATAACTGAAAAAGACCAAAAAAATAAAAAAACCAAAAAGCCGGACAAGAAAAGATATTATCTTTGGTAGCTGTCGAGTCGTGTTGCCTTCAAACAGAGCACTGTATATCACATCCGTTGGTTGGGTTATAGTTTGACTCTAGGAGCTGTACTCGTTTATCTGAGTTTATCTCCACCGAATGGTTATGCTTCCAGTCCCTATGGAGCCTCTGTTGATGCCTCTTGTGTCACACATTTCCAGCCACTATGGAGATTTTGATCTATTGTATATCTTCAGCCTTTGTGGAGATCATGGTCCTTTGTATATCGTCATCATGGAGATTCTGATCTATGTATATTGTACGTGGCGATGACCACATATGTGTTATCATGTTTCATGCCTATTCATGGCCATTGTACTCTTATGTATCCGGGATTGCTATATGTATTTGCAGTTATATGCAGAGTTTTATTATGGTATTATGCTGATTGGGTGGCTGGTCTTCCATTTGGGTACCTTCATCACTCCACTTCTGGGATGGACTTATAATGTATTTCGGCCATCATATAACCCATATGATCTCATACATTAGGGGGCATTTGTTATAGAGGATTTAACTACACTAGGTGAATCACACATTGTATGGCCTTCCCCTGTCCCGCTGCAGACTCATTATCCCCTATGGACCACTTTTTTTCTTTTGATGTGTCATTGATCATCCCTAAAAACATAAGAAAAGTGATATACGCGGATTTTACCCCGATAACCGCGTACATACGTGGATATTCCCACTATAGTCGCGTACATCGGGATGTGTGCATAATCCAAATCCTTTTGGAGCGTTCCTTGACTTGGATCCAACTCATATGACTCCTGGCCTTCCATATGCCTTGATATCACACGGATTCGACCTTTCAATATCCCTTTGAAAAGCTATATAAGGAACCCCTTGAGACATTGAAAGCATAAGAGATAATTGAGAGTAACGAAACTATAGTCCATTGTTTCCAGAACTTATGCTTGAGCCTGCATCCCTTTGTCCCTTGGAGTATTGTTGTGTTCTTCCCAAGCTTGCCTTTTGCTAGTAAGCTTGCTATCTGAGTGATGGAGGATTGAGGTGGTGGAGGCCCAAGTGGGGGATTCAGTTTCTCCGGTTCGCAGACGTGCCGTCAGAGGTTGTCACTTGTAATCTCTGATTCATATTAATAGAAATATATTTTCCTGTCCAGTAATGTGTATTTGAATGAATATTGTATCCATTGGAATATGTCAAATGATTTTACATTATTGATTATATATGCTAGAATAGTTCTAACACCATGATATATAGTATGCTTGTATTGTTTACTTGTTGTTGAGGAAGTATTCTATCAATTCAAGCTGAAGATTGGAAAGCTCAATGGGGATATACTTCAACCATCCGAAATAAGATACGAGGTTCAATCCTTTAGTGTTAGACATCTTATTTCTATTGCATATTGGGAAAGATTGATTTCTGGAGTCTAGCTGTCTGTTGTGGTACCCCAAGCCATAGGAATTTCTCTCCGTAACAATTCCTTTAGTATGGATTGCTAGAGCTTGATCATCTTCTCTGGGTAGAGATTCTCTGTTAGCTACTCTAGCTTATTCTTGAATGCAATCTTCCCATACTATGTCAAAATTCATATTTTCTTTTTTGGAACACAAAGTCTATATGAATGAGTGCCAATTTCTAGCGATACCATTTAGACTAGTCATAACTAGTTCATCCTCATCAAGGGTGTATCCAATAGCACTTAGTTGTTCCCTAAATTGGGATACCCTTGTGAAGTAATATTGAATTGATTCTTCTTTGCTCATCTTGGTGCCCTTTAGTTGAGCTCTAAAATTCATCTTTCTGTTGATGTTCCTTCCCTCATACATTTTTTAAAGTGCATCATACATCTGATTTGGTGTCTTCTTAGATGACACTTGAGGGATCAAGTGATCTTTAATAGAATCAACAATGATCCTCATTGCCTTGATTAGGTATTGTTCATACTTCTCCTTAGCTTCATCTTCTTTAGGTTCTGCAACTTCATCTTTGATGTACTTTTCAAGACCATTCTCTTTGAGAATGAGACCAATCATATACTTCCATGCTAGGAAGTTTTCTATGCCTTCTAGTTTATCCTCAAGCTTAGTGCTTGGGGCCATCCTATCTAGGAGGTCACTAAAAATTGAAATTTCTCAAAATGAAAAGCTGACCTTACCAGGAGATGCACTTGACTGAGGAGAGTCAGTTGGTCCACTTGGTTTTTGGAGATCAAAAAATATTCAACCTTCAAAACGTTCTTGTGAGGTTGTAGCTTTGTAGAATTTATGGCTCTGGTTTTTTGCAGTTTTTTGGTTCAGGTCCAAACTAGGGTTTGGATTTCCTGGAGATTCAACCACCGAAAAACTTCGAACAAGGTATCCATAGATGTTCTCTAGGGAGGTGCAAATTTCTATGCAAGCAGATCTTCCAAATTATAAATTTTTTAGAAACCCTAATTTCTTCCTGAGAGGGAGGAAATAGAGTTTCACGTTGTGAAAGTTGTTCTATTAAGGATAGCTCCGATACCATGTGAATATTTCATATGATAGAATAGATATCATTAGTGTTTAATCCAAATTCACAATAGTAGCATATGTAGAATCAATGAAAGAAACACAATCACAAGATAGACACGGTATTTATCTTGGGAAACCTCAAGGGGAAGAAAACCCAGTAAAACTTCCTAAGTATAAGATGTATAATATATAACCCCAAAACAAGTATTCTCCTCCTTGTTGTTCTATCTCTCTCGCTCTCCTATGCGCTAAACAAGTGAGTGAGTATGTGTTATAATGAGGAACACAATTCCTCTATTTATACACATTGTGTCAAGTGACTTTTACCCTAGACAAGTCGGCCCCACTTAACTGACTGGGTCGACTTCACATAGGAAGACTCAAAACAATATTTTATATTATTCATTATGGTACTAGTGGCCCTACTTACAATGGAGGATTTACCTCATGAATCAATGATGACCAATTACAATAGTAACACCTTGACGGAGGAATAATAACATCTCCCTTCTGTTACATTAGTAAAATACAATTAGAATATCCTTTGAAGTTACAATATTTCAACAGTAGGTTCATCACACCTTTGGATCTTGTAGAGAAAATAAGTGAAAAGGCAATAGTCGACTAGAAAATTTGTAGATTGAAGAGTCAATTTAGTGGTCAATTGTTCGATAAGGTTGATAATGTAGTTGAGTGGATGGTCAACTCAACTAGAACAACCAACTAATCAATCATACATTGCGGTATTTTAAGAAACAAGTAGAATCGAATACCCTTATTCATGGGCCAGATTTCCCTCAATTCGAGGAATTTTGTTGGATCCACAGACTATAAAAGAATGACCATGTGGGTTTTATAAATATTGAACTATAGTATATATTGAGTTTCATGTACCCAATTAAATAATTTCCAAATAATACTACTTGCAAATAATGTTTCTCCAACCTACTAGTTCTCTATGTTGAGATGGAGACATAAATTTTGTAATAAGGGGATATGGGACCCAAAAGGACTTTATTTTATCATATTCACATTTAAATTGGACACACAAATGATAAATTCTAGTAAAATAAGGTATAATGGATTCATGGAGACACTTGGAAGCTTGTGGAGCCTTTGGGTGACTAGATTTCCCGCACACTTGGCATGATCTTCATCCAAATTTGAACAAACGGGTAATGTAACGTTATTGGATGGTGATGTGGTGTCAAATATAATATAGTGAGCCAAGGAATTCAAATTGGTAAAGTAGAATAACTCCCATGGAAGAGGAAGAGACTAGAAGGCAATGTGCCCCACCTGGAAGGAGATTCTATGCACTCTATTGCAACAAAGGATGGAAGATTTTATGAAAAGTATGAAAAATTCAGACCTGATTGCTTAAATATGAAAAATATGACATAAAAGGGGTAAAAATATCCACCGAGAGGTCTAATTTTGGATTTATAGGAAACCATTCAAATTGGGGAAGGAATTGGAGCATGAAGTGGAAGACAAGTGTCATATTAGTTACTAATCCACTAAGATGAGTTGGAGGAAGTCCATGGAGGGAAATTTAACGTTAGGAGGCCTAATGAAGTTAATAAAATAATTTCATGAGGAAGGATAAGAAATTTATTATCATTTATTAATTGGCCTTTTGCATTTTGGAGATCTTTTGCTTGTCCATTGCATGGTGAGTGTTCACTCTCCCTGCCTGTGAACCAATTTCGAGAGAGTTGGATTCCTTTCCAAGTTGGTTGATGGAGAGTTAATTTAGACCTATAATTGGATATTAATTAAGTATTTTTGGTTTCTTTTTTAAGTTCCATACATTCTAATTCTCATCTATCTCCCTATTCTCTCATTCCTTCTTCTTCATTCCCCCACACTCACATTTGATGGCGCGCTTGTTGGAGTGATTCTTGCGTCTTGCTGAGGATATTTGATGCCCAAGATTTGATTTATGATTTATGTATATTTAATATCATGTACATATTATTTTTAAGTCTAAATATCAAGAATACACATGTTAGAGACTTGCATTCCCATGTTCTTGAATAACTAGTTTTCATGGACTTGGCTTCAATATTGAAGTAGCTTTATATCAGATTTGTATGAGGAATTTTATATGATATTTATGATTTATGGATATGTAATATTATTTTCACATTATCATGAAGTCTATATATCATAAATACATGTATGAAAAGCTTGCATACTCATGCCCTTTAATCACTAGTCTTCATGGATTTTGGCATCAATCTTGAAGTAGTTTTATACCAGATTCGCATGAGAGATATTATATGAGTTTGATGATGTTATGAAAGAAATATATGATTTATTAATATGTGATTTCATTTCCATATAATCTTTGGGTATAAATCCAAGAAACTCATGAGTGAAAAGCTTGCATTCCCACGCCATTGAATCACTAGTTTCCATGACTTTGGCTTCAATCTTGGAGGAGTATTATATAAGATTTGTGGGAGGGTTTTAATTTGAGATTTATGCTGTTTTGGAATACATTTTTATTCCATATATTACTTCCATGTTTCATATTACTCTCATAACCATATATTCTACCTTTCCTATGTCAAAGTCTATCTAGTAATGCAATTCCCCTTGGGCAATTTCTATGAAAGTTACCCTACAAATGTTGCAGATAATAATCCATTTTAATAACTTAATAAACATTATTAAGGACATAATTTATGTCTGATAATCATTCCCACACTTTTTTATAAGATTTTGGAGGGTCGTACTTGATTTGGAGAGCTAGTTTGGCCATCACCCTTGGGGGTATTTAAACACAATTTCCTATTAAAATTGCATTGTTTAACCTTAACCAAAAACAAGTTTGTAGAGGTATAAAGTCTAATAAAAATTTTCCATATACCATATTTGGATGTTATAAGAATCACCATACCCTTACATTTCAAATTTTGTACCATTTGGTGGAAGTTGGAACCGTTTAGAGTTATGAGTAGTTAAGCTCGAATTTTGCCCAATTTGTAATTTTATCCAAAATTCCAATAAAGGGACATTAATTTGAGTTATGAGATAATGAATTATGATCATAATGTTATATTATTAAGTGTTGTAAATGTCGTTTTTGACACCACCTCTCTTCTTGGACTATACTATCCCTTGTGCTATTTTATGTCGTCTGTTCTTTTGTTCAAAGGGGTTTTCAGCATGGTATCAAAGCTATTAGATTTGACCTAGGATGTTGTCCACAAATTGTGCTGAGTCATATCTAAGTTCTATCAACTCTAGGCTAAATATTTTTTGATTGAAACCTTTGAACTTGGATCGGATCTATACGATATCAGAAGGATGGATTCCAAGATACAACTTATTATTTTGAATGCCCACATCTATGTGATCTGACCTCCTAACATTGAAACGCTATTGAAGAGAAATTAAATTTGTATGTGTACTAATACCATTATTCTAGATCTGACCAATTACTAGGATAATGTTTTCATCAACATAAAGGAAGGTGATTTTGTTGGGGTCATCATGACCTACATTTTAAGGGAGATTCACTTTCATACAAGTGGGATTGGTTGTCCTCGTGCTATATTGAATATGTTGAAGTCACTATTTGACATGGTTAATTAAATTCAAGTAATGCATATCAAGAATGGGTGGATATCTCTGGAACCCCATTCCTTTGAAAGGATATAGGACTATTTGTCATGTATCAAAGAGATATAGTTTAAATTGGGAAAATGTGGGAAAAGTTTCCAAAGAAATATGGATAATTCATTGAAATAGTCCTAATGAATTTGAATACACCCTATGATTTGTTATGCTCATCATTTCACATTATATGGATGTCACACATAGTCGGTCTACATTGACTATTCCTAACTGATATAGAAATCTAGGGTCTAAAGCCATATACTTATTTATATGGTTCACGAGCCATATACAACAACCCAAACCACTAGATAGGCCATGCATAGGAAATATTTAGTGTATTAATGATATATTCTCACCGTTGATGGTTCTTAGGTACCAAATCATGGCATGATATTAATAACTAACGTATGGGTTCATACAAGTCTAGGGCTCATGGTCCATTTACGATGTCCCAAACCACCACATGGGCCCTACACAAGGATTTTTTAGTTTACAATTAATTTAATGCATTTTGGTAATCACATGACATCATCTTCATAATATCTCAACTACCTCTATCCAAGTTTTCATAATCACTTTAAGAACATTGTCAAATATTTCCATATAGGTTCACAATTTTAGGTGTACCCGAATAAAGTAACATCTAAAGTTTACTAACAAATTGATATGAATGCAAGTCTATTTAACAACTTCTAGTCATTGAGAAAGATTAAAGCTTTTCAAAGCTAACTAGTTACTAGATTCCTTGTCTTGTATGTTTCCTCATTTTTGAAAACCTTTCTAGGCCATCTTTTTCCTACTGAAGTAAGAAATTAACCCAAATTTCTCTTTCTCCACAAAGAAAGTACAAATTAGAAATGGAATGAAATTCCATCATTTTCAATAATATGTGAAGTTTTGATGAAACCTTCTAAATACAACCTGTCATGCTTGCAACACCAAGTATATTATATGTGCCAAATGTGTTAAAGATACAACATCATGAGTCATTCTCCAAGCCAATCTTTTGTGCATCCAAGAATGGGCCTCATGTGTTTAGGTAGGGAGCCTAAGTTAGACTCATAAAGTTGGAGTAGATTCTTGGGTTGGAATCAAGAATAACTAATCCTTCTATATAAAGGTTATTCCTCCTACATAGAGGTGATTGCTTTGATTTATCAAAGTGATGATGTTGTAAAGTCTTGTTGGAAAATGTTCCAGACTTGTGTTTCAATTCAAATTCTCACATGGACCTCCAGTTATAGTAGGTACCCATTTGGTGTACCTCACATATAGAGGTAATGCTTTGCATTTTGAAGTGTACAATTTTGTGTGATGTATTTCCAACCACGGTCACATGTTGCTATTAACTCTCCTCTAGATATTGGCCACTCCTAGAGTGAATTACTTTAGCATATGATCATTTTGTCTAGAGTAATATAATATGATCACAACATCCAACAAATCATCTTCGTATAATCCTTATGATAGGTAATTAAAGTTAACACATATTTACCATGCAGTAAAAGATAAGAGATTAAGATAATGCATATAGAATAAGGGAATTCAAATTTCTCGTGAGATTACTTCAACAAATTAAAGTGAAACTAGAAGTGTTATAAGATTCAGTTGAATAACAATGTATGCCTCAGTTAAAGCTTCAAATAAAGCTTTGGTTAATGTAACAATATATGCATAAGTTAAATATTGTTTAATTTTCAATTAAATCTACAATGTATGCATCAATTAATTAAAGGATAACTCACAATGGTCACTTCAGTAAATCAATCGACATGATTTTAGTTAAGAGTGGTTAACTAAAGTGCTAATAAAAGTTAACTAGTTAACTAAAGTGGTTTGCATGATGACACTTTAGTTAAATATAAAAAACAACATTTAAGTTAAAATATGACACTTGAGTTACACCTATTGCGTGATGAAAATTAGTTAGATTAATAACTAAGTGATCCTACATACAGTTAAGAGGCGAGTTCACTCTGAAGACAATTGAGCATTATTTAATGTCAAAGAAGAAAGACATAGTGCACCATGTATTTGCAGGATTGAAGAAACCGGAGAACAACAATTATTAAAGAAGGAAATTCACTAATGGGAGGATAATTCCTCATGGAGTGATTCATTATTCCTTTCATGGAATTGGTTTTGACAACTTATTGCTGTATTGAATTCATTGTAAAGTTCATCTGGTTGATCTCTCTTCTCTATTGCTCTGTATCTACTCCTGGTGTGTTTCTATCTCTATGTATCTTGCACGCCGGGTGTCAAAAGAAAGCTTATATTGTAAAATACATTCTCTTTTATCTATCATAATTATACTAAGAATATTTGCTGGGGTTTTTCATCCTCATAGTTTTGAGGTTTTCCCCCAGGGTACATCTTCTATTATGGTTGAATGTTTTATGTGATTGAATGTTCTTTTGGCACAAGTATTCGGTATTTCCACACTTAAAGTATTAAAGATCAAATCCCAACATATCTACACAAAATTCAACATGGTATTAGACGTCATAGTGTGAAGGATATAATATTTGGAAATGAAAATTAAGCCTAAATACATCCTAAGTAGTTGAGCACAAGACTTGAAGACAATGGCATCGATCTCAATACATCTAGAATATCGTCTTGAGGGAAATTAAAATTTCAACACTTGAAAGGACAAGGTTCTGAACATCCTAGAGGAACATGACTTAGATGGATATGTATCCAATGTGGTGAAGGATCCTACATCTAATGCAGGGCGCATCAACTTTAGGAAGAACCAATCTAAATAAAAATGGATCATATATGATTTAGTGAAGAACAACATGATGTCCAAGATTACTCCTTTGAATATCGCAAAGGAATCTCTTGATACATTAACAAACAAATATGAGAAGAAGGCCCTGAGTCAAAAGAGTGCATTACAGAACAAGCTACAAATCCTCAAGATGGAGAAGGATGAGATAGTGGCCTCCTTCACTGAGATCTCTCAGGTAAGGGATCAAATTGCTAGCATTGGAGTAGTGGTGGATGAAGATGATCTCCTTTAAACCATTATTGATGGTATCCCATCCTCATGGGAGAAATTCTTAGCTGTGGTAAATGTCCGAGAGGTGAAACCTAACTTTGATAGGTTCTGGCATGATTGAATTCAATAGGAAGGGTTAATATAGAGAAATAAAATATGCACCAAAGAAGAAAACCTTGCACTTATGGAAAGGATGAAGAGGGGATTAATAATTTTGAGGCATCCTCTCTATGTAGCGATTCACCAAAGTATACATGAGGCTTCCTTCACCCATGCAAAGATTCATTACCTCATGTATGGATCCAAATTTTCAAGTTAAGATGTAGTGAGCTTTTGTCCCTAAAGAAGATAAAGACCTAGGGACTCCGGTAATCTCTGTAAGGAATAAAAGATTAAGAGGGATCCCACAAAACAATAAAAGATAAGTATTATTATTTTTATATTCTCTTGTAAATAAGATCTAATTTTTTTTTAATATGTTTCATTCTAGTTATATGTAGATATGTATTCCTAGAATTGGGAAGTATGTTATGGTATAACATGATGAGGATAGGTTATAGTTTTTCTTTTATTGGAAAATAGTTCAGCTCATGTAGTACAAGTTATGATTGAATAAGTAGCATATAGTGCTACATAACATTCATGATATATGGCTAGATGTTGTGGTGAAACATTGGTTATAATGTTTGCATGATCCATGACATATTTCCATTGCATTGATATGATTGAATTTCATGAGTATGCACATTTTCTAATCACTTGACTAAACTTGTCTTGTAGGGTAAGACCATATGCTATGAATTATAAGTGAAGAATGACAAGTATTGAATGTAGATTCATTCCAAGGGAAGAATCTGAAAGATAAGAGAACAAAGATGGATCAATATAAAAATAAGGGAAACCTTGTTGGATTATAGCAAATAATTGAAATCCTACATAATATATGTACCAGGTGAAAATGCACATTGAAGTCGTCAGGGATGTGACATCACATGAAAATGATGCAT
The DNA here is from genome assembly GCA_001517045.1 of Pseudotsuga menziesii. Classification (NCBI taxonomy): domain Eukaryota; kingdom Viridiplantae; phylum Streptophyta; class Pinopsida; order Pinales; family Pinaceae; genus Pseudotsuga; species Pseudotsuga menziesii. Next base: position 42,145 of record LPNX010810280.1, on the reverse strand, counting down.
TAGATAAATCAAAATATATTCAGTATGATTCATACATGGAGGATCTTGAAACTCCCATGTTGTAGGACCCAAATTTTAGTTCTCTTGTTGGCTTACTTTCGGTTGTCCCAGGTTCAGATCCTTTGTTGTCAACAAGACCCAATATATCAACTTGATAGAGAAGGAATCTGTCAACAACACTTGCGATGCAGATGAGGTCTCACTCAAGATATCTTATGGGGAGTTCTAGAACCAGGTTTCTGCAGTTATGTCATAAATTTCACTCTTATAATACTATCAGAGCACTTGATCAAAACCGGTATTTATACTTCTATTCTCATACATTCATTCAATATAACCATCTAGCATTTTGTTGACATATATAAAAATATACAACACAAAGCATTAACACATGCTAATATTATTACAAGTGTGAAACATATATAAGGCCATTCACCATTATGTTTGTGTGACACATTTAGAAAAGCTTATTTACATCAAATATGCATTCGACACAACATAAACATTAAAACACACATAAAAAATATATAACCTGGAAACACATATGGGAAAAAAACAAAGGTGTTCTTCATCTGGCATGAGAATTTGTTTTGTCATATCCCCACATTTTGACCACCAAAATGTTTGACCATGAAAAACACCTAGGGGTTCTAAAAGATATTATTTAATTACCCTAGGGAAAATTGCTAAAATAATTATGTAAGAGGCTTATATTAAGTTTTATTTATTGTCATTTTTAATTATTATGTAATTAATTATGTGGAAAATAGGTTTCCATTAACAGGAGGGCCACTTGGGCAAGAAAAATTTCCAAGGAGGAATTAGAATATGTCATAGGATTGACAAAAGCCAAGAAAAACTGTCAGACACAAAAGAAGCAACTATGGAAAATGTAAGTCACAATTTCCATTTGGAGACTCGGTCACAAAAGCAGGTAGTTTAGAAAAATATGTCATAATGAAAAGTAGCAACTCTAGGGCATAGGAGGGCTCATTTTCCATATTGTATGAAGGTGGATGAGAAGGAAACATCTTTCTTGTCTCACACATGCTAATTTCCTCATGGAGGGAGAATTCATGGCTAGGGTTAGGGTTTTGGAAAGGGAAACTTGCTCAGCAGGTGGTTGACTTTCCCAACAAGTCATCAAAGGTTTATTTAAAGATAGTGGGAGATCCATTACTTAGTTTGGATTTTTTTTATGTTGATATTGATGAGGCTAAGGCTTCCTTGTTGAGTGTTGTGCCTCACTCTTTTGGGAAATGTGCCCCAAGTCCTTTCCTTCCCTCCCCCTTCCTTTTCATCGCAAGTGTTGGAGAGCTAATGAAAAAAAATATATATTTATATAAGAAATATATTGAATCCAATTTATCCATTTAATTCAAGCTCCAGTGAAGTGGGATCTTCACTTATGCTCCCATCCTCAACTTGGTGTCAGATTTGGGCCTCCTGCCCATAGTTTTGAGTCCTATCTTTGGAGAGATAAGTAATCCAAAATATAATTGATGTGATAAGTCCAAAAATATTATTATGACCTCTTTTATACTATAATAATTATGTCAACTGATCTCCCATGTTAATTTTTCATGCATGATCCTCTATTTTCCCACTAGATGAGGGGTTTTCTTTAGTTTTTGTAATAAGAATGAATTTGTAGCCATGAGATGGAGTTAAAAATGATATGATATTTATAATAATGTTAAATTATCCTTTTTAATTCATATTCATCATATCTAAGATATTATGGTATGAAATTTATTAAATATTGCACACCCTAGCTAGTTGACTAGTTAAAATTAACTAGTCTTACAATTTTTGTAATTCTAAGAGATATGTGCATCCAATTTTGATTCTGTAAGTTGAAATAGGTTTTTTAATATCCCCAACATCCATATAAACCTTCATAAATATTTTTAGTTGAGTTCTTATATTTTTTGTGCCACCTTCTTTACATAGGGCCTCCCTGAGCCAAAATTGCCAATTTTCCACAAATCATCCCGAACAACATTAGGTCAATCCAGATATGAAATTTACTATATGAGACCCTATATAATACATTTTATCAGTCAAAAAACACCTTTGAACCTTACCCCTAACCCATGGTTGATTGTACATGAGAAAAGTTCTTCCTAGTTTCACAGTTAGGTGACCCAGAAGCGTGGGATAAAGTTTTAGGATAGCTGACTCTGAAACCAAATGTGCCTGATGTAATTTTTTTTATGGAAGATACTATATAAATTCTAAATTTTTCCTTGATTTCTCTCCACAACCCACTTCCCTGTTTGCAAAAGTACCAGCCAATTTCCCATATTTTCCTAGTCTCAAGAGTTCTCTGATTGAATGAAACTTTTCATGTAATATTATGGACAGAAATTATATCAGAGATAATATTATAATATGATTACAAATCAGGTACATTACATTAATATCATATCTCTGAGTTCTTTTTGTGAAGAATCCCTTTCTGTTTGAGTCCTTCCAGTCAAAACTAGTAATTTCGTAGCTCTTAGTTTGACAAATTTTTGTAGCAAGTATTTGTATGGAGTTAGTATCTCTGAGATCTGATTCAGGGATATTACATGTTTATCACCTTCGGTTTTTGCACTCATCTTGCAGACTCTTATTTTGATCTTCTTTACAATTCATGCATTCATATCTCATCTCATGCTCTCTGGTTTTGGTCTCACTCTCTCTTTGAATGGTCGATCCACACAAATCCTAGATCGATGCTATGACTAAGAAAATCTCTCTATGATTGATCCTCAACCCACTACTAACGACCATCCCACACAAAAATTGGGTTCATGATTTTATAATATTTTTTTCTTTTACAATTCTTGATTCAATCGTCGACTGACTCTCAACTGTTAGTCGATAGGTTGTATTTATATTTTAATACATTTAGTTACATCTAAATGTGGAAATTGAACCCAGTGATAGATTAATTTTACTCACAACAATTAACAATTGATCATGCAAAATCACTCACAAAAGAGACTGAAATTGGAGCTGAACACTAAACTGTATTAACTCAGTGTACAATAGCCAACCCTGTAACATAATAGGTTGCTGAATAAATAAAATACATCAGGGATTCGAATGCATGAGGAGCAATTCGAATCTAGCATAAAGCAGGCTTACTAAAAATAAGCAAATCCCCCATAGGTGTAAAAAGCTGATACCAAATCTGTCATGGAGCTCACGAATTGGAAAAATGGCTTAGGCAAGCTAAAGAGTGGTGGAATGGCAGCTCATACATGCTTTTTCAAGGAGAAAAGAGTGGAGGCTGAAGAGGACAAAAAACTAGTTCACCTCACCTAGTCTAGCTTTTCCATTTTCCTTAAAACACTGAAAAAGCAGGGAATAAAGTAGAAAAAGCAAAAGGGCACCTAGGAGGCCAAGAATAAATCAGATTTGATTCCTTGGGCTTTCCCATGTGCTACACAAGTCAAATAAGGCAAGTTTTACCACTATGGATAGGTAAAAGACAACTTGCACAAGGTGGGACACATGAACTAGGCTAATAAGACAAAAATAATTAAATTAATGTCTAAGTGGGTAAACTATGGGTTGATTATTCTAACACCCCCCCTTAAGCCTGAATTATGAGTAATATATCAGAAAATTATAGGGCCTAGAAACAAGGCTTAGTCACCCTTTACATACTGCATGTCCATTTAAACAAGGAAAGAGGCAAAACCAACTTGGGAAAATCCTCCCTTAAACATGGACTGTAAAACAAAATTTGGAATCTTGTCTTCACTCATGCTTCATAGCATGATCAGCAATCCCCAATAGTGATTTGAGATTGCTGAATGTCTTCTCAGAAAATGCTTTGGTGAAGATATCAGCTACTTGTTCTGAAGATGAACAGAAGAGTAGATGAATGGTGCCATCATGCACAAGCTCTCTGATGTAGTGCATATGGATCTCAATGTGTCTGGTTCTCTGCTTCTGAACTGGATCTTTGTAGATTCGAATGGTACTCTGTTTATCACAGTAGATGGTAGTTGAGTACACTGGTTTGAACCCACACTCTCCAAGTAAACCCTGGAACCATAAACATTGAGTTGCTGCATTAACAACTCCTCTATACTCTGCTTCTGTAGATGAGAGTGCAATGGCACTCTGTTTCTTGCTTGACCAGATGATTGGACCTTCTGCAAGGATGAACACATATCCTGATGTGGACTTTCTGTCTGTGCTATCACCTTCCCAATCACTGTCAGTAAATCCAATCAAATCAAGATCAGATTTTGCTTTATAGAAGATCCCATGTGTCCTTGTTCCCTGAACAAAGTTAAGGATCCTTTTGGATGCTTTCCAATGGATATCATGAGGCTGATCCATGTATCTAGAAGCCACACTTACTGCATAAGAAATATCAGGTCTAGTATGTGTCAGATACAACAAACATCCAATCAATTTCCTATACAGTGTATTGTTTACCATAGGTGAAGAATCAGCTTCTTCCAGCTTCACTCCTGAAAGGAAAGGAGTTTTGATTGCTTTGCAATCCTTCATTTTGAATTTGTTCAGCAAGTGCAAGGAATATTTGTACTGGTGCACCTTGATTCCATCTTTGGTTTGAGCAATCTCAAGCCCCAAAAATTGACTTAAGAGCCCCAAATCTGTCATGGAGAAGGCTTGGTTCATAGCTCCTTTTAAGGAAGCAATCTCAGCTTTTGAGCTTCCTGTAATGAGGAGGTCATCAACATATAACACAATGATCATTAATGAACCATTAACTAACTTCAAATAGACATTTGATCTGATTTGCACCGAACAAAATTCAGTGATAGCAAGAAGCTATCGATCTTGGCATACCAAGCCCTGGGGGCTTGCTTTAGCCCATACAATGACTTTCTCAATTTGCACACAAGAGAAGGGTTAGTAGCAAAACCTTTAGGCTGCTGCATATATATCTCTTCAGTGAGATCTCCATTCAGGAAGGCACATTTTACATCCATATGATGTACCTCCCATTGCCTTGAGGCTGCAATGGCTAAGGCTAGCCTGATGGAATCCATCTTTTCCAATGGGGCAAAGGTCTCATTGTAATCTATGCCATGAACCTGTGAGTAGCCATTGGCTACCAATATGTCATTTTACTTCATTGGTGAACCATCAGCAGCAAATTTGGTCTTATAGACCCACTTACACTAGACTAACTTTCTTCCTGGAGGAAGATCCACTAGCTCCCATGTGTTGCTCTTCTAGAGTGAGCTGAACTTTTCCTTCATGGATGTTTTCCATCTTGGATCTCCTGCTGCTTCTTAATATGTTTGAGGATAAGACTCCACCATCAAATAGCATTTTTCAGCAAACATAGGATCCTTCATGAACAGACCACTCTCAAATTGAGATCTAGTCCTCCTTGGGTCATTAGGATCCCCAGCTAGCTCTCCTGCTGCATGTAGTGTCTTGGCTGCCCATTTTTTCCTTGTAGGGCTGTTAGGGTCTGCAATAAACTCATATCCATCAGACAAATCAGAATCATCATGTTCAAAAAACTCTTTACTTACTTCTTGAGGTTCAGGTGGTGAAGAGGCTTCACCAACTTCCACTGCTGCAAGGGGTTCTTCTTCAAACTGAACACACCTTTCAATGAAGGATTTATTTGTGCTCAAATTTATCAGTTTGTACCCTTTTGAATCTTTAGAGTATCCAAGAAAAAGACACTCTTGGCTTTGGGGCTGCAAAGCCTTCCTCTTCTCTGTTGGAATTCTAGCCCAAGCCTTTGAGCCAAAAATACTGAAATGGGTCACATCTGGCTTGTGCCCACTCCATGCTTCGAAGGGAGTCATACAATCAAGATGTTTGTGAGGCACCCTATTCTGAATATAGGCTACACAGTTGATAGCTTCGGCTCAGTACTTTGGTGGCAAATGTTTGGCCTCCATCATGCATGTTGCCATCTCCTTCAGTGATCTGTTCTTCCTCTCAGCAACACCATTTTGCTGTGGTGTGTAAGGGATAGAATGCTGCATATGCACAATAATTAATAAACTCAGACTTGACATACTCACCACCATTGTCAAATATGAGGGCCTTGAGTTTCCTTCTAGACTGGTTTTCAACCAAAGCCTTAAAGACTTTGAATAGGCCAAAAAATTCAGACTTGTGTTTCAGGAAGTGAACCCAGCAATACCTGGAAAATTCATCAATGAAAGTCAATGCATATTTGGCCTGAATCATGGACATATGAGGGAATGGGATAGA